>LQNS02278100.1:10873742-10903972 GCA_001587735.2 Parhyale hawaiensis
AGTAGCGCACGTAGGCCACGCGACAAATTATGTGGTATTTAAATACTACACACTCATCTCTGTTGGAACGCCTGAGTTGCGGCTACGGAGGTTAAACAAAGTTTATAACTAACTAACTCTTTAATCTTACCCGTAACTCTTTTCTACCTCGCTCTCTGCCACCCATGCACTCCCCCTGGCCTCAGCTACCCTAACCCCCTTCTCACCATTAACCTAAAATTGACAGTACCGAAACTGAAAAAATAACAGGTTAGGAAAACCAGACCTGCCCTCACCTAACCTGCCCGAAGATAGGGCGGGTGCTAATTCGTCTGACCCGAAACAAATTCGGGTTCCCGAGAAATGCGGCCTAAACCGTGCAAATTAGGCCCAACCGTAAATTTTAGGACAGGGTAAGGTATCCATTCCATTTGCTCCACCCTGCCTCGGCCACCCATTTGCTCCACCCTGCCTCGGCCACCCATTTGCTCCACCCTGCCTCGGCCACCCATTTGCTCCACCCTGCCTCGGCCACCCATTTGCTCCACCCTGCCTCGGCCACCCATGTACTCCCCCTGGCCTCAGCCACCCATTGCCATTTGCTCCACCCTGCCTCGGCCACCCATGTACTCCCCCTGGCCTCAGCCACCCATTGCCATTTGCTCCACCCTGCCTCGGTCACCCATTTGCTCCACCCTGCCTCGGTCACCCATTTGCTCCACCCTGCCTCGGTCACCTATTTGCTCCACCCTGCCTCGGTCACCCATTTGCTCCACCCTGCCTCGGCCACCTATTTGCTCCACCCTGCCTCGGCCACCCATGTACTCCCCCTGGCCTCAGCCACCCATTGCCATTTGCTCCACCCTGCCTCAGCCACCCATGTACTCCACCCCGCCTCGCACCCAGCCACCCACCAGGGACAGGCTCAATAGCCTCCATGACATCATTTGTCCCTCTAACGAATGCCAATTACCCACCTTCAGTTACACGCCCGCCCGCCTGTTTGCGTCACCCTCGTTTATTTCGGTCATCGCCTAATTACCCTCTAGCTTCGTCGCCTCCCTAACATCCCTTATTTTCCTAACTGTTGCCAGGTCTTGTAAGCCTCTTATAACCCTCATGCTATTGATTTTAAGCATGGGGTGAACCCTTGTGATATATGATGCATGATTGAATTATGACATATAATTAACATGCTTTTGCTTGCCTCCTTTTTATCTTAACTACATCCATGTCTCGTAAGCCTCTTATTGTTTACATGACTGATTTTCAGCGGGATGAAACGTAATTGTAATACTTCGTATAGAAATTATGGTGACTACTTATCTTGCATCTGCTTTCCAAGCAGCCCTTATTTTCCT
Organism: Parhyale hawaiensis; assembly: GCA_001587735.2. Taxonomy (NCBI): domain Eukaryota; kingdom Metazoa; phylum Arthropoda; class Malacostraca; order Amphipoda; family Hyalidae; genus Parhyale; species Parhyale hawaiensis. The sequence goes on from LQNS02278100.1 coordinate 10,875,083, forward strand.
AACTTATAAGTCTCATATCTCAAGCTCTCACGGCCCTGATTTCTAGCAGAACAGACTCTGTACATTATACAATTAAGACTCACACAGTCATTAAATGACTGAAAGTGGATAGTAGTCACTGAAACCTCCAGTTCCGTCGCTATTATTTACTCCTCAAAAGACTTCTCAAACGAAAATTTAATGCTGTGCGTGTAAGCATGGGTGTGTATAGTCACGCAGTAATTATTGACGTAACACCATTATACACTTAAGTTTGACCGGTTGCTACCCTGTATCCCGAATATGGTAGCATCCTTCCCAAGAGTTGACTTTATCCCTTTCTTATCTCAATAGAACGGGAGAGGAAAATTACCAATAAATATATACACAGTAGAATTCCTCATATCCGGACAGCTACGATGTCCGGAAATAATGCGTTAATTCGATATATGGTTGGTTGAGAGACTCAATTATGAATATCGTTCATTAAACCATGCTAAAGGCGATAACTACATGGAGACGATAAATGTAACAGTAATAAAATAAAATAAATTTTTCACAAGTCCCATAAATAATAATAGGAAAAACTTAAACTGCAACTTTGTAAATATTTTCGTTAATAATGCGCGTAGTAACTTATAAGAATGAAAGCATTTTGACATTCAACACGCATACTTTAACATGGAGCAAGTCCATTATGAAGTTTTGTTCTTTGGTTTCATAGGCATTCGAAATATCTTTCACGGTTTCCCTTACTTTAGCTGCTTTCATTTCTTTCATTTTTTTAAACATTGCCAAGCCCTTCTGTACTGTTCTAGCATGAATACATTCACTGTTGCTAAAACTTTTTCTTTCTTTATTGAAGTTCGCAACTTGTTTAGATAAAAAGCATGCTTATAAGCCACAAGAGTGTAGAAGGAAATCATGTCCTGTTTCTAAATTGTCCGGATATCATGTGTCTGGAAATTAAGTTGCTCGGATAAACAGTAGTCCGGAAATAAGGACTTTGACTGTATATACACAAATAGAAATATTAAAAATCTTCGCTGAGTTGCGTAGCAGTTCGTTGATAAGGCAGGTCTTGTTGAAACATTCATGACTTTTGGTTTTCATACTTTTGTATCGGCATCGCATCAGCGGAGGCCCGGGTTCGATTCCCCGGACGGCACGCTACGGATTTACACTGCGTGGAGCACTCCAGCACCGAGAGGCCAGGCGATGGACGGTGAGGGATTCTAAATTGACTCTCATCACGGACTGCTTCCCCTGCTCTTCACACTACCAGTTCTTCAAAATTCCAGAATTAATGCAAAAAGAAAATCTCGATAGGTGTATCCACTGTACCCTGTACACGAGATAATAAATGATATTTGTTTGTTTATTTCTAATTTACGGAAAGCGTTTGCCACAGAAGGAGACTTCCTCACGTCTGTAAAGGAAAGCTGCTTGGCTAAAAAAGTTTTAATGCAGTCCATCTGCAAAGTTTCGGTCATCCTGTACCCATAAAAATCATGTTAGATAAATAATGGCGATGCAGTAGACTCGAATTTTTATACCCGCCGGTTAGATGCTAATCAGTATTTACTCTGCTGTTAAGAAACAGAGAGGCTGATTGAATGCTATAAAATCGGGCCTAAGGTATTTAGATTTTTCTGTTAAAACTAATAATATGCTAGTATAGTTAATGCTGAGATAGACGATTTTTTTTGTTGAAGAATATATGAGTGAATTAAAATTAAAATGCATCCCTAATGAATATCAATTGTCAGTATTGTGAAAACTGCAAATTTTAAAATGTAAATTGGGGTAGCTAGGCCGTAGCTAATTTGTACTAGGAGAAAAGACAATTCGTGCTTCATTTACGGTTTAAAGCAAAAATGTTTGATGTTTTTCAAGTGAAAAAGTGAAAAACCGCAAGTTTGAAAAAAAAATGAAAACGGGTGACGAGACACTAGACACTTTGTTCTAGGATAATAGACGATCTATACTTCAGTTACAGGTTTAAAGGCAAAAATATTTGTAGGATGCGATCCTGATTTTTTTTTAGTAATCAAGTTGGGTCGCCTTAAGGGGCATAGGATAGGCCATAGGTTATACGGTCAAGTTAGTTTAGGTACGCTCATATCATGTTACGGGGAGCAGCGCCCCCGGAGGACTCTTTAGACTATTTTAGCCATTAGCTAGGCCTTTGGAACGTCTGTCTTTCGTATCCACTTTGCTTCCTTACGATTTCGTACTCTTGCTGGTCTTACTTCCACCCATTCTTCCTCTTCTTTTCCGACCTACTGTTCTCATGAACGTTGATCCTGTGATGGAACACCCTCGTGCAGGGACTCCACGTGTCTATCGACATTTTAAATGTACCTTCCTTATCCTCTCATAGAACAGCTTAGTACTGATAAGCTGGCTTATTCTATTACTTAATGCTAGGTTTCCCTTCCTTAATAAAGAGAGTTTCAAGGTTGAAAAGTTCCTGCTTTCTGCTGGCTCATTTTAGGATGGTCACAGAATCGTTTTCAGTGATGCTCGTTGTAAGTTGTGGGTGGTCGTGAGATACTGGCGAATGGATTGGTGATGTTCGAATTTGTCTTCCAGGTTTGCTCCGTGTAACCGATGTAGTAGTGGGAAGAGTTACGCTCTCCATGTTTGCTAGTGTACTGATATACACAGTTTAAATTTTAGAAGCTGCGATTGACGTTAACATTGTTGCACATGAAGAGTTGTCGGAGCATTAGGATTTTGTAACATACTAGACGACCCGTGACCCGTTGGGTCGTCATTGCGATCGTCTTTGCTTTCGCAATAAAAGTAGGTGTTATTTAGCTGGGAATAGACCACCCGCTATTTGGCTGTCCTTTTCTGCCCGTCAAGGAGCGTCCCGTTTGGTTTACTATCAACAGATTCTTTGCTTCTCTAACGAATATTCAACACCCAGGCTGTAAGCAAAGTCAAATTGTTATATGTAACGTATTTCAGTTGTATTGCCCATGAAACCGCTGCATTGATCATGCCCGATCTTGAGGCCCAGCTCAGTTTAACTTCCCTATCACAGATACAATCGAATTGAAGAGCTAATCCATGGATAGAATGCCACTGCCAACCATCCCCATACCTCTAATTTCTTCTCGTGTTATGGTGAAGAAATTGTGTCAAACAAGACACAAATAAATAAACAAACAAGACACAAGTAAGCAAGCAAGACCGGTTCACAGACTTGTAGTATAATATAGATAGATAAGCTCACAATGCGCAAATTAAAAAGAAGATTAACGATGCACGAACGTTAGCTAAGCTTCTGAAGGAGTACAACGAAGAGCAGCGATGTAATCCAAAGGTTCGATTAAATCATTATTTTTCAACTGCATTTTTCACTTTTTGGTGCAGCTTTCTTTTACACAAACGAATTTGGATTAAAGTAATACAATATATATCAATGATCGATTTAGGAAAGGTTAAATTCTGCCTCCTTTTATGATATATCAGCTAGCGTCTTCATTAACTGCTAAACTTGAAAAATTAGTTTTGTTAAACAAGTGTGTAATGAAAAAGTTGATTTTAAGATCCTGAACTTTCGTAAATAAGAATCTATTAAGCACGATCAATAAATTCCTACAGAAATATTAGGTTGTGCCAAAAATTTGCAAGCACATGCAAGAAATTGAAATTTTATTCGCCAAACAATAACAAGAACAAAAATTATTCCTCGAAATAAAAACCATGATTCTCCAAGACGTTTTGGAATCTGATGGAGCAGTCAGGACTGTAAGCTGGATGTGGCGAAACATCCACGCCGTCCAGCTCTTCAAACTTCTCTATGATCTTCATCTTAGCGCTGTGTGGCACAGCTTTGTCGTGCTGCATCAAAGCGCGTTTTCGGTTAATCACAGTCCGTTACTTTTGTTCCAACTTTTCGTTTAGTGAAAAATTAAAAAAAAAAATTCAATTTTCCCCAAGTGTTTACGAACTTTTGAGACAACCTAATAGTTTAGCATGACTAATAATAGCGAATGTCCATATCATTAACAACGCCTGTCCATATTCTGTGCAAGCAATTAAAGCACCTGTCCGTGTTGTACAAAACCAATAACAGCACTCGTTCATGTTCTGCGCAACCAATAGCAGCGCTTATCCGTATACTACGCAACCAATAGCAGCACCTGTCAGTGTTCTGCGCAACCAATAGCAGCGCTTATCCGTATACTACGCAACCAATAGCAGCACCTGTCAGTGTTCTGCGCAACCAATAGCAGCACCTGTCTGTTTCTGCACCATAACGTTTCTGCCGTTGCCTATACCCTAGCAAGATCGATAAATACCGCAACTGTCCGTTTTATTAGCCGCTAAAAGCGTTTAGTAGCCACCACACGACTGCACTTTTTTCGTATCACGAGAACCTAATAACACCTTTTCATAGTATTAGCAGCCAACAACCTTACTCATTTCTGTTATACAGTAGGTTAGCACAAACCGTAAAGCAACGGTAAAGTTAACTATAGTTCGATTACACCCTTCACTGGGAAACCCTCACGCACTGGTTCGTGCGGCAGATATAGGCTAATTAACTTGCTCCAAAGAAGCAAGTACAGCCGCAGCCGAACACGGGTGGCTAAGAACTATGGCCCGTGTAGCAGAAGATTCAACGACCGCCCCCCCCCCCCTCCCGNNNNCCCCTCCCGCCCCTTTAGTACCTATCCCGACCAATAAAAATTGCCGATTCAGCGCGCCGAGCGCTCTGCACAAAGATCGCTAACCAAGCTTGGGGATCTTTCCCGGGACCTTCAGCACAACTGTGCAGCAGGCAATGTCCGCAGTTACAGTGGACAGCATGTATTACATATATTTTTCATATTATAGACGTTCTACCTATAACCACAACAGCTCTTATTATGAGCAACCAATAACCACACCTGCCGTAATATGACCATCCAAGGACTGGACGTGCATCAGTATTAATAGAAACCGTATAAAGGACCATTACCAAGTGCCGACATGGTCTCATATTGATGGAATTATCTGCCGCCAATGGGTCGCTTAGAGGCAGAGCTGAGGGGCTTTGGCTCGCCTATTGAAAGGTTTCGTCTTACAGCCTCTGAAGCCGCTCAACTTATGTCTCAAGTTCTTGGGACCGCCTAGCAATGTTCCAGCTCTTCTGTGCTGCCAATGCGATTGAATTAATTAGCGATGTGCAGTCAAGTTTTGAAGATCATCATTGAGTATTGATTAGCAATGCGTCATCATCAACTTCTGAAGATCACTATTTGGTGGTATGCAACATAAGTTTTGAGGATGGTTTTTGAGTATTAATAATACAAAATCCTTTTCTGAAGATCATCCTTGAGTGTTAACTACTAATGAGACACAAAGTTTTGAAAAATATTGCTGATTGGTGATTTGATGTGTTGAATGATGTTTTCAAACTGCTTATTACTTTTCAATTAGATTTGCAGCATAAAATAGTGAAAATTATTAATTAGTATTTATAAGGCCCGCGGCATCAAGTCATGAAGATTATTGTGTTGTTATAAATAGTGGCGCTGCATCAAGTCCGGAATGTCACTGCTGATCAGTGATTAGTAGAGAAGCATCAGCTTCTGGAGACGCCTGCCCAGAACCACGTACAACTGCTACGGTAACTGGATATCTTACTTGCGCAATGTCCATATCCTGTGAGTGTCCTACGCAGTTCTAAGAGTTCTAAGTCTTGGTCACTGAAGAATGTTTCAATTATGTTACCTCACCTTACATTGAGTTACGTTGAGAGTCTTCGGAAGAAGTCCAGGTGACTTTGCTCACGTCACCCCACGTGTGTGGAGTCACTCTGCTGGGTGTCTTCTGTGGTGTCGCAGTTTGCGACCAAAGAGAGAACCAACAGCGAATTATCTCCACAGTGCACGTAACCGCTGGTCTATCTGGTATTCTTCTTAAATGTGAATCCAGCAGTTTCCGTATCCAATGTCGAGTCTCTTTGTAGCTCCACGGTATGATTTCTGCATGGTACATCACTGATGTACGAAACATCAAGCTATTGCATGGTTCTGAGGTATGGATCTCGTCTCCGTACAAGCTCAGGCCAGATATACAGAGGGAGTTCATTTCCGGTGCGGGTCCATGCGATTTTTAAATGTGTTGACTGTTGACGCTCCAGCAGATTCTGGAGGGAGCTTGTTTCAGCCGTGAAATATTAATTCTAGAATATACTGTCGGCTTTGCTCTGCAATTTTATGTGATTATCCGTTGTTTCGGAGGCGACCATCATCAATATTCTCGTTGAAGCCCTTTACGTATGTATTATATATGTTGCGCTTCAGCCGTCGTTGTTTGGAAAGAGAGGTGCCCAAACTCCTAAACGTTACCTCGTTTATTACGTGCACATCTGATGCATTTATTTCATTGCTTCTTTTTGAATTCTTTCCGTTCTATCAGCGTATATAGTGCTTTATGTTTACCATGAATAAATGCATTAAAATGGAAACATGCATTAAGGAAAGGGTATAAATGACATTTATTGAGTTAATCCCAAACCATTCCTTGCAATGCCATAAAAATTAACAGAAAAGGTTTGAGCAAGTTTGAGCAAGTTTGAGCATTAACCATAGTCAACGTTTGTAAGTACATAACACAAAGTAAGAAAATATATTCTACCGACAACATTTAATTCGTATAGTTACAGCAAACTTTAACAGCTAAATAGAATGCTGAACTCACGACACTTGACGTTGCTGGTTAGCATGCCAACCCACGCAGGCGAGTGGCGAGCTTCGAAGCGCTTGACTCTAGGGCTCGACACTTGATAGGTAGCTACAGTACGTACAAGTGTTTCATGGACGTGTACCTTTCACAGAAATGGGGTGATAGGGGGCACGGGTCGTTGCATCAGAACCTTCCGTCGATGACGCTGTTCTTGACAATCTGTGCCGTGATCGATTGCAGTCTTGCACTCTTTTGGAGCCGTTGGTTTACATATATCCGCAGTACGAGCGTGTGGGTCTCCCAGTAGGGGTGCGGTCAGATTGACTTTACCTTAGCCTTTATGGAGTAATTTTCTGAAGCAATTGAGCCTCTCTTCTAATTTCATATGTTCATAGTAAGTCAGTGAAAAACAAGCATCAGTGTCGCCGAGCAAATATATGGGTAGACACACCAAAAAGGCCTACCTATAACTGAAAAAATTTAAAAACACATCAATAGTACATAAAACATGGATGATATACAACGCGTATAGTTGTTGCTAAACAATGATAAGCTGACCAAACCAGAGCTGGATATTAAATTCCTCGGCAAGGCAAACTAGTGCTTTGGCTATTAATAGAGTTCAATCCTGTACATTGTGCTTCATGGTGAAACAGTTATTGTTTTCGGCCCTAGAAAAATTGTTTCATGGCAGAAGGACTATTCTAGGTAATAAGACTGTTGAACTTAGCAGTAAAGTGATATTTGAGGCGCACAACAAAGGTTTTCTTACATTTCTCAACTGTTGAATGATTAGATTTAATATAAAACAGATTGATTGCGACCAGAAAACAGACAGTATAGCGGAAAGACTCACTTGGTCTAGCGTGACACTTAACCTTGACCGCACGTCAGCTTATGACGTCAAATCGACGAATCGTAGTGCTTGAGAGTGGTACCTCAGACTGTCGTTGGTTGGGCTTTTAATCCTAACGAAATATATAAGTAGGAGCGGCAGGTTACATGGCTTGGATCGAAAAATACGGCGATATGTTAAAAAATGTTTCGTGAAGACGAAGGTGAAGTGTAAATACAGCTTCACTTCAAAGAAGTTGAACTAGGGCCCCATCTCTGCCCAAAAGTTGCCTCTGATGCTAAAAAAAGCCTCTAACAGCCTCCACTGCAATTTTTTATTAATATGTTTATTGTTCAATTAGTATATGTTCTTTTCATTTATTTGTGTATTTAATAACTTGAAGTTTGTAACTGAAGACGATTTGTTGACATGTCAAATGCCTGTGGGCTCTTCAGCTGCACCTTTCGTCGATGTGACGTCACGTTTCCCGCAAGTCGTCCACTTACGCTCTCTGCTTCTTGATCGCGATGTTGAAACCGCGAAGTTTACAGGCTGCTGTTTTTTTTTCTAGTCGGCTGTTTTTTCGCCCAGCTGAATAATCGATCGTAATGTTTTCCCAGCTAGTTTAATACTGATCGTAGCGATTTTGGATGCCGATCGAAGTATAAAAGTAAATTGATACCACTGCATAGTACCAGGGAGTAATAATAACTGTCATTATTGCTTCCTGCTCTAGCACATAGTGTATAAATTTCGCCATTTGTGCCGATCATAAAACCCTTAGCATCCTGCAGAGTACGAAGGGTGAATGAAAAATACTCGGCCATGCATAGGTGCGCAAGTGAAATTAAAAAAAAAAGGTCTCTGCATTCTGCTACTTTTCATATGCTTGAGTGCAGAACTTGTTGGTTGCCCTGTAAAACATTGTATGTCTGTTACTGCAGACTTAATACTTTTCACTAACTCCTCGTAAAGAGTCGTTGCTCCCAAGCCGTACCCGAAGATAAGCTCTGTTGCTATTACTTGTTTCATTTTCTTCTGTTGCGGTCACGTGACCCCTACAGTTACCCACTTTATTTACAATTCCTGTTGGCAACAGGTCTACAGCATTGTCTTTACCTACCACCGCTAGAAAATTTTCAAAATGTTCTCGCACACGTACAAATTTAGTAACTCTTGTGATGATGATGTTGAATGAAACTTATACTATATACCTACGCAACAAACATATAGGTTAATAAAGATAATTGTGCTAAATTCATAAGCCAAGGTTTCTCACCAACTAGGTAATTCCACACCCTCAGGAAGTTAGTGCCCTCTGCTCTAGTGTATTCTCAGCTGATACGCTGCAGCGATCCTTGTAGATGCGGCCGTTCTGACCATGTGGCTCTGATCTATGGCAGGATCGCCTCACAGGCAAGGCAAAAGTGCCTACGGGGCGAGGGTTCCGACGGCACCATGCCCGGCTCAAACCACCGTTTCTTTCAGCAGCGTATTTGCATGCTAAGATTAAATGTACATCGGTGCCATTGAGATTGAAATTGGATCGGTTGTGCGAGTCGCCGTGAAAAAGACGGAGCGCCGTTGCACAACCTGCTGTAGCCTGCATGGGCCTTCATATACATTCTGATGAACCAAAATTGAAGGTTCGCACAGAGCCGGTGTCTAAATGGCTCCCATTGCTCTTCCTAACCAGTCCGGACATTGTTTGCATGCGGTTTTAGCTGCGTGCCAAAGGGATACTCCGCCATCCCCAACACTTTGCCTTTCAAAGTAGGCATGATGCTTCTGGGAAGTCTGAAGCGCCTAAACCTTGAAAGAGATAGAAGATGGTGTTTCAAAGTAAGCAAATTTGTTGATGAGTTTTCTTACCTGAAGAAGAGCAATTTAGCTTGGCCGTATAGACAAGAGCAGAGGGTGTACCTCAGAATAGGCAAGGTGGTCAATTTCTTAGCAAGTGAACTACGGGTGCAATTAGTAACCTGCTAGGTCAAATTCTTGAAGATATGTCTAAGAAGGAACATTTTTTTTGGACGCTATTGTACATGACAAGTATCAACAAAGTTAAACTTTATAGTCTGTGAAAATCTGTTTCAAGCTGACAAGGAGTTAAGCGTTTAAATTTTCCTGATGTAATCAATGGTGTGAAGTACCTTGTGCGCAGCAATTCTGGCGGTCCATGGAACAAAAAATGTCGTGAAGGGATCTTAGCTAAACATTGGTAAAGACCAATTTGTATTTATCTGCTTCATTATTCATTTGTCTACCACTGTACCCGGTCCTAATGATAGGTACCTACTTCTTCATTGATAACAATGTCGTTAATGCTTTGCATATTATAAAATATGCCCTGCAAGTGATAAATTAATGTAACTCGAGATGAACGTTCTCGGCTTCACTCCCGTTGAATGACGTAACTTTCCTTTTCTTCCGTGACATGAGGAAAAAAGTTATTTATTGTAACAAATACTAAAATACCATGCATCAAATAGTTGCGTTGGCTCCGTTTCATAGATACAGCACCATATCTTATCATTCGTTTTTTTTTATGCAAATAAAAAACAGCTGTTCCGTCAAAGGAAGTCAAGTTGGAAAAAGATTTGTTTGGCCTACAGAAAAATTTTCGTGTTGTTTCGTCTTCTTGTTCTTAGGGGTGTCGCGAGAAGTTCAAGTAGATAGCTGTACCCTGCGTTTTTTCATGAGACAAATTTGTCGCGTCGCACATCGCTTGTCTCGCCGTTGCAGCCGCGGTCTGACAAACATTAGTCAAACACTCAAACGGACGAACCGATCATCGCCAAAATTGGGTCTTTTATGTCTTTTAAAATTTTCTTTAACAATTCCTACAAATTTTGTGGCGATCCGTTCATAATTTCTTGGATTGCATTTCTGACAGTCATAAAACCAAACAGAGACAAACAGATCATAGCGAAAGTTTTCTCGCTTGCTTCTGATAGCATTCTGAACAGAGTGTCTTTCGAAGAATATCTTGCTATTTACTGCGACGATCGCCTGTTTAATTTTCGCGTGAACGCAGACCAGTAAAAATTTAGATGTGAGAACAAACTAAGAATGAGGATCCCTCCAAGAGCTAAGAGCAGACGCTGGTATCTTCATTGCTGGGGCTTCGATATTAGCTAAGCAAGAAGAGGAATTATATACCTATGTGGTTTTCATCTGCTGCTTTCAACTGCAACCTGGTCGATTTTTACCTCTCTATTTTTATACAGTGTTTTATAATCTACAGTCTTCAACCTAGACGATTTTTCTCAAATGTGTTTACTTAAAGTAGAACAAAAAATGGGCAGATAAACAAACAGCAATGAGAACGTAGCTTGACGTCACGACTGGTTCATATTGTTAGATATAAATAGACTTCTCCAGACTTATTTTTATTTCGCCAAGCTTACAGCCCCTGCTAGGTTAGGGCTGACAAAGGCACTGACGTGACCAGTGCTTGCTGCGTGGCTCATTAAAAATAAGTCTGGAGAAGTCAATTACTATCCATGACAAATAAACAGATAAATACGCATTGGTCTTGGTTATATTGGGGCTTATGTAACAGGGAATTATGTTTAAAAATAGATCAAATGATTGTGAAGTCATCTTAATCCGAAAAAAAGGCAGGCTTACGAGATTTTTTTTATTATTTTTTGAGTCAAGGAAGCTCTGTTTTCTCTTTTTCTCGTTTCCTAGAAATGAGTCACTGATTCGCTATTTGAATGGTATCAGCTAGATAGCTTCCTGCAACAGTCTGTCTACCCATGAAGAGAAAATCACGCCGCATGGTGGCCATGAATAGGTCCCTCATATTTTCCGAACTATCATACAACTGCAACAAGAAATAAGTGCTAACTGCTTTATAGGCAGCAATATTCCTCAATCTATCATTTCCAAACAAATATATTCTTTTCTGAACTTATAATTAAAAAAGCAAATAAAGTAGGGAAAAATATTCTTGGATATAAAAGCAAGAATAAGAGTGTTAGCCCTAATTTAATGGCGGCGGTTCCCCTACTATCTTTACACTATTGGAATTCGTACACTCGTGTTTCTTCTGTAAAAAAATTGACTAATTTCAGTGCTAGAAATTCTTGAGACCGACTTACAATAAGGCGCCGAAAGGGACGGGCCTCGTGCTCAGGCTGGTACCATGTCCGTGCGATAACCCCCCCATGTAACATGGTGCAATAACATCACTTTTAAAACAAAGGAATTTGCTGCCAAGATAAACAACTTGTCGCCCCTCGCAGAATGAAACGCAAACACCTTAGCTGGGGAATCGCTGATCATTTTTGCCCCAAGCAAACGCAGCTTCTCCTTTGAGATCTTCTTCGGCGTAAGAAGAGACATTCTGGCATTTGCATCCAAATTGCTTCGACTGCCGCTTGTAAAAAGACTCAATCCAATGAATGTATTTTTCTTTGGGCAAAATGAATGAGAAATGCAAATGAGGAACTTTATCTCATTATTATAAGAGTTACAGGAAATAGTTTATCTGTCGTTTGTAATACATTAAAGGGAATACTTATAGACGAGGTATACATATACTCTGCTGTCAATAGCAGTTGTGAACAATCATCTTATGACATGCGTTTTAAGAAGAAAATTATTTTTATGTGATATGAAGAAAATGAAATTTTAGGACTAATTCTACAACCTGCCGCACTTTCATTACATCTAGCAACCAGTTTGCTTTAATAGAAGTGCTAAATATTTCTGTTTATAAAACAGGTTCAACTCTTTAACAGGTTATATTAATCTTGTAAAATAATAAAAAATTTTATTAGAACCGCCGTGTGCACTTACAATTATATAACATACAAAATGAGTGTTGCATGGCCTTTTAAACAAAAGGTTTTGACCCGGTATAGATTTGGCACTCGTGCTGCATAAAAAAAGTATGAAAAACTATACTAGCAGGTATACATAGGAAAGAAAAAAGAAAAAAAAATCATATATTCAAAGAAATTCAAACAAACACCAACATAATAAATCGGCGCTAACGAACATTTACTGGAATAAAACAATATATGTTATAATTCTGCTTGTTCCTCCAATAGTTAACGTGAACGATCGCGATGCTTTTATCAGTGGTAGGGTAACATTAGGGTATCCTCGATACGACATTGGGAGGGATGAATAGGAGGCGTCAAGGACAAATTTAAACTGCTACGGATTGTAAATCTAATGGCTATAACACGCACTAGCCAAAAGCTGAGGAAACTCTCGCAAACGCTCATTTTTTTTCTTGCGCAGAAAAGCACCTCTTTATTCACCCGTGAGAATGGTCCGTTGGTCCAAACACTTCGAGCTCCGTTCATCCGAACGACGTTGTCATGGCTACGGTCTAAACACCATGACGAAAATACATCTGATAAGCAGAATAATATAATAGATGCTACCCAATGACTTCAAAAGTCATATTACGTCCAATTCTCTGATAAAATACCTTGAAAATAATAAATCCGTTGCGGCTCCGAAAGCGAACTGAACGCGCCACCCGCAGATAGATGTCTCTGGGGAGTTTGTTGACAGAAATTCGTGCGTTTGCCCAGTGTATCGAGCGCAAAAGTGCTGCATGCGCCATCTCAGAATTTTGCCCAAAAGCGCTGCATGCGCCATCTCAAAATTTTGCGCAAAAGCGCTGCATGCGCCATCTCAGAATTTTGCGCAAAAGTGCTGCATGCGCCATCTCAGAATTTTGCGCAAAAGCGCTGCATGCGCCATCTCAAAATTTTGCGCAAAAGCGCTGCATGCGCCATCTCAGAATTTTGCGCAAAAGTGCTGCATGCGCCATCTCAGAATTTTGCGCAAAAGTGAGAGTGTGTAGGTTTTTAGACGTCGATTTCGCCTCCAAAACTCGGATACTCGTTCTTTTGGATAGCGTATGGCATCGGCATTAGGTAGAATAATCACTGCCTGATTTGGAACTGTTTTCACACTGCGTATGCATGATACGGGTTCGTGGGCATCATGCATGATAGAGGAACATTGCTTTTGTTCAGTGAAATTTCCACAAGTTTTTTCAGTATTAGGTAGGGGAAAATTAGGGTACCCTAGATACGATCTCGGGAGGGAACAGCACGAGTCTAATTTTATTTCTTAAGCTGCTATACTGCTCGTAGGTTATTTCTTTACCTTGATTACCTTAATGATTCTTCGGACAATGCCCAGGTGACGGAACTCACAACGCCCATCTTATGCTGAGGTAATGCTACATAGGTAGAAGATTTGCTTTCTGACTTGGAACACATTTTCATACAGCGCATGTACGGTATAAGACGAGTCTGAGATATAAGTGAAGAACATTGTTATTCTTCTCAGAAATTTCCACATGCCCAAGCTAGTGATACTTCTAATAACAACACTGACCGGCATCCATTTATCGGCCTTGGCGTGTTTATCTGCTCAAATTAAGTTGCGTATCACATATTTCGTTCTGTACCTTGTTACGTGTCGTTGTATTTATCTGTATTTTTACTTGTCTCCCTATACGTTGTATACAGCATATTTGCGGGTCGTAATTTGTACAAGTGTGCAAGTCGTTACATTGTTTTACCACATATTTTAAAGCAGCATATGAGGAAATAAAGTGACATCAGATATTTTATAGAAAACATTAAACTAATACGTATATAAATTGTTAGCAAGTAGCTCCTTATTAAACGTTAAATGCTGTGCGACTCTTCACGTATAAACCTATAGACTAATCAACCTTTATTCATATACTGTACGGGAATAATGTCAAGAACAGTTGTAGCCTACTTACTGCGATAACTTGCCTATTTATAATCTTTATGCGTAGAGATCTACCTTCATGATATCCAAAAAAATCCCATTGCCAATTCTTTCGTTTCTTTTGTGCAAAAAAAAAAAAAAATACAAACAATCGATAATGGGCTTTATTGGTCGCATTACTTTTAGAAAGTCATTCACGAGAACGGCTGTCGCCGCGCCTGAGGTCTCCAGATGACGTTTTGGAGCGAGATGCGCAGAAGGGTCACAAACTGGTCAAGCGATGGGGCACCTGTACGTTATTGTGCCATGGAACTCACTGAGTGAGTTTATCACCAAATTGAAACTCTCCGGCAAAAATGCCGGGTAAAACTGCGTATCACTGCTAACATAGCGCCTTCGTGCTGGCTGCTGTTGTGGTTAAACTGGGACTCCAGTAAAAATAATAATAATAGTAACTAGAACGCGTCGTGGCGTAAAACCATCACCCGCAGTAAGTGCTGAGTTAGGAGTTAGAAATTCAACGCCGTAATTTTTGATGGTCAGCTTACTCGAGATTTTTTGCACTTTTCACATCTCAGTCAACCCACCTGACTGCCCGAAAAAGGTGTGACGATGGCTCAACTCCTTCTGCCTCTTTTTGGATGGACAGCCGTACCGACAAACCAACAAACAGACATAGAACGTAAAAGAAAACATTATCGCTACTTTTCGTTTCTCTCCCGGGTGATAATAATAATAACTCCTTGCCTGTCATTAAGCGAAGCGTTTCATATCCAACAACAATAATTCAGAGTTTGTGTTTTTGCCCGGGAATATGGGCAGTGTATTTCGAACATTAAATAAAGTGTTTTCTGTCCAAAATTAACCGGTGAGTATCCCCAGAAGTAAACGCATTGTTTGCTACCCAAATGTGTCTTTCCCCAAAATTAAGCGCAGTGTGTCCTACCTAATATTAAGAGCACTAGTTTATTAACCCCAGCTAAACCCAATGTCTTCTCAAAAATTAAAAGTAGCGTTTCCACCCGAAACTAAACTCAACGTTTCTTACCCGTAATGAAAATAATGCAGAATTCCTACCCTTGGCGCAAAGCCTCTCGATTATGCAAACAAGAAGTTGCTGCGGGCACCGGCGAAAATTTGCACTCCCGATCATCGGTCTATGCCAGGCCGAGGTCGCGGATTCCATGGCTGGTGAGCGATGACCCGCCGGTGCGGACGCCGCTAATGGCTGCGGGTTATTCATCAGCCTTCGCTATATGGGCGCCCTGGCCAGCTGTTTTTTAATGCGACTGTACCCTAATTTTAAGCAAGAGAAGGGCATTAATTAATGGTAAAATACAAGTTGCTGAATTTTTATAACTATTCCATTTTGTAGTTTAAAGTGACATTGAGGTAGGCTTTAATGAACACTGGCCCCTAATTTAATGAAGGAGCGAGAAGTAATTAACGGCAAAATATAAAGTATTGATGTTGTCGAAATTTATAAATATCCCATTTTGCAATTTAAGATGATATTTAGGAAGGCTTAATAACCACATTTATTTTATACACTGGACCCTAATTGAACGAAGGTTCAATAAGTAATTAATTGCAAGATATCAAGAATTGAATTTTCATGACTATTGTGGAATCTAATTTATGGGGACAACGAGGTAATAACGACTGGTGTACTTAGACGGCAGTAATATTAGTAATGTCGAGAGTAGTTATTAGAACTTGTTTCTTTGTGTCTTAGTTAATAATTTTCAGAAAAGGTAGTCTTGAAGTAATCACCAAATAAATATTTGTATATTTTTATGGTAATTATCTTATTATTATTGTGAATGGACTCTTATTTAACTGTTATATAATAAATTTTACGTAGATGTCGAGTTATTTACTAATATACAAAATATATTAATAGAAATATGTCCTTAGCTTAACCCTATCCAACACAGATTTATCCACTTGGTAAAACAGTTGAAAAACTCAAACGATTGTAGGTACGCGAGGAACCAATATGACTGTTCTCTGTGGATTCATAGAAGACGCGATGGCATAACTGTAAGTAATTAATCGAAAAAAAACTTTGTATTTTGCCTGACACGATGTTGGTTTGCAAACTGCTTGCATGTCATGGAATCTAAATATCAAGCAAGAGCATTTTCATGCTCCTACAATTGATGCTTTCTTTTATTTTCCTTTCTGACTTTTTGTTCAGATACGCTTTTGTCCTCTGAGGGAATACCCTTATGCATGGTTCCCACGTTTGCATTGACATACTGTGTGTCCCCTACTCTTCTGTCCTTTCTATAGAATACCTTAACTGTGGTTGGGAGAGCTTAAAGTAACGTATAGCGATATTATATATAACTTAATAAATAAGAAAAGGACTCCAATTAAATTTAAAATAAAAGTTGCAATGTAGCATACTTCCTCCTTATCGTACCGCATAATATAGAGGCAGAATCGGATGTACAAATCATTTCACTGTAGCCATATTTGCATCGTTAATTTTAATCAAGTAAGAACTCTAATTCACTGGGTAACAGTTTAAAAATCGTCAGGGGTTTCTCAACTGATTTAGACTAATTTTGGTTGTTTTGAGTGCGAATATCACATTCATTTTGCACTATCAGGTCAACTTTTTGAGATACAGCCATAGGCCTACCTGCCGAGCTATACATATGCTAATAGCAGGGGTTTTCAGTTCAATCATATTTTTCTTGAAGAACATATCGAATTACAACATTAACTGATTTCTCTAAATTAGCTGCATGCGTGTATGCGTGATTGCAAGGCTATTTCATTAACCTTAGCCAATCAAATTGATTCTAAATTTCAGTTGATTGATATGGCTTTGTCAGGGGTTTCTCAGCTGATGATCCACAGAAATACGTTTTTTGCTACGCAAAGTCGATTTTTATAAATCTCTGTAGCAAAAAATCCTGACCTGATTGAGCAAACCCAAGGTCATTTCCGGACTCAGGGCATCAAAATTAGTCCAATTCAACTGGAAAACCCTGGGCGATTTTCTAAAAATATTCTTTGTAATCCAGGGTTATTTTTAAAAATTGATAAACTACCAGGTTTAGCGGTGCGTTAAAGGGGAGTGAGAGCTGTGCCGCATTCGGGACAGAGTGTGGCTATGTATAAGTAAATGGTACAAGTGCACAAGGTACTTCTTATTAGTAGAGTTGTATATGATACAAAAAAATGAATTGCACCAACATTACAACTACACTGCATTGCGGCCCATTATGTGGCCGCGTTTTGGTAACAGCATACGCTGCCATTGACTATATATGTTAGATAGATTGGAGCCAGGAACATTACCAATCACCTTGAGTAAGGTGTTTCCGATTTTTCTATCCTGAGTTGGAGACTGGGAGCGCATTTTCTTGTCCTGATTTTAAGATAATCATTTTACTTTTCATGACTTTTTAAGCAAATATCATACTAGCACTAGTCGACCTCAGCACATTAATGAGTCGGCGAAGTATGTCATCATAGACTACATGCAGGCGTTCGATCAAAGTGAGTAACAGTACACTGGATATTCAAAACAGCTGGCATTTGACATCTTTCGTTCAGTGACCAAATATACTCGTTTGTCCATAGGTCATGAAAAATATCTGTTCGGAGTTCAATACCACTCAGACCTCTCGATATGGAGGTTGTGTACGACTACGGGCTGTGTGTTTCCGCAAAAGTACGGTTACAACTGTTATCGGAATCTGAAGATCCTCGTATAACGCTTACGGAATTTTGGGTGGACCAGAAGCAAAGAGTGTTGAACAGTGTGCGGCAGCCACAAATTCCGCAAGAGAAATAGGGTTAACTTGTTATATACATTAGTGACCAAGGATGGTCTTGCATCGTTGTAGATTTCGCTACGTTGAATTGAGTTGCAGTTATCTGCAATTGCCTATGCGGAACTGCTTACCCAATAAACGTAGTCTATTAATTCACCCATTATGTTGGTATTACCGAAGTGTCGCCGCTAAGGAGGCTTTTTTTTATCGAGTTCGTCTATTTGCTGCTTGCCTGTCACTAATATAACCCAACAAGTTATTGGTAGATCTTTAAGAAATTTACGGGGGAATGTTAGAGATGTTAAGAGGAACGGATGATTAATTTTTGGTTCTGTTTCTTTTTTGTTGATAGCATAACTCAAAACGTCAGTGACGTATCTTGATGAAATTTTCAGGATTTTTGGGGTTGTTTCTAGAAGCAAATGCCCTAATTTTTATGCTGATCTGCTCATTCGTTTGTTTGTCTCTGTGTCTGGTATTATGTTTGTGAGTAACATAACTCAAAAAGGTATCAATAAATCTTCAAGAAATTTATAGGAATTGTTAGAAATGTTTAAAGACACCAATGACCAAATTATGGTGATGATCTGTTTTCCCGTTTGTGTGTTTCATCAATGATTGTCAAAATGTTTGTCAATAACGTAACTCAAAAAGTTATGAATGAATCTTCATGACATTTGCAGGAATTGTTGGACGCGTTAAAAGGGACAAAATTTTATGACCAAATTTTCGTGATGGTCAAAACGTTCGTTTGTGTGTATGACTAATGTTTGTCACGATGCTTGTCAGAAAATAAATCTAAACAAACGGACGGATTAACATTAAAAATACAGCTGTTATTCCCGTCAAAGGCAACAAACGACTAAATGTTAGTAGTGGTAACTGACTTCAGAACAAATTTGAAATATTTGTTAACAATGCTTTTGCTTGAAGGAGGTACGCGCTCTCAGAATGCTTTTCTAGTTAGCCTAGTGCTGCTCTTTCAAAAAATTAATTCCTATTTACGATATTTTGTAATGAGTTAATTACAACACAAATTTACTACGAAAATTATTGTTTAATGTCGACAGTATAAGAGATTAAATCTTTTGATACCTGATCGAAGGGAGTCAGAAAGAGGCAGGGTTGATTTTCAACGACATAAACTGCGATAAGAAATAAAGCTATACTACCTTTTTTCAATGCACTGCATTGCGTACTTACTGTGGATATGAACAACAAAAGTATTTAAGCACACACTTGGCTTATTTTAAACCTCTAAATTAAAGAGAGAAACTTCATAGAATTAATACTGCTATACACAAAGTTCAGCGCCCTAAAACAATAGGAATACATTAGCTACTAATAGTATGCGTGAATGAAGTCATTTAATGAATCATTGCTGCTGAATTTAAATTGAGAAATGTGTTAGTTTTTCAATTTGGGCAACAACGAAAATTGTTGCATTTTAAGCTAAAAAAATGTAAACGCATAAAATATCAGATGTATGTTCCAGTTACACTCAATAACGATATCTGTGCATTTGACGGTAAACTTTGAAATTTTTATTGACGTCCGTATTTTCAATTTTTACGTATACTCTTCCTATACATTGTATGAAACAAGTTACACACTATCGTTTTCTAATGTTCGTTTATGTAGGGACAGAGTAGAATCAAATTTCGCTCCACAACTGTCACCAGCTGCCCCCTTCCCAACGGCAGTCTCCACAAGTTGCTAGACGCCACCTCCACAAATTTCCAGTTGCCACGTCTACAAGTTTCCAGCTACTGCTTCCACAAGTTTTCAGCTACCGCCTCCACAAGTTTCCAATTACCGCCTCCACAAGTTTCCAGTTGCCACGTCCACAAGTTTCCAGTTGCCACATCCACAAGTTTCCACTTGCTGCCTCCACAAGTTTCCACTTGCTGCCTCCACAAGTTTCCACTTGCTGCCTCCACAAGTTTCCACTTGCTGCCTCCACAAGTTTCCACTTGCTGCCTCCACAAGTTTCCACTTGCCGCCTCTGCAAGTTTCCAGTTGCCGCCTCCACAAGTTTCCAGTTGCCGCCTCCACAAGTTTCCACTCGCCGCCTCCACAAGTTTCCACTTGCCGCCTCCACAAGTTTCCACTTGCCGCCTCTGCAAGTTTCCAATTGCCGCCTCTGCAAGTTTCCACTTGCCGCCTCTGCAAGTTTCCACTTGCCGCCTCTGCAAGTTTCCAGTTGCGTCCTCCACAACAGCCGCCTGACTCCAGCATTATTAGCGCCGCAATTTGGCGCCTGCGCACGCGCCGATGCGCCGTTGTTAACGCTGTCACCCAAGCCTGCGCCTCCAATCGCGATCATCAATAACAATAACGCAGAGCCTCGAACAATGGCAAGGCTCCCACGACACTCAATTAAAGGACTTTTGAGCTGCACTGCAGCGGGGCCTTCAATAGAACGAGAGGCTGAGCATGCATTAACGAGCCACCATCAAAGTAGCTTTACTGACTGCTTAGGGAAATAGGGGACCTTGCATCACGCTTGTTACGGTGCTACAAAGTTATATTTTATTGATTGTTAAGGGAAATCAGGAGTTACATCACGGCGGTAGGCTTGCTGCAAACTAAATTTTTGGATTGCTGCATGCTTTGGAAAGATACGAATGCATCGGGTGTTTCGGTGCTACAAAAAAATAATTTATTACAGGCTGAATGCACCAGGAGGCATTGCATAACGGCCACTACAATGCTACAAAGTAAGATTTTCAATACTGTGTGCAGAGGAAAGTGAGAAGCGCTGTATCACGGTTGTTGCAGTATTACGTTATGCGCATTCGCGTCTAATGAAAAGTATTAATGTTATGCAGCTGGTAGTAAACGAACCAACAGGTTTATTCCCAGAGACCCGCCGGGACTCACAGTCCGGCCCTCTATGAGCTATTGGCATTAAGTCAATATCATTTTGATATCTGAAGAAAGCAGAAGAAGAGAATAAACTCAGATAGTGGTTGTAATGGCATTATATTTGGATGCCGATAGAAATAATGGGCTTGGCAGCACAATTACTACATTATTGTAGTGGGCACAATTGGATCGGATGTAACGTACAAAAACTGGGCGAGCTTTATTGAATTTAGCGGGAAAATTTAATAGCGATCGTTCCGTTAAGGTGGGTGTCCTTCTACGAACTTACGAACTGCATATTCATTGTGACTCTCACCGAAGCCGCTTTGACTATGCATTCCAACTATGAATCCTACATGCATTAGTTTCTGGTGCAGATAACTACCCTCGAGCTCCTAAAGGAGTGTACGGTTGCCGTCGATTAAAGATTGTACGAGCTGTGGCATCATAGGCGGAAGGCTATCATAACTGTGCCAGACGACCATCGTAATTCTGAGTAGGCCAGTGCACTCTATTATGCATACAATTGAAATATGTTTATTTGTTCGACTTCACAGCAAACTGCGCTGATAGTCTTAATGATAGAGTTAGTAGGTTTTCAATATACTTTCAGAAGATATTGCTGTCAGTTCAAATGGGTTCAAACAAGTGTTTTTCTTCCAAGAACATCGTTATTTTAAATTAATTTTAACACAATTACTGTAATGAATGGGAAAAATTTATCTTGTGTGGAAATTAAAATGGTTCAGTTCTTTGCTTACTGCAGAGGCTATCATGGATGCTATGGATGGATTAATGCATGGACATATTAGGTAGCTCTCTAGTGAGCAAAGTATTTCAATTTTCTATACCTACTATTATAAACCGTACCTATTTCAAAAACCAGCTTTCCACAGGGCGAATTCAGTGTGAGACAATAGAATGTATGTACGGAAGCTCACTACAGCAACACTGAGAATCTAACCATAAGCTCTACTGAAGCCTAAAATAAAACTCATGTTTGTATCTCGCATGTAAACTGCTAGCTACTTTTAGAAAATATCAAAAGCATTAAGTAGCTATAGGAGATTACTCAAACCGCTCATTTTTACATCGTTATGCATTACCACTTGGTAATGCGAGCAGTCATGCAGTAATTCCTGATATAATTACAGTATCCTGGCATGGAACCATGCAGCACCACAGTTTAGTAACCATGACCGCCATTAATTTTTCATTGTTTATTGTAATGGAAACAGCGTGTCTTTTGAAAACATGGAAATTTATTTTATTTCTTAATTTTCCTTTTATTTCCAATACGTAAAAACGTGATATGCTCGGGATCTGCTAAAAACATTTTTTATCTTGCTGTGCAGGAGAAAGAAAATGGGTTTTGGTCAGAAGCGTCTCTGTGTTGATGCGATTATTTCTTAGGAAGAAGCATTGAAAATTTTTCAGGAAGGCTTTAGAATAATATCGATTTTTTTCTTGTTAGAAAATCACTACCTATGGTGTACGAGCGCTTCTCTTATTGTTATGGATTTTGAGCCGGTTGGAAAACAATGGATTTGTGAACGAAAAGTTTTGAACTGGCCCCATTATATCCTCTTATCTGACAATATCATAGGTGAGTTTTCCTTTGTTATAACTAGTTTTGCTGAAAAGATTTACTATAGGATAAGGTAAAAGCTACATCTCGCTAGATCATTCATTCCATTTCATGGGCTAATATTGCACTTTTTTCGTTTCCTTTGCTTCCATTTTTCTACAAAAGCAGGCTTTGTTTGGAGAAATTTGGCTTTGCATCATTTTCGTTTCGCTTTACTCACTCTTCCTGTGATGTACAGTCTTTTCCTATATCTCTGCTTCTTTTACGTAATATATTTTTTGTGAAAAGTTAGAATTTCATCCCTTTGTCTCGCTTGAAAATACGATTCCTTTGATGATTTTCTTTTGTCGCTACGATTTCGTTTCCCTAAGACAATCCTTTCCAATTCTCGCCCCAATTTGCACGCTTCGGCACGTGCGTCTCCAGGCGCTGCACGTGCCCGTGGCGCGCCTGATCACGCGCGTGCTCTCAGTCACGTGACTTTTCGCACGGTCCCGCTCTTCAATTAGTAAATCCAGGATTTTCGCCCCCATAATCCCCAGACTAACAATTACGCTGCATTTGTAATCCGAGGAGCTGGCGGAAGAATCCTCATGTATATAGAAAACGTTCATCCCTCCTTTTTTTTTTTTTACTATAGAGTCAAATTATCAAGGAAAATCTGGGTTAAAACACTAATATAAACTATAATGCATGGGAGCAGCGACCCCAGAGAAAACCTTAGACATTAGCTAAACATTCGGGACGTCTGTCTTTGGTGCCCACTTTGCTTCCTTCCAATTTCCTACTCCTACGGATCTTACTTTCCTCTTTTTGTTCTCGTTCTTCCCAACTTGCTGTTCCCATGCGCGTTGATCTAGTGTGGGAACACCCTTGTGCATGGGTTCCACTTTTTATTGATACTATAAGTCTCTCATATCTCCCTCTGATAGATTGTCGTTGTAGTGGAAACGGAGGTTTAAACAACTCGGTATACATAATAAGTTCAATAACTTATTATTAATAATGTATAGCTCATTTATACTATAAGTTTTTAAGATAAGGCATGAATGGAAAATTAGTTTCAAACTAAGATACCCATAAGGCTCTTCTCATCAACTTAACGCCCTCCAAGCAGAAACTTTTCAGTTAACTTATAGCCAGTCACCCTAGTTTTAGAGATTCACGGAGGTTTTTTCTTTGCTATGTTCTATACATAATTAAGTCAGAATATGCTCTATAGGTGATAGAAAAAGATTTATCATTATCTAGAATATTATAGTACGGACAACCACATTATGCTCTATGATATTTGCATTATTGTTATAAGCAAAAAAAGAACGTGGCTATTAGTACTGTATATTTCATTCAGGATATGCACTGTTTGCCTAGCTTACCCTTTCGTAGCCACGTTAACCCTATACGGTATCACTGAACAAATTCCTTCAATAAAAGTTAACTGCAACTGTTAAGTTTCTATTAGGTAGGAATGACATTAATATTTACGGAATGAATTCTTTCAGCAACGCCGAGTAGGGTAAATACATGCACCCATTTCGGACTAGGTGGTAACATGAGTTCTTCTGTGCTATTCGTATAGATTGCGTCCTCACATGAGATGCTGCCTACCACTTCTTCCTCTTCTTTACAATTCCTGTTATCTCTAATAATAATAGCGTCCATTAACGAGTTAAAAATAAGGTACAGGCTAATCTTGTTGATATAGGATGTATTTGATGCGCTAAAGCATTAAGATACGCCCATTGCGCTTGAATTATTTCAGCTTTGGTTTCGCTACTTTGGATCGTTTTGCAAGTTCTTTATCGCAAAGCGATTGCGCTTAATTCTATACGACACGGTTTGTTATATATGGCAGGTAATAAATTCTAATTGAAGAGCTGGAAGGAATAGTGTAAGTTTTCAGTGTGAAGCTCTCAAGATCTCTAGAGAAGACGATAACTTGAAGTCCTTTCTTCCATTTACATTACTTTTCGTCCCTCACACAATGTCATCCTTGATACAGTCTCGAGAGACAAGAAAAAGTCAATTTTTGAACTGCTCACAGGTGGGAGATCCAACTTCGAATAATTACACTTCGTAGTCAAGTTACTGATCCAACTCTAAAATAAAAAATGACGCCTCTCATCTGTGATATTTCCTCACGTCGCCAGTAGTTTTTATTATTTACGCATTCTAAGATTTCGAATACGAAATCCATTTTCGATCATTCGGTGCAAGTTAATATGTAGTTGAAGGTAATCCTGTCTTTTGATATCAATAGGTTACATCTTTATTAGTCGCATTCCTTAGGATTTCGAATTGTCGAGCAGCTCTTTTTCTGTACGTATATGTATTGTGTTAATCAAAAGTACTCATTGAGACAGATAAGTTGGGATTCCATGTTTTCTATTCATAACCTGTGAATATGAATTAGAATTACCGAACTGCTATCGTATTGGAGCTTTTGGATATGATCTGATTAATAAAACCGTGAGATAGGGACCATTTGGTCTCCTCTAGTTACAGTAACAAACTGTATGAGTTCAATTGTGATTAGGAGTTTTTGTATGTGCTGTATGGATCAATGGCACTTCTTAAGACACGCAACATAGGTAATTGACGCTACTGTTCACAAACTATATGATTTCCAGTTGACGAAATGCTATTGTTTTGTAGTGTGTGTATATGAATTATTTTAATCAAAACCACCTACCTCCTAGCTGAGACAGAGACCATTGGATGCGACTTTTCTATTCACACTTCATCCCGTATGAGGTGTTGACCTTCTACTCTAAACACGGACCGCAATATTGAGTGTTCTGCCTTGATTGGATCTGGAGGAGATGACATTTGGTGGAGATATCAGAGAGATTCTCTGCACGCAATGCTATATGATCCCTTTTGATCAGCTCGCCGCTGTGTTCAGCCAAATGCAAAGGCCCCGAATATGAACTCAAGCTGTGACATTTCTGTATTCTGGGTAGCATTTGGCACCTGAAGCAGCATATCGTAACGCACATTGCCTATGTTATTTGCGGTCGCATACGCTGGTATTGTTTGGTTTGTGAAAAGTTACCAAAAGTTAGTTAGGTTGTCAATGGTATGTTTTCAGTGATAGCGCCCGCGGAGCACCCATCGGTTGGTTTCCTTAGCCGTCGAAATATCTTTCTTTCGTGCCTATTTTGCTTCCTTCTATTTTCATGTTCCTCCTAATTATATTTTGTTGTGTTATTATCTTTCTCGACTTGCTGTGCTCATGTGCATTGACCAGGATAGGAATATCCTCATTTGTTAAACGAGTCTCTTAACATGCTACCAGTCTCATGGTTTTCCTTACTGATACGCTGCTTGCAGCGATCGAAGAGAAGGGTGGAGCTCAACATAGTAATTATGTCTGTTCGGTTATTGGTGCACTGAAGTAATTCATCAACACAACATTTGTCTTTCCATCTGCAACCATTTTCACTAAAAATAACTGGTGTAACATGGAATAGTGGACATGTAGATGAAGTCGTCACTGCAATGGCTTTTGTCTTCGAAATAAAGACCAGCCGAATCCGATGATATTTCACTGTTATCTATTTCTTTTTTCTAAGTGCAATGTACCTAGGCAAAGCTATTATACACTATCTTAGTTCAAACCTAACGCAGCTTATTAGGCTTACGACTCTTAAGAAGCCTCGTCCACCTCGATGTCGGGTAAGGACTCCCGACTTGCGTCGGTGTTATCAGCATAGAGCCAACTCGATTAATTCGGTTATCATGCAAGTCATGATATGTCATAGACAGCTACAGTACTTGACTCTTAGATCCAAAAGTGGCCTCTGACGCTGGTGGCCAAAATGGGATTTTCCCAAGAGCTATTATGAACATGTCCAGACGCGGTCATGCAGGCAAGCACCCAAGTGCGTCCCCGCCGTATCCAAGATACATTCTCCGCAAGAAAAAATGTTTGGGTATCTTTAATGAAAATCCCATTTTTCCGTTGCCGACGTTTGGCAGCCAGCGTCAGACCTAACAGTCACGTACTGTTGCGGTCTATGAATATGTTATTATAGATCCTGTTGCCACCACAATGGTAGCATGTCCTCTGACACCTTATGTTATGTTAAAGCCCGTCGCAGACGATAGTCTTTTGTCCTGTGTTTTCACTTCGCCGCTTTCGAATCGTACTGTCCTTGCAAACACGAATGCAAGTCTACCAAAAGTTTCGATAAAATGTTTACCATCGTATTCTCTGGCTTAGCCCGTGTCACTAGTGCGGTGTCTTGTGTCTTATCGATCGAAATTGTAGCGAATGTCGTCTCAGAGAGCGGCGCTCGCTGTTGTTGTTTATGTAGACACAGAAGCACATTCGAACGCTGTGAAGTGAAAACACAGGACAAAAGACTATCGTCTGCAGCGGGTTTTACGTACCGCACGACCGCTCATGTTAGTTAGTTGCTGTCAGGAAGCAAAGAGCGTAACGGGAGGACTCACGAGAAATTAGCACGAAAAAGTGACGTCATCATCCACGAATCTATGGCTCAGCAGCCTAGGAGTAATTTACCTAATTTAACCCGAAAAATCATCTTAAGTTGCAAAATTCATCTCTAGCGTATAAATAAGTTAAGATAATATATACTAATTTAGCAATTATCTATAGAAAATTGCAGTGCATGCTGGAGGAAACTTTCACAGCACTCGCGCCGAATTTGTTCTTTTTCGACGAATTGATTTAATTTCTTTTGTATTAAAGCCTTATTTACACTTCATATTCTGTTCACAGTGCTCTACACAGAACATATTTATTCCTTACCAACAAATATAAGCGCCATTATAGCCAATTCTGTAAGCGAGAGAAACCACAGTAACAGTTAGCCTATTGCTCGAACTTTCTGTACTTGGCGACAACATTTTATGGTATTCTGCTGCTCAAGTAGCTGGCCAGTCATGAGCGGGAGAGTAAATGAAATAAATAAAAAAATACGTTGATATGTTCAAGAATACAACCTACGAAGGCCTGAGGTCCCACACCTAAAACACTTCGACTCGTCGATGTGATGTAAATTTGCTACGTGCGGTCACAGCTATGTTTTATTTTAGTCCTATTGAGTCCTCCCGTTGCATTCTCTGCTTCCTGGTTGCAGTAACTCAAGCGTCTCACGTCCTTGTTTTTTAGCCCGTGGAGTGTCTGCGAGAATGAATTTACATCGTGTCTGTGCTTGTCCGTTTATCCGGACTTAGTGGGTTGCGGGTTGGGAATTCCCGATGCGCTTACGTCTGTTCGAGTGCAAAAGGGAAACAATTTTTTTCCAGTACGGTTCTGGAATATTCTAATGTATCAGTGTTCATGTACATGAGAAGTGGTGTGTCTCAACCTAGATGGTGGTTAACATCATGCATACATAGAAGCGACTACATCCTAATACATTCAGCAAAAATGAATTTTTTGAAGATGTGCTGCGTAGTCTACTTCACTGTACCTATAAAAGTATTTATTTATATACCTGTTCGTTAATTTACTCTTTACTTTATTTATTTTTTACTTGATCAAATTACATCGCTTATCTTTTAATGTCCTCGCTACGAAAATTTAAATACTTAAAGTTGTGCTTAGACTATATTGTTTTCAGTGTCGTACGTTACGCCGTCTGTACGAAGAAAACCATTTCTGACCCCCTAAAATTGTAGTACTATAGGACCTGTAGAATTATAAGCATAAAATAGTACAGTCTGTACGTATCTCATACACGTACTTTCACTTGAACTGACTGCAATGGTATTGTTGAATAAAATGTTATAGTTGATTGGAAAAAGGCTCATGAGCTCAGAGAACGGGTTACTTATAAGAAAATGCACATAACTTGTACAAATTTTCAGTGTTAACTAGAGCTAAATGTAAGGATGTGTAAGAAATGGATCCAATCCCGAGCTCGAACTAATCACAAAGCAAGAATTCATGAAAAAATGGAATCATATAAGGTCTGATGCTCGTAGAGAATGGTGTAAATGGAGCTAAAACACTAAATCTAACAATTTTAATTGTAAAGAGAAAGCTGTACAACATATCTACCTGTTTACTTCTGCATGTGGGCTGATGGGCTGTGAAACTTTGAAAACTGCGCTGATTTTCAACAGTGAAGAAATAGTCTTACTGAAACTCGTAAGATCTTTCGTTGCTTAGTGGTTTGGTTTGCTCAGTTTATACCATATGATTTTCTCGTGTAATTAACCTGTCAAATTTCTGGGATTGTTATCAATGGTTTTCTTGTTTATTTCAAAACGTGATAAAGTCAATAAAAAGTCATTTACCTCCATGAATTAAAATTTGTATGCTACGTTTCGACACACAAGCGTCACCATCAGGCTGAAACAAAAAGAGAACATGGTCAATACCCTTAAGACTACCAAAGCTTAATATTTATGATCTGGAT
>LQNS02278100.1:10952865-10968849 GCA_001587735.2 Parhyale hawaiensis
TTCTCCCCTTTTTTTTCTATTTTTTCTCATTTCTTTTTTCTCTTTCGTCTTCCATTTTTTATCTTCTCGTTTCTTCATTCCTCTACATTCTACTAACATAATGGCAATAGCTCATAGAGAACCGGGGTATAAGTCCCGGTGTCTTTTTGGAAATGGGCCTTTTGGTTCGTCTACTGCCGCCTATCTAATCTAATCGAATGAGTTTTCGAAACAGATTGCTGTTGATAGAAATATAGTAGAGCTTGCTATTGATATTTGCCCCTTGGTTGGAAGTGACTTGGATGGAATTTCATTGCAGTAGCTGTTGCTATGCTGCTGGTGTGAAAAAAAGTTGCCGTGTGAATTCCTGTTGGGATTTTCTGTTCGTTGTGGAATAATATGAAAAGCATTTTCTCATCCTGTTATTTTATAAGTGTCCATATGTGTTTTTCAAATGAATGATAGAATGAAAATGTCGTTGCTGCGTGACTGCTAGAAGCACATTCTGGTTCTGTTTGCTATAAAGCGGTGTTCCACAACCTTTTCCAAGCGATTACCCTAAAACGTAATTTCTCAATTATTTAACAACCTCACGGAGCAAATACCAGGCAGTAGCAGATGTTTTTCAAGCTGTTATATGAACTGCATGGGTCATATAGCTCGCTTTTGAATATCTAACAAAATTAAATAAATAAATCCATTGCCCCGCTGGAGTCATTTACCGCTGTTGAGTGGCATAAGGGGGATCGCTTAGCCCTGTTGCTAAGCTGCTGTGGATGCGACGGTAATCCTTGCGTAAATAATAAGAGCAGACGTTTGTTAACGTTTGCGGTTTGCTTCGCAATGACGAATAGAGAAGGAATTTCTCTCCGTGAAGTGGAAGAAGTTAAATTCTCTGCCTGACTGATAGAAACGTATAACAGCAGTAGCTATTCGTTACTAGATATTGGAGTGATATGGAAGGCAACTCACTACTATATTAATATTTTATGGACGTGAAAAACTCAATAAATTACATGATCAGTGTATGGGATGGAAGAAGGTTTCAGCTATCATTTGATATTCGTCACTGAAGTGATCTTGGTATCATTCTTTGGAATTAAGGCATATCGTATATATGGAATAAAACTGATCCTACTCGATCTTTTTGCACTTCTAGGCTTATCATAGAAATGATATTGAAAGAATCTGGTTAACTAGAATGGCTATCTTAATGAGGGTGAAATACTTTAGTTGCGCGTGAGTGATGAGGTATTCCAACTATTATATTTCTATGGTTGCAATTCCTAGTTCACCTATCCATTCTGTGATAAAATAATATCAGACTCCAACTGGCATCTCTCATATCCGTCGCATGGTAACATTTCGCTCGAATTTTCTTTTTGCATTGTAGAAAAAAATTACTTAGACTGTTGCCGCAGTTCTGCGCTGTACAAGCTAGCTATCGCCAGTCTCTTTCACTTTGTGTGCTCGCTCTGAGGTGGGTAGCGGTAGTTGCAGCTTCCTACAAATGAAAAACCTCTATGCAGTTCTAATCATGAAAGTGCACACAGTGATCGATTGCAATATCTTCAATGCAGCCATGGGTGAATTTATAATGCTGCTCATTATGCACTTCAACATCTCGGTATTGACCTACGCAACAACACACTTTAATAACTAAAGATAAACTGAACCTGTAAAATCTACGGAAGTTGGGAACAGAATTTGCTTGTAATTTATGTATCCTGCATTTAATGCCGGCAATTTTGTGAGTTTAGAAATTTACGCTTGTTACTGGTAATGCAAGTATTAAATGCGAAAGTTGATGACTGTTTATATTAAAATCTCAATAATATGCTTTCAAAGGAAAAATGAATGATTCGGAATTTTACATGAAATTCCTATACTATTTATGTCTCGCTGATATTGGGGAGGTGCACTGTTGATTGGAACGGATCGTTCCGCATGATTCGTGCATTTTTGTGACCACTTTTCGACGTGATTCTGATAGCAATTAACCGTGGTCATTGGTGAAAATTGATCGCCGCGCGATCTTACTAGCGGGTTAATCACGAATCATCAAAGACAAGCAAATATTCAAAATATGAAATGTGATGTTTTCTTATATTTAAGAATAAATTGGATACTATTATTATGATTCTTTGCATTACTGACTTCCAGAATTGTAGTTTCGTTATAGCGTGGACACGCTATCGCAAAAATTGTTGAGTCACGCAACTTGTCCCTTGGGCCGTCACGCTGCCGTGACTACTTCTGACGGGGCTTTAATGCCACGCTAAAACTATGCGTCATTGCAACTTTAAACTAACACAGAAGTAGGACGTATTCTCAGAGCTTCACCATTGTTGCTTGTTATAAAGTACAAACTACAAAAAACGACTCAAATCTTAGATATTCTTTTCATATTGTTTTCAGTGGATGGGCTTTACGAACTTTCTCGTCACGCGAAGTAGATGTAATGCTCACACTATGGAAGCAATTAATCCTTCCGAGAATAGAAAGCTGTTCTCCACTTTGGGTGCCGGGTATAAGAAAAAAGCTAGAACAGCTTGAAGCTCTAGAACGATCGTTCACGGCTAGAATTCAAGGCATGCAGGAGACCGACTACCAAAAACGACTTAGCTGTCTCTACTTATATTCAATACAACGAGGATTCGAGCGAGTCACTGTCATATATGTTCGGAATATTCTGGACTGTGAATGAGCGGATTGTCGCCAGACACTCGGAAAGAACTGGAAGGACCTGTGATATTCGCATCCCAAGCAGAGATGGTAGAAAAGCCGTGGCCACAAAATATTCTTATTGCTTCGCTGTACGGGGAGCAAGATTGTTTAGCAAAACGCCTCTGCATATTCGAAACGCCTGACTATAGTTTTGACATCTCAAGCTTTTAAACGACCTAAGTGTAAATTCTTCTTATGGTCTATCTGGTCGCCAGTCGCCAATGCACGTGACACCTCTATTAAGCGACGACCCTCTCTCTTTGGCCGCACACTGCGGCACCACAGAAGACACCCAGCAGAGTGACTCCACACACGTAGGGTGATGTGAACAACATCACCTGGACTTCTTCCGAAGACCCGCAAGGTACTCAAGGTAGTTCGAGCCGAAGCCGAGGGCGCTGCAGCGCAATCGAATACTAAGTCGCGTCGCAATGCAACTTTGGCGTACGTGTCCCCACTCTCTTAGTTATATGTCTGTGCATGTTCAAAATGCATTAAATACTGCTGGTTCAATTATCCATTAACTTCAAAATAAATGAAAAAAATTCTAAAAATCCATTCCCCACCGTCTTTTGTGCAAATACGATCGGATTCCAAATTTTGAAAATAGACTTGGCGTCTCTGATTTGCTTACAAATCGTTGGCAGCTATTGCGCTTTTCAGTGATCACGGTGATTCTGATCATGAATGTGGCCATAAAAAGGTGCGCTATTCTTGTAGTTGTTGGCTTGTTGCGCACAATTAATAGGTAGGTACACGATAACTCTCTAAATTAGAAAAGGTCTCCGAACAATTTCACCGTGGGCTAAAAGCTGCCGGAACAACTTAAGCGCTAGCAAACTAAAAAGCACTAACAAAAATTTTTGGGCGCTAGCAAATATTTTTAAGCACTAAACAAAAAAATTTCAAGCTCTAGGAAAAATTTGAATGGTGCTTACGAGCATTTTAAGCGCTACAAAATCCTTCCATTTTTTAAGCAGCTTAAGCAAAATAAGCATTAAGCATTTCTTTTTAGCAATGTCCGGGCTCTAGTCATCAGAGTGTAATGCGGGTCCATATCACAAACAGGCGGCAGATCTATTACATTTAACCCTCAAACTATATCGCAAATCTACGTTATTTTTATTCAGCATGCGCATTACTTCCAGTTATCAAATTTTTGGATTCCCTTACCACTGTATAAACGCACCATAATTTTCAATCGAGCTGCATCGCGAGTCCACATTATGAACAGTGAGTTCATAGCTTTCAGCACATCTAACGTTTTTTCTGAATCCATAGCAGCGCCTCCGGAAGGAAGAATAGGGCTGGAGGGTCTGCCTGCCGAAAGCTTTTACTGAGCCATCCTTGGAACACCAAACTGCCATTTGCAGGTCCGCTGGTCTCTGTCGCTCCAGCCAGCGAGGCCTC
Organism: Parhyale hawaiensis; assembly: GCA_001587735.2. Lineage (NCBI taxonomy): Eukaryota > Metazoa > Arthropoda > Malacostraca > Amphipoda > Hyalidae > Parhyale > Parhyale hawaiensis. The sequence continues at coordinate 10,956,982 of LQNS02278100.1, forward strand.
TGCCTCTGCCAGGCGTTAAGATAACACACGATTGCTGTTGGTTTAGAAACGAGGTGTGTTGTCCCAACAGATCTCACTGTGTTATTGCAGAGAAGTGGGTCTAATGGATGCGGCGCCCTGCATGCGCTTTAATTTAAACGGCAGTGGTGAAGACGCCAACTGTAGCGCCATCTTCCTGGACCTATACAACCCGTGCAGTCCACTGCTGCCAAGTGAAGTGAATGGAATACATAAAATAATTTCCTCTAAATTAAAGCTCGAGAGGTGGAGATGCCACTTCTCGTGCCATCTTCTTGGAAATATACAACCCGTGCAGTCGTGTGCTGCTAGCTGAACTGAAGAGAATATGAATGCTTAAATCCAACGGGTGATTAGTAAACACAACAGTTCTTGAGCATTATTCGTAGAAATATGGATTTCGTAGAACTCTTGCGATTGAGGTAGAGCTAACGAAGTTATGAAAAATGGATTTTGTAGAATTCTTCTTGTAAGATTAGGTCTCTGCGTTAGTGTCGAGGAAACTACAGCGGGGAAGAAGTAGAGCTATACCGTTGTGTACCACTGAAGACACGTCAGAATAGATGAAAAAAACAACGGGAGAGTGGGGATAGTGGTTGGTCACAGGCGTGTACCTTGTCGGGTGATGAACTATGCCAATTTCTTGATAGATAGTATTCCCTAAAGGCTCCAGGGTAGGAACCAGTGCAGATCGATATTATGGGAAAGGATATAATGAAGAAGTGAATGGCAGGAAATTCTTGAACATTTCGAGTTTCTTATATGCTGCATGTATGTATATAAATTTAATATATATATATATATATCTACCTTGAAGCGGGATACTTTGTCCGCAATGAGTAACTTCAGTCAATCAATGTTTCCAGTTTGTATGAAGTGGATAGCTGCGCGAGGTAGGACAGAATTAGTACACTTTATATACTATTAGAATAACTCTCAGGCCCTATTGGCTTCTTACAATTGGAGAAAACCAGCTGAACAAAGTTACTAAACTCTACAGAATATATTGATATAAATAGCCCATAATAGGTACGTGTTGTGAAAACAGCCATCGGTGTATGCAAAAATTAAAATAGTAAAGTAGTTTCTTGCATAACAAGCATTCTAACCAATTACGTTGCATTGTCCACAGATGTACGGTATACTGTCAGATAAGAAAAATGTAACTGTAGTCAGTCAAACCAGCGTAAGGAGTCCGATGGGCGCGGTTAAGAATGCAAAGCAACTTTGCCATATCTAACTCAAGCGCGTGGTATAACTTGTCTCAATCGATAAAATTATAGTTATATTCGAATATATATATATAATTTTATTGATTGAAACAAGTTATACCACGCGCTTGAGTGAGATGTGGCAAAGTTGCCTTGCGGTCTTAGCCGCGCCCATCGGACTCCTTACGCTGGTTTTTTGACTATAGTAAAATATTTCTTATTGGTAGGTAGTCTCCACTCTTGACTGCGTCCGCCTGATATTTATATACATATATACGATATAATTAAATATATACATGTCACATATTATTTTATATGAATATATGTATGTCATACTCAGGAAAATCAATTTGACCGTCTTTTTATGATGAGTAAAAATCAGAATCCTTACGAATATTCTTGGTTACTTGAAGGATCAGTGATTTTGATTAAATCAGTTTCCTTAAGGATATGATTGAACATATCACGGGATTGCCCCCCCCCCCTCTTCCCCTTCTTTTAACTCCTGGAACTGTTCCTACAGCCCCATCCTTCTGCACGTCACTGGGACGATGGAATATTTTCGAAGAAGAAACTCGTATAGTTGCAGCATGTACAGTCAGTAGATGTTATTATCTACTGTACAGTCTTGTACTATCACAAAAGATTTCCGATGGAAAAATTGCCCTTATTTCCATATACACTGTATGGGGTCTCTGGCCATCTCTGTTTTACAAAGCGCAACTTGCTCTCAGCCCCGTAGCTTCGGCATGTATCGTAAGGTGACTCGATCATGCCTTTACAGACTCGCGTTATCTTCCAATCGTCCGGCGCTACACAGGCTCCAGTTGTGTGCTATACAGTACATGTAGAGCTGCTCTAGGGCCTTAAGCTTGCCGTCTTGAGAGGATTCGTTGATTGCTAAGCAAACTGGCAGATGCAAATGAAGGCCTGATGGCGTTAGTCGGTTGAATTGATGGTGTTTGTCAGTTGGGCTCAGGTACGTTTGAGTGATAAATGAGCAATTGCGAGTTTGTTGACATTCGCTGAATTGCTCCTTAAGACGTTTGATGCCCGCGCCTTCATTCCTTTAGTATTACAAATGCCGCCTCGGGGCGACGGCAAAGGGCGCGCGCGTGTTCTTCAGATCGAGTGATTGACGCGTTCAGGTCCTATACATGTTGTGCGGAGGTGGTTGTCGGTTATTTTAATCGTTTCTTTTATTAAACTCGTTTCTTGAAGCAGCTTTTACTGAAATTTACTCGATGAAGCTCGTTTTTGAAGTCAACGTTAACATGACTTATGGAGTTCATTTATTGCAAAGATATCCATGCGCTTTATGTAGCTCGCTGCCTTAGAATTAATCATTTCCCTGATAAGTTCATCTTTTCCAAAATTATATTTTGTCTGATTGAACTTGGCTCCTGTAAGAATTAAATTCCATGCAAATATAAAATGCACTTCACTAGTTACCAGAGGACTTCAGTTATGTTCCAAAACTAGCCCTCATTACTGAGTACCAACTGAAAAAAAATCGGCTTTGGCAAAAACAAAACAACTACTCCTATTTCCACTGGTGCTTGGGTAGACGGGACGATTTGGAGGCGACACTTTTCCCATTGTAATGACAAAGCAACAACGCGTCCCGATTCAATGCTTTGATGGCGAAAACTCGGTTATTGTGAATTTGTTTTTTATCGTACAGAAAATGCTACTTCCTATATACGTACCAGCAACCAAGCTGCATTATTCAAGGCGTAAGGCGTGCCAGATTATCTCAACACCAGCGTACCACGGACGATAGTACCCATGGTTGAATTACGCGGTTCAGCCATGGTAGTACCTATACTTCAACATGCTTATACTGCACGGCTGTTGCGTGGTTTCGTTCTCACAGAACGTTTTCCACATCCAGACTTTTTTTTAGAGAGGTAATTAATCCAAAAAATATGTGTTGTCCCAAAACCAGCACGCTTTTCGTGCACTGTAACATGAACACAACAGCCACATATATCTCTAGGTTATCAAAAGAAGAAAATATTAAACGTAGACAAATTTCAATTAATAAATACTGTATATCGGCTATCAAAAATGACATCTAACGTTTCGAGAATACGGTGCTTCTCATCGTCAGAAGAATAAATTTAACCTATCGGCTATGAATAAAAAAATGAATAATTTTTTCTTTATTTCAATTTTGGAGGGGGTGCGGGGGGGATTATGCATGCGGAGCTAATTGTGAACTGTGTGAAGCGGTACAGTTGAGGTTATAATGTTGAGGCTGGATTTTGTTCGGTGGATGTAGATTGACTCTAATGTTGTGAGCTCGATTGGGTTTGAAAAATCTATAATGGAGAAGTTAATTTTGCTGAGGGGATGGTTGTTTTGCTCAGCATGTAGGCGAGGAGCTGAATGTGAGAGTTTCTTAAGCAGTAAGTAGGTACGACTGGATACACCTAAATGTTGGTCAATGCGAGCTGTGAAGTGTTGTCCAGTGCTACCGATGTAAGAGGCACTGCATGCCTGGCATTGGTACGGTAGCTAACGCTGGGCAGAAGTGGTGTGGGGGTTTGTCTTTAAATTTGAACAAGGACCATATTGTAAATGTGTTTTTTAAGAAAATTTGAATTTTATATGCAGTATTCTGATAATGGGAAGTACAGTATTCCCTAAACGTTAAATCTTATTTTTGAAAGTCGACGTATTTATTATTTAAAGTCACAAGATCATAATACGCTGTCTTTTAATATTGATATGTATGGATAGAGAAGTTTCAATATAGAGATAGATCATGTATGTTATTATTTTATTTATATATCTATAGAATATTAAAGAATTGAACGAAAAGCAATACAGCTATAGTTGAAATTTAGTTACCTAGGACGTGCGTTTCGCTGTACCTCAGCTCATCAGGTGGGGGCTCAAGTTCGCGAAAATTATATAGTCAAAATTTCGAGTAGATTTTGAAGGTTTATCATAGACTATATAGTGTAACTATGACATCGAAAGATGAAAGCTATAGCGACATTTTCAATCATACAAAATGTTTCTTGATTTTTCGGTTATGGTACTTTCCATTCACTTCAGCTACTGCTCTACGTACAGACACATAGAAACACCGAAAGCGACAGTCTACATCCTTCCCGGGGCTCAATGGTGCTGTATTAGCGAAACACGTGTCCTATGTAACAAAATTTCAACTATAGACCACACGACACGATATCGTGTGGTCCATGTTTCAATGAAAGCTGTTGTGCTTATTGTCCGATTTTTCAATCTCCAATAGCTATGCCACCTACAAGTAAAATATATCGACGTAATCGATATTTTGGTGTGAAATGCGGTATTCCACCAACAGTTTCGTCGGGTATGGTCTCATCCCGACTTGTGTCGAGCACATAACAGAGTTCTTTGATTGGCTTGCTTCCAGAGGGATCGTAATAATCCAGTTCGATCTGCAACGTTTCCCGTAATTCAGTCCTAAGTGCTGGATATTCCCCTGCACTATAAATAGGTGAGCGATTAACACCTGGCACCTGATCCAGAGAGGCGAGTCCAGCTTCCAGCCGTGAAGCTTCAGTGAAATTAAAACTAATGGCATCGGGTATGTCTGTGGAAGTATGCTAGTCGAGCATGCCTCCTACACGCGGTCTACACACGTGCAGCCAATCTAAGCTGCACCTGTGTACATCAATCAATACTCACCTTTGTCCCCACTGAAAAGAATGACAGGACTGGAACTGGTCGGCTGATCTCCCCCCCCCCCACTCCCTCCTAACACTCCAACAAACCCGTAATCTCCAGCTGAGTGATTCGAATCTTGCCTTTTTTGGACTGCTTTTGATGCAGCAGATCTTTTGTGGCCGTGTAGCGCATGTGGCGTAGCCATGGCAACCGCAGGGGAGAGGGCTCGACATCTGTGTAGTGAAGTGAAACGTTGTGTTCTGTGTTCTCGTCTATGCAGTATATACAGAAAAAAGAGGGCTTGCATAGTAGGAATATTACGAGTGAATTTACAGTAAGAGCGACTAGTTTATTTACTACAAGAGGAATTCAAAAATTTCTGTAATAGGAACTAGTTTATTTTTGCAATATTAATAAGAAAAATTAGTGCATTTGTTACTAGGGCACTCTGAGAGCGCAGCAATGCAGTGTTAGCGAAAAAATCAAATTGGTGCTGAAACCATTATTTTCTGTGATTACCAGTATATGGTCAGTTGTGTCTCATGACATGAATAACAGTTTCTGTAAGTTTTCTTGAAGATCAGTCCGTAACATGTTAAGCTTTACCTGACAAACAGTAAGATGAACATAAAGTTAAATTCGCAAACGGAAGAAACCAATAATCACCAAAATTTGGTGATTTGTGTTTTTAAACATTTCTAACATTTCCTGCAAATTTCATAAAGATCTGTTCCTAACATTTCGGCTTACGTAGTAATAACCTTAAAATCAAACAGAGACAAATAAACAAACAAATGGTCAAACAAATAAATCGGCATTACGTTACGATCTCCCGCATCTCCCAAATGAGGATTATGGGCTTGGACAGTGCCCAGCTAATGCCAGGACTTTGAACTTGGCTCGGTTCTTTTACTCACCGGATTCTCTTCTTGCCGTGAGCTGATAACGTTTGCTGGACTCGAACGCACAACCTGCTGATGCAGCTGCGAGTGCTCTTACCACTATGCTACGGCGGCCACCAACGGACCAACAAATCATCTCATAAATTTGGTCATTTGGTCTTCGTAATTCGTAACACTCCTACTACTCGTGTAAATTTCCTAAAAAAATCCGCCCATAACGTTTCGAGTTACGTTGCCAAGAAACAAAAAACAAACAAACGAACGGTTAGCGGAATTACCAAGCAATTCCTGTAAATTTCTAAAAGATCGGACCGTAACTTCACGAATTATTTTGGTGACATACAAACTCTAGAAAAAATTGACCGCTTTAGCGGAAGTAATAAGAGGTAATAAGTTATTTGCAATAACTAGTAGAAACTCCTGCATTTTCAGTGACAGGAAATAGTATACCTTGCAGTAATAATAACTAATGTATTGCAACAACAGGAACTCATGTGTATTTTAGTAATACGAACTGATGACATGCATTGCAATAATAATTAGTGCAGCTGTAGTACTGGGAACTGCGGTACTTGCAGTGACAGGAACTAGTGTAGGTGCAGTAATAAAATCTAGTGCTTTTGCAGTAATAGTAACTAGAGAGTATTTGTGTTAATTAGTAGCTGCTAGCTAGCGTATTTGCAATGATAGCAACGCTATATTTTTAAATATGAAAACTAATGCACTTCCGATAATAAAAAATTATCTGTAATCGCCCTGACCGGGCAGTCCCACTAAAATATCAGTTATGCATTAGTTCGTGCTGCAGATAAATTGCTTCTTTGGGCAAGGAAAATTGTGCGGCTACAGTCGATCACAGCCTGTGACAGCTGTGACGTGAAAGCCGGAAGGAAGACTCTCTTGACAACTGTGGCCCCGACTATCAGCATTGCTGGTTAGGTTAATGCGCTCGCAGTGGACTATAGTCGATAGAAACGCTGGCGCTGTAGTCATGAGCTTCAAAACTTCTCCTCGACAGGCTGCCGAATATGCCGCCTTCACAATCATTACTGGAACTTACAATGCTTTCCACGAAAAGCCATCAAATTCAAAAGATCTGTTGACAGATTTATTCGTCACACGTAATGGGTTGACTGTCTAGCGTCCAAAAATCTAAACGCAACTTACTATTCCTCATACTGTAGAACCCACCAATATTTACTGGTTAAATCTATTACACATACAAAAATGGTTGTCACAACCGAAAATAGCGTCATAGATTTTTACTACACTTTAATTTCATGGAAAAATATATCATTGCATTTGTATTCACGCTTAATAAAAGTACCACTCTGAAACTCTCCAAATTATTTTGCTTCTATCAAAATTGTCACCAAAGTAATTAACTTTTATTGGCGCTAAATTTGCCTTGGCAAATTTTTAGACGTGGCAAATTCTTTCGTCAACCAAAATGTACCCTAAACTTTCATTATCAAAACATAGCGAGCACAAGATTTCAGCCTCAAACTAAACAATCCTCCAAATATGCTCCGCCAAACAAAGTAGTCGTTAATCGCCACCAAGCAAATACTTTTACGTCAAATTATTTTAGCAACAAACGTTTCCCATCAAAAAATTTGTCGCCCAATTGGAATATCCTCAAATGTTTTATGCCCCAAACAGTCTCTCCGCAAATATGCAATCCGTACATTTTTACCTCCGCCAAGGAGGTTATGTTTTCGTCGTGTTTGTCTGTCTGTTTGTCTATTTGTCTATCTGTCTGTCACCAAGATAACTGAAAAAGTTATGAACCGATTTGGATGAAACTTACAGGGATTGTTAGGTATGTTATGAGGAACAGATGATTAACTTATGGTGAAGATATGTCCATCCGTTTGTATGTTTGTCTGCGTCATTTTTCTCGATGCCATAACTCAAAAAGTTATGAATGGATTTTAATGAAATTAACATGAGTTGTTAGGTATATAACAAAGAACAGATGACCAGATTTTAGTAATGGTCCGTTTGTTTGTTCGTTTGTTTGTCACTGTTTTTAGTTTTATGCTTGTTAGCACAATAACTCCCAAAATAATGAATGGATCTTTATGAAATTTATATGAGTTGTTAGTAATGGTAAAAAACATAAATGATCAAATTTTAGTGCAGATCGGTGGGTTCGTTTGTATGTTTGACTCATATTTGTCACAACCTTTATTAACAGTATAACTCAAAAAGTTATAAGCGGATCGTCAAAAAAATTAAACAATCTGTTATTAATATAAAAAGGCACAAATGATTAGATTTTGGTGTTTATGCAAAGAAAATTATGGTTTCAGAGCGAATTTGAAGTTTTGCTACCGTTGGCTCACTTGGCGGAGGTATGCGCTCTCAGAGTGCTCTAGTTTCTTCTGCAATTCTCTTTTCCGTCTAACCAAAATAACGTCAAATTATCTACGAGCAACAGATGGGGGAGTACCCTCGCTTCCAGCGCCAGCGTTGCCATAACGTAAGTAATTGTCTCCGCTAGTTTTATAAAACAAAAAAAATTATTTAGTTTTAATGGTTTTGACGCCCAACGCTCCTGTCTTCAGCATTAAATCTATATTTTTCGCAATTGACACCGAAACGGCCGCCAGTGTCAGTTGCGCGGACCTCAGAAGAAAATCACTACGGGATTGTTCAGAGAAGAGCTGTTTATCTACCTCCACTAGCGTCACTTTCACCGGCGAATCGTACTTCTATTCCATAATTTGCCTTCCATAATGGCATTATGATTAGTTGTAAAACAAACGAAAACTTATCGTGCGGCAAAGCGTTGAGAATGGTAACGCCGTAGTTCCCGCGCAAGAAGTACGAGTGGGGGTGAGGGGAAAAATTGGACCCTAGACAAGTTTGGGCTAAAACAGATTTGCTTTTTAACGTTTAGCTGTCGCTAGAATGGAGGGAACACAGGTTTGGTGTCCTATAAGTCGGGGTAGCAAAAAGTTATGCAGGACTGATTTGTGTCATTTTTAGGGTGAAAAATGAGTTGCCCATAGAAAAATGGACGATATTCTCATGCTAGAGAGAATAAGTAAGCGTAAAATTATTAAACTTGAAATATTTTGACGTAGAGGAGGGTAGGACAAAGAATCTTAGATGTATCTATGATTGTTTAGCAAAAAAAAAAAGATGTAATTAAATTAATTAAATTTCAGCTTGGATATTTATCCTGTTGAAATATGTGCGATGTACAATTCTGGGTGAAAATTTTTAGGCAATAGCTGAGTATGCGATGCACAATTTGACCTAATTTCATTTTGATGGAAATTATTTTTACGATGAGCAAATCGGACGAAATATATTTTGCTGTGATGAGGTTTGATGAAAGAACATTAGGCATATTTTCCCTTGGAGCTTAGAGAAGTGGACGTACTTGCTCTTGAACATACATTAGTGGCTGCTGTAGAACCATCCCCTTGTAATACACTGCCTAGTTCGATAGTAGGGTATTAGCGCGTATAAGCCAGACAGAAAGATCCTGCTGTGACCACAACTTCAAGCCTTTGAACTTCGCGTTAAAAATCCTTAAAAAAAAAACAATAATAAGACGTTAAGAACGTAAGGTCTCTCAAAATTATGAGGGTCAGGCAAAGCTGCACCCCCAGATGAAGTCTAAAAAGTTCAGCGGCAGCTGGGATTTTTAACTTTTTTGCTAGTTTAAATTCCGACTGAACATTTTGGCAGATTAAATTTTCGCGATCTCTTATTTTCCGTAATTTGTAGTTCTTGACTATACTTGCTGGGAGAAGAGCGTAAGTACGTGAGCATACCGACTCAAAAATTTCACAGGTTGACTGTTCGGCGTCGTCGCCTTTTCGTGATTTAGACTTGAAGCACAGCCTGATTTCGTAAACATACCGTCTCGAAAAATCTTCTAGGTTGACTTGCTTTGCGTAGTTTGCTCGTAATTTGGCCCCGTCGTAAAGTAAGGACGGCGCTCACTTGCCGGAGACAAAAGTTAGCGGCGAGTGGCATCGTTAAAATGCGAGACAAGCGAGAGCTCCCCTCTAATATCCTGGTCTTCTTCAGTAGGGGAGACTGAGCTCTCTTAAATTAAATACAAGAGAATTTCGCACAGATTTGAGAGCCAATTGCAGCTGGGACGCTGCTGTTTAGGATGCATTTAAAGGGGATTTTCTTTCGCCAAAATGTGCGTTAAATTTCGGAAAAAAAACTCTCTGTAAGTAGGATGTACGAGTATGTTGTTTATGGTGCAAAAATACAAGTTTACCTGGCCCTAAAGGAATTCAAATTTTGTACTCCTTTCACCATCTAAAAAAATTATCTGACTCAACGTTTAACGGGTGCGTTTAACGGGGATTTAAGTTGTTTAAGTGGCCACTAAATTAATAAAGAATTTTTTCTAATCACATAAGCGCAGCTATTTAGGGCCTTCTTATCAAGGATTTGTATTTTAGGAAAATTCCTGGAACATGATAAAGAATGTAGTCTGTGTTTCAACATGATGAGTTCTTCCCTATACTCTTCTTTCCTGCGTTTTCTTTTGCCAGTGCCACAGTAAATAGAGAAATTGTCGTGTATATAGTACACACTGCTTATTAAAATTTACTACACCATTCTGCTAATTAGTCAATATTAGATCAGATGGACGACAGGAGACGGGCCAACGGCCTCTTCTCAGAAAGCAGCTGAGACCCGCACTCCAGTCCTCTATGAGCTATTGCCGAGCTACGGTGATGGCGACCGCAGCATTCACTACAGATTTCGCTATAAACTCTTTATTAATTTGGATTTTCCCACGCTCAGAAAGTCTCCATTTTAGGAACTCTCTCCGATTTGTGAAGTCTCCGTCTATAGAGTTTTTACTTTATACAATATGAAGTGCTGAGTAAATTTCCACGTTTTGATAATCATGTGCGGGAAAACCCTCAATCTAATAATAATGATAATCGTGTCGCCAGTATAACTAATGCATTTGATTTTATTCATTAGACATTTATATCTCACAATGACATTCGTTTCTCTATTATCAAGCTACTGTATAGATGTGTTTTATTTAATTCATAAACCGGGAATTTATGTAACTCCAAAAAAATCTAATTTACAGTCTTTCTTACGCTGGTGCCGCAGTCAAATTCAGGGAAACTACTTCGCTATATAGGTAGTGCCGTTGCCATGCAATGTGATGTCTAAATCAGGTAAGAAATGATTAGGTAGGACACCATATATTTATGCTATAATTTTTTTCTTTTCTTGTCCCACAAAGGCGACAGCATGGTGTATGGTGGAAATATATTTATGACACCCTTTTTTCATAACGTTTTTGTAATATTTTCCGTATGACTGTGAAAATTTTTATACATTATCCAGATTTCATAGTGATATCGTACTCGATCCCTTTGATAATAACTTTCCTGAGAAAAATTATTTTCCAAAGAATATTCATTTATTTTTGTTGTCATGTTAACACAGTTGCTGATGGTAGATTTCGTCATGTTGACACAGTTGCTGATGGTAGATTTTATCATGTTGACACAGTTGCTGATAGTAGATTTTGTCATGTTGACACAGTTGCTGATGGTAGATTTTGTCATGTTGACACAGTTGCTGATGGTAGATTTAACAAAGATTTACTGAAGCCTCGAACACACAAAAGACTACTAAGGACGTTCATAAGAAGTTGCTGTTCATCTTAGTAGTCAAATGTATGGATCGAGAAGTTTTTTTTTAGATTTTCTATTGGAACGTAACTACAACATAGAATTACATCCCCGGCAGGAATAATTCAAAACTATTTCGTGTTTTATACCTCTTGTAACATTAGTATGTCCCTCATTTAAGGATTCACTGTAAAGTGTTCATTCCCACATGCCCCAAAAATACAGAGAGCCATCCTTTTCCAAGTACCGGTATTTTTACGCGGTGTCTCTTTGAATAAAAATAAAACCCGGAGCAATGTTTCCCACAGTGCTCCCAGGCAACATGAACTTGTTGATGGAAGGTTCCCTCGGCATACCAACCTTCCCTGAGGGTCGAATATTAAAAATGATTCACAGGGAACATTACATGGAGTTAAGAAAATGACCATATCA
>LQNS02278100.1:10978099-11008182 GCA_001587735.2 Parhyale hawaiensis
CAGGTAAACCAGTGTGGCTCAGGTAAACCAGTGTGGCTCAGGCAAACCAGTGTGGCTCAGGCAAACCAGTGTGGCTCAGGCAAACCAGTGTGGCTCAGGTAAACCAGTGTGGCTCAGGCAAACCAGTTTGGCTCAGGCAAACCAGTGTGGCTCAGGCAAACCAGTGTGGCTCAGGTAAACCAGTGTGGCTCAGGCAAATCAGTGTGGCTCAGGTAAACCAGTGTGGTTCAGGCAAACCAGTGTGGCTCAGGCAAACCAGTGTGGCTCAGGCAAACCAGTGTGGCTCAGGCAAACCACCACATGTGCGAACGTTACACTATGTGAATTTGTCCACAGTCGCTTTATGGAGAGCATACCATCCTAACCATTTTTTTCAAACGGTTTTATTCCGCTGAACCGTCAATTATTTTCTACATCACTAAGTTTGTTTCATCGATTCTTTACTGTATCTCCAAGTTTTATATTCGCTTCTTTGGTGAATTATAGCAGCGTTTCACCCCACCGAGTCTGGCTGGACTCATTAGCCGTGTGCTTCATTTTATTACGAGCTCGCACGTTTTCTATAAAGCAATTATTATTCATGCAAGGTGACCTTGAACATAGCACTAGATGAATTTAATCTATTCTTGTAGTGGGGTGGCAGGGGTGATGTAGAAAGCCGTCCCATAGACAACACGACAGACCAAAGCCCATAGTTACCTACTGAATCTTATGCTTGAGTGATGAAACTCCGATAAATACTTTTCTCATTATAATAGCGACCTCAAGCACAAAAACAAGCTGATCATAGTTGCACAATTAATACATTTATACACAAAAAATAAAAACGTTAACGAACAATGCCTGTTGGTTGGTAAAAGGTATCATTAATTGTGATCAAATTTTAGGCCATAATTTGGTCCTGCGATTCATTAATATTCGCCCACCGTTTATGTGTAGCAAAGAATTTGTGTTTACTGCTGATCAGCTTATGCATCACTACCAACAGTTTGTTTTTCGCATGAGGGCATATTTTAATTTCGATCATTTCATTTAAATTCTATCTCTAAGCCGTAGAATCTACTTGGCATGTTGAATGACGTCATTCCTGTAAAGTGTTGTCCACGGCCCTTCATTTAGTATAGGTACATTAATGTCTAATCGTCTCAGCTATTATTAAACTCTGAGGTTTGTTAATCCACTTCTTAATATCGATCCACAAAAAACCCCATGCGATTTTGGTGACTAAGGCACAGATTCCGTATGCATGTTTAGCACTCCGTATAAATTCGAGTTTAAATGGTGTCCTAGTGTTGAGGGTAAATCTAAGTATGGAGAAATATAATCATTTGCCATAGTCGTTGTTAGTAACTTTTTTCTCATTGGAGTTTCTTATAATATTATTCATATAGTTCGTCAGAACTCTCAAATTGATGTTTCACTGTCATTCAATTTGGTTTCGTCTTATCTCGGTAGTCTACAGATTTCACGAGTAGTTCATGATTAGCTGTTTCTATCAGCTATGATTTCTCTTCACTTTCCCTACACTTCATTTGTATATCCCAGAGGTTGTGCTCGGTTTCCATCGATATCACGCCATCTTCTTGTTTTATAAATTCTATTAGTGACTCATAGTGTCACTTTATCCAGCAGTTTCATACAAATTTTGGTTTACCCTGCACTCTGAGTGTTGCTATGTTTCTAATACGGTGGATATTAATGGAAGGAATCCTTCATTCCAATATATGCTCAAAGATTGATAAATTTCCTTTTAACCTTCCCTAGATTTCCTCGCAACTTGCCCATATTTGTACAAAGTTTTACTATAATTCCAGAAGTTTCGTTATAAGTATTTTCACAACAGTTGTTGCTGTATATCCCCCAAAAATATTATGTTTCCCAATAATTTTCACTGTTTTTCCTTTCAAATTTCCTATACTTCTCTCAAAGTTTCAATATATTTTTACAAAGTTTCGTAAATGACCACAGAGCTAATATTTCTATTCAATTTTACCGTATTTCCGCCAAGAATACGCCACTAATATTTAGAGGCGTCTTCTGTATAGTATTTTGCTCCTCAATTTTTTCACTTGTTTCAGAATGTAAGTTTACCCTTCTATGCACTGCGGAACTTCCTCAGCCTTCTTTATTTTTTAATATGTGACTCTCTTGCCAATTTTCAACGGTTCTTAGGCACAATCTAAACACAGCTGCAAGTCAAGTTCGAAACATGGCTCGTTTACAACATCACGCAGCATTTCTGCCAAGTTTCTTCATATTTCCTTCCGGTTTCACTACATTTCTCTGCAAGTTTCGCAATATTTCCACGGAGTTTCACATTATCTGCCATATCCGTGCCTTGGCTGTTGGCTCTCCGTTTAGTGCGCGCATAAAGCAAACATAAAGAGCGCGGGCCGGCGAGGGGTCACCCCTCAGTGTCCCGCTGTTACGGCCAGTTACCCTCTGAGTACTGCCGCCAGCCACCCTCCCTTGTCCCTCACTTATCTGCTGCTCCCCTCTGATGATGCTGGTCCTGTTGCTGCTGTTGCTGGCCCAGTTGCTGGTGTTGCTGACCCAGTTGCTGCTGTTGCTGGCACAGTTGCTGCTGTTGCTGGCACAGTTGCTGCTGTTGCTGGCCCAGTTGCTGTTGTTGCTGGCCCAGTTGCTGCTGTTGCTCGCCCAGTTGCTGCTGTTGCTCGCCCAGTTGCTGCTGTTGCTCGCCCAGTTGCTGCTATTGCTGGCTCAGTTGCTACTGTTGCTGGCCCAGTTGCTACTGTTGCTGAACCAGTTACTACTTTTACTGACCCAGTAGTAGTACAAACTACAATATAGTCTGCAAGTGGACATGAGTGTGAAAATTGCAAGCAGAGTGCTGGGATTCATTACCAGAAATTTTGAATACAACTCCAAGGACATCATCGTTCCCTTCTACAAGGCATTAGTGCGGCCACACTTAGAATTTGCTGTTCAATTCTGATCGCCACATCTGTGCAAAGATATCGATAACATGGAAAGAGTCCAACGCAAGGCAACGAAATTGATACCTCAGCTGCCAAATAAGCCGTATGAATGTCGCCTAAAAGAACTGGGTCTGATCTCTCTCGACCAAAGACGACTCAGGGTGTACCTAATAAGTAGAAATATTCAAGTATTTGAACGGCTTCAACGACGTACCTACACCAGGACTCTTTGAAAGAGTCCTCAATTTGATCGCTAGCGAAACAACGATCAAAAACTCAAGCATAAAGCTGACTGGCCACTTACAACTTTTGTTGCCGCCAGCAGCCTAGAGCCAACACAACTTATCCGTGTTCGTTGCAGGGGCACGACTTCAGTTTGCGCTAAGCTTAACTGTCCAAAAACTTGTTAAAAATCTCAGCCCTTATAGAGGATTTCTACACCATAGCAAGTGCTAATAGTTCACTTTCAGCTCTCTCCTAATTTCGAATAGATTACATTAATACACGTTCAGATTTAAGTAATTAAAGCACAATGTCCATAGACGTTTCGCTGAAATCAAGGTCACGGCTACTTAATCGAATACGTTTGTCCAGTTGTCTCTAGGCTGCTAGCACCAACGAAAATCGTAGGTGGGCAGTCGGCTTAAAGCTCGAAGAACGACCTTAAGTCAGCAGTTCTTTCTTTATTTCGTAGTCAGCATTTGGAATAGACTCCCTTTCGATGTTGTTAGTGCGGAGTCAGTCAACGCGTTTAAAAATCGTTTTGACATACATTGAAAGAGACATCCTCCACAGCTAAGAACTCCTCCTCCAGGAGTCGCAAACTCTTAACGACCAAGGCTTCCAAAGCCACCTTGATCCGTCTTTTTCTCTCTCCCGCTCCAACTACACAGTTTGGCGTCTCTAAGCTCCGCATATCAGCGACTCTTGATCGTGCTTGCGTGCATTCATGATCGTCTCTTTGGCAGGGACTCTTCCCCCCCCCTTCTTTTTCTCTTTTCTCCAGTCCTCTATATCCTACTAACATAATGGCAATAGCTCATAGAGGGCTGGGGCGTAAGTTCCGGTGTCTCTTTGGGAATGGGCCTCTTGGTTCGTCTACTGCCGCCTATCTAATTTAATCTAATCTATTCGGTATTAGAGTTGAACTTCACAACCAAATGCTTTGACGAACTCATTAAGAATTTACGCACACCTGTTTAAAACACAACAAATATCCCTGAAATCTTTTTGTGCTCGTTTACACTATCGGCAATGGGAATTCGTATACGTGAATGAGGAATCGAGTTTTGCAGTTAGCTACAGTGAAGCGGAAGCGAGTGTTGTATAGCTAATAACATTGTTGAGGGTGTGACCGCGAGCTGCGTCTCCAGTGCTGAGCATCTGTTCATTTACTGCTTAAGGAAGTTGTGGGGTGCTGCGAGCTGTGGGTTTCCAATAGGACGATAGCTTACGCATTTCCTTGTTTGTATTATTTCCCTTCAACCACGAGAGCCCGCGCTCACTTACTGTATTGACCAGGGAGTGACAACAACAGGAGGAACTGACAATCATACGAAGAAAAAGAACGATCGGGGTCCGAGTCATAGCAGACCAGGCGTCGGGAAGTTTGCTTGTTGTGTATGATTTTATCATTGATATTACCGTCTATTCTGCTCTATCCAGACATTCTACTTAGAGCTTAATATAAGTTTGCATTGTAGATATCGTATTTAGGCCCGTCACTGATGGGTATTTTGATCGTATAATGCTGATCAGCCTGTTGTGCTGCTGAAGCAAACCGCTGCCATAATGACTGGACTTGAGAGAGTGGCAGCAAACATGTTCTTAAACGGCGAGTTCACACGCTATACTCATCTCAACGTGTTAGCTTATCCACTTGTCAGAATGTGTTACTGTATCCTAGAAGTAGCAGAAAAGTGCATTATTTTTTAATTTTAGTCCACACCAAAATTGGAGAGATATCAGTAACTTGCCTAGTGACCCTTGCAGTAGAAATTGATTTGACCGTCAACATTTTCAAAAGCTTTTTCTAGCGTACATAACGTGGTGCAGACAATGACTGTACAAATTTTACCCACGAGTGGATTAGAAACTGATAAACATATTTTATCAGTATATTTACTTATCAAATTCATCGTTTTTTTCTTGTTTGTATCTTGTTTTTGGGACTTCGTATTTCACGTTATTTCATGACAATGCCCAGTCGGAAATTTACATGGATTTATCCGCTGCCTATGAATAAATAGTGAAGGGTATCAGATAATGTTGGATAAATACCTATATATTTCTGATTGGGTGCCTGTAAAAACGGATAGATAATTCCAATTACGGCTTTATGCCCCTGCAATGTTACCTACGTTGCATTTCAAACGTTAATATATGGTAATATATCAGACATACTGGAAAGAAAGCTCTGCTTTTACTTCTAGCTTAGACCGCGCGTCGTCCGCTATGACGTCACGGTATTTTCTTCTGAGACTGTCTGTTCCTCCAGATATTATTACTCCCTGGTATTGACGGAACACAGAAATTATTTAATACGCTTAAAACTTCAAAGTGTTATACGTTTTTGTTTAAATAAATGATCAAAAAATGATCCAAGCCTAAACATCACTTTTAGATTTGCAGTAACAAAATAATGGTATGATTCTGTCCCTGGTGGAAGAGATATCGCCATAGCTACTCCTGGTGGCTGGAGTTCCTATCATTTTATCCATTCAGTAAATTTGCCATCAGGGGATTGTGAAATATGGTGTCGCATCCTCCTCATTTGACTGTCGACGTAGTATTAATTTTCACCATTTGTTAAATAACTTGTCAGTATAACTACCATGTCAGTTACAAATTTATTCATGTCACAACCAGGGACTGATTGTATCCCGCGTCTCCCCAGCAATTGGTTCAAAACTGCTGGCTCTAAGAACCGCTGTAGTACTCGCCGTGAAGAACCACTGGCTTATAGCAATCGCTTCCTCATTCCCTCTTTAGAACCACGTTCTATTATCGAAACAACTATCCCCCTTGCTTTAAAAACCAACTAACCAATAAAAACTGCTATCGCATCCCACTTAAGAAGCACTGGTTTACACTCGTAGGAGCTGCTATCGCACCCTCGGTAAAAACCACTAGCTTAGAACCACTATCACACTCCCTCTTATGAACTTCTGGCTTATAGAGGAACCATTACCGCATACTGGGGAAAAACCTGTGGCCTATAGAAATCAATATTGCACTTACTTTTAAGAACCCATTTATTATAGAAACCGATATCACACGCTTGTAAGAATCAATACTTATATGACTAGAAAACCGATATCGCTCCTCCTGTTAAGAAGAACTGGCTTATAGGTTTACCATTAACTGTGGACGCCGTTTGAAACTAACAAAACACTGCCTACATTGTTTACTGCCTCTGCTTGCATCCCTTCCATTTTTATTTTTTATTTTACTTCGGGATTCACCACGACAATGGAGGGTTGAAAATAATAGCCTCCGGAAAAATGGCCTCGCTGATAATTGGCGCATAAAATTGAAAAGGTCGTCTTCATTGTGCGGATTTAGGGGACGCTGAATTCACTTTAGGGGATCTGCTAAGGATATGTGGGGACCCGGCGTCCTGGGGTGGGAGTGAGAGTTGGGTCCGGCGGGTGAGGTTTGGTTGGTTGGGTTCCAGCGGGTGAGGTTGGGTTGGTTGGGTCTAACAGGTTCGGTTGGGTTGGTTGGGCCCGGAGGGTTAGGTTGGGTCGTTGGGTTTGGTTGGGTTGGTTGAGTCACACTGGTTAGGATGGGTTGGTGGGGTTCGATGGGTTAGGTTAGGTTACTTGGGTCTTTACGGGTTAAATTGGGGTAATTGGAAGACTGGGCTAAATTGGAGCTGTCGAAGTTGGTTTGGTTCTGTGGCATTAGGCTGGGCTCAATTCGGTTCAACAGGGTTAAGTTGGCGCTAGTTCATCTTGATAACGTTAGGTTGGGCTAGTTGAGCCGGGTATTGCTAAGTGGGTTTGGTGGCTCCCGTAAAGTTAGGCTGGGGTTACCTGAGTTAAAGTTAGGTTGTGGTTACATAAGTGACGTAACTCCAGACTGGTTAGTTTAGAGCTGGTTGCTCTCGGTGGACTTAGGTTTAGGTTAGTTGAATCTGGTGGTATAAATGTTGGGTCAATGAAATCCGGTGGGCTATGACTGAGGTCATTTCGGCCCGGTGAGATTAGGTTACGGCGGGTTAGATAGGTTGGAGTTATTTTCGTTCGGCAGGGTTTATCTGGAGTTAGGTGAATTTGGGTTAGGTTTGTTACGTCTGGTGGGTTTAGACTATGGTCAAGTTATATTAGTTCTAGCTCTGCTTAAGTTGGAGTTAGTATAGCGTCCGCGGTGGAGCTCAGTTCGATCGGCTAGTGCTAGTCGGTTCCTGTGAAGTTGGTAGGGGGGGGGGGCGAGGGGGGGAGATATTTGGTTCGGCGGGGCTTAGTTTAGTTTACTGAGGTTATTCGGATCCGGTGGAATTAGGTTAAGCTTCGAAGGTTTGGTTGTGTCCGATAACTCCGATTGGGCTAGGTTAATTATGGTTGTTTGAGTTCGTTGGGGTTAGATTTGAGTATATTAGAATGGTTTGAGAGCGCTGGTGCTAGGCTAAGCTAGTAAGATTCAGCACGTCATCGTATGGGCCCACCGAGACAGTTATATACGACTGGTTTTCGTTTAAGCTAGAGCCTAAAGAGTTCATTCTTTACGCTAGATTTCGGCCCTTTTCAAACGAAAATTAAGTTTAGTTATCGAAAGTTTGATGAAAATTTCAACCTACCCGGAGAGCAGGTTGACTTCAGAAATCATTATTATGATTAAACTTGAGCTCTGATGCTTATTGTTAACAAAAAATGCCACCATGAAGTGTTTACTCGTGAATATTTAGTAATAGCACTGCAACTAAACGACTTCTGTGGAGCGGGAGCAAATTCCTCCAATATTTCTGTGCTAGTGAGCATTCCTCATGTGATTCTTGGAAGAAATAGGCGACTTGTGTACGCAAGTGAATTATTTGATAACTTTTGATATTTTGGTCTACTTTGCGGGTTAACTAGAGAGGGAAGCATCGATATAATAAGTTTACTGCCGTCTCTCTATACATCGTACGTCTGGTTTGTTTACATGGCGACGGTCACATGATAGCAGTGCTAAATATGCCGAAAGTTTGAGTTGAAGCTGGTCTTGGATTAACTTTTTGGTAGGAACAAACAATGACGCCCTTAGTTGTATCCACTAGGATCAGTTTGGGTTTCTTAAAGCCTGGTGGGGCTGGTTAGAGGTATTTTGGTACCGTGGGGTAACGTTTTGTTGGGTGGAGTTAATCATGGTTTCGGTGTAACTATAGCTGGGTTAAGCTGCGAAGAGCAGTGAGGGGAATTTGCAGCCTTTCGTCCCAGCTGAATAGCAAATTATTTAATTATATTAATTGAAAATGCAGCGGGACCACTGATTGTGAAGCCTGCATCCTAACAGAATAATTTTTGGCTGCTCGATCCAGAAGGCAACATTTCAAATGGGTCGTCCCACTTGCCGCGAAGTCTTAGAGTCCAGAAAAATCTGCAGAGAGGATAAAGCAAAAAATAGAAAAAAATACTGGTTTAAAGACTGGCCCAGCCGTGCTAAACTGATCAGTGCAGTAATTTCGGCATGGGTTCCAGGTGTCTATCGTCATACGATATGTCCCTTCTCTCTTCCTGTTTGAAATCGCCTGGGTTGTGGAAACGGAGACTTAAACTTGTGAATGTAATAACAACTGATACTGTAGTGGCCGCGATGGCGGAGGTGAACTGACGATGGACCGAGCAACTGTTGCGTCAAGAATAACTTGACCAGCGAATACAAATGTTCTAATTGCTTCTGTCGAAGAAAGTATCTCGTTGACAAAAATTAACGCATTTATGAAGAAATTTGATATTTTCACGACTTGTTCACTGGTTGTGGCAGGCAGCGTATCTTGCAAAGAAAGAATTATATTCGAGTGTCTCGCAAGAGGCGCCTGTCAAAGAGCCTGTCTGGCGAAAATAGAATTTCTCATGACCCCTTCACGGGTTGTGTCAGGGAGCGTGTCTAGCAAAGAAAGAAATATTTTGGGCTGCCCTCGCCAAAGGATTCCGTGGAGTAGCTTGTCTCTCCCTCGCAGACAGCTCCTCGAAGCTTCCGCTCGAGCGGACCCTCGCGAGTGGCGCGGAACCGAGGCACTCAAAGCGTTTCCTTACGCCCACTTCGGCAGAATGTTCCCGGTGACTCCATTCTAAAATATTGCCACTCGTTTCAAGGCAAGCAACTCGAAAGCGATTCCCTAGAGTTCGATTGAAGGTGCCGAGTGTTTTCTACGTTTTCTTAGGGAGGAAACAGCAACAGTTGCAAGTTTGCTTGCTATTTTCTTTTATGGAATGTGGAAGTTGGGGAAATGAACTATTAGATATAGTTGAGGTGACAGCAAGGAGCGACGGGTTACTATCTTGTTTTTATTCTAAATTAGGTTACACTGATGTTGGAGAATTTAATGTTTGAAGTGACATTAAAAGTTGCAAGGCGTTTTTTTCTTTGGCGTTGGCATATATGATAAAATTGAGCAAAGAAAATTAGTTGTTAATGAGACAGAAAAATGGTACAACAGTCTTTTATTGGTATTAGTATTAAAGCTAATTCATATTGGGCATTGTTATTGGCCAAGGTGAAAGTAATACTCTAGGATTTGCTTCTGAAGTGGTTGTGGTAACTTATGCGTGCCTCCAAGAGTTCAGACGATAGCCTAATATGACTTTGATATTTCTTGGTAAACAATGGAAAAGTTTAAGGAGGTACCTATTAATTTAATGTTTGGGAAAATAGGTAGAACTGAAGATTAAAATTTCGAGTTAAATTTTTAAAATGTGTTGACAGCATTTGGTGTCGGATAAAAATAAAGTTTTCAAGTAACCCTAGGAAAACGGAATTTCTGTTACACGGAATCATTTGCAGATTGTCAAAAAAGTAGTAAACGTGAAGAGCCTTCGTTGCAAAGCTGGGAATTTTGTGGGGAAAATATTTTCAGTTACACTAGACAGCAAACCGCACATTGTTGTTATGTTATAGCACCGCACATATCCATTGAATGATTTAGTTTGTACTTCTATTTGACTAATGATATTAGTTAATTCTGTCATTATACTAGATTCGGTACGTACTCCACGTTATCATCTAGAGTAAAGCTATATATGCTTAATTCAAAGAAAGCATCTGTGGCAGTGCCAGTGTTGACCACCAGGTCTTGTACCAACAGCGATCTATATCAGGTAAGTAATTAGCATTTTTTATTTAGGTGATATAGCGCACGGTAAAAGTTTTCTGCTTGGTACACCGGAAGAAATCTAGAGTTGATGCTAACAAATGGTTCAACCAAACACGTTCGATAATGGGGACGAGAAAAAACTCTTCGTAATAAATGTAGCACAGACTGAAAACTCTCTGGTAATGTGCTAAATCCTCAACCAGAAACAATTATTCCAATTCTAAGAGAACCATTTCTGTGGTTTATGTTTATTTAGTACAACAAAGACTTGTTACTTTGGTGTACACAACCAATCATGATTAATTGAACCAATTGCTCACTATATCTACTGTAGTGATTCCCTATAAGGTCAGTTTTCAACGCACCCCCAGTGAAAACGACTTGCAACACACGCACTCCCCCCCCCCTCCCCACACACACATACAGGGGACATAAGGTATATAGGATGGTCCAAGCCCTCAGGGGTATATTCTGGCGGGCCCTATCCCTGCCACAATATATTTGGGCATCACACACCCAAGGTTCCCGAGTGCCTTATCCGCAGGAGATGTTGTGGCTTGCCGCAGTTCCTGCTGACGAGGTTAGTTTTGTAAAGTTAGGTAGGTTCTCTATTTTCCTCTTTCTGTCCCGTGAGGTGGGCTGTCGATAGCGCGGGACATCTCTAGTCTCTCTCCTGTGGAAGGACACAAAAGGGCCGACCACTTGAAGGTCTCCTACTATACTTTGCGCCTTGTTTCCTTACCCGTAGTAGCGCATGAGGCCACCACGCCTACCCAATATGCGGTACTTGAATACTGCGTAAGTAGTTTCTCTGTTGAAACACCTGAGTCGCGGCTACGGAGGTTAAACAAAATATATAATTAACATAAAGGATGGTCCAAAGAGTTAAGTTCGCTAGGTTCCACCATCCTATGTTATGGGGAACAACACACTCAAGGAAAGCCATGAGTAATCTTTGCCTTAGCTAAGCCATCAGGACGCCTGTCTTTCGTGCCCATTTTGCGTCCTTGCATTTTCTTGCTCCAATTGATGCTTTAGTCTGCTCTTCGTCATCTTTCCCGAATTGCTCTTTCAGTGCGCGTTGATCCTATGAGGGAACACCCTCGTGTATAAGTATTACGTTTCTCTCGACATAAGAGAGATTGGTTGCGTCGAGGTTGGGTTGTTTTCTCTAGAAGCAGGGTGTCCTTCCCCAACACAGTATAATTTTGATCCAAAGTTGACGTCTGAGCCCCACATTTGCTCGGTTGCCTCACGTGTATCGCAGAAAATTGGTCTTATGAGGCGTGCTTGGAGGGTGTTTGGCTCGGTTGAATTGACACGTCGCAGCTTTAATTGTTTTGTCCTCCCTCTTCTGGACTACTGCTCCGTAGTCTGGGGTTCTGCTGCCGATTGTCATCTGTGTTTGCGTGACAAAGTGGTTCGTCGATGTGCGTTCATGCTGGGTGGTGTTGTGCCCTGTGATCTGGCGCATCGTCACAGAGTTGGTGGGGTCTGTTTTTTGTATAAAATCTATAACTGTCCCAGTCATCCACTGTCTGAGTTTCTTCCAGATTCATTTGTTCGGGTGAGGTATACTAGGCGGACTGGTGCTCTACATGAGTTTGCTTTGGAACCGTTACGATGCTGTACTGGCCAGTATTCTCGTTCGTTTCTTCCATCGTGTGTGGATGTTTGGAATGGCCCTGATCGCTCTATCTTGCTGGTGCGGGTATTGGCAGCTTTAAACGATCTGTACACAAAGCTATTCAGTGATCTCGGATCTTCTCTTTTTTAATTTTTTTTCTTCACTCGCTGGACTGGTTGCGTGGGGGTTTGTCAGCCTCATGAAGTTTCTCCGTTCCCACGTCGTGGTGTGTTTTAATTATAATTATAATAGTAAGAACACATGCACCTTCTTTCTTCCTCTGTTAGAGTGCATTTATAGTGGAAACTGAGGCTAACTCTATTCCTTACAATACTAGTTTTGTTGATATAATTGAACATTGCCAAGGGAAATATCAGATAGTTGAGAGGTTAGAATCAAAAGCATAGGACAATCCACCAAAAATGCAAGTGCTCTCGTTATATCACTATAGGAAATCTTTATTTTCACAGAGAAACTGATTTCACTATTTGCAGTAATTCCAAACTATAGTCATTATAAAAAACTATAATTTTGCATAGCGTAAAAGGGACATGATGTAGGCCCACTATGTTAATAAAGTGCTATAAAAGCTAATTCAAAAATTTTACATAAAAATTCAATATAACATTCATTTCTTGTCTAATAAATTTAAACGCGTTGTTATTTGTCATACCTATGATAGGGCCAAAGCTAGGAAAATATTATCACGCGAGCGTCAAACGTTATAAGCCAGTTAGAGGTCTGTGCGTAGAGCAGCAGGGGATGCGCGGGTTCATATGCACTAGGAACCTCTGACGGAGTGATTTTTCTGAGTGTTACTAAATTACCCTAAAAATTAACATCACTAATATAGTAGTATCCTAAACCTTCACCTAAACAGGTGATATTTTTTTCCCAATTAGTTTTCTATAGTGAGCAAAACGATGTACCTAAGCCGCGTTAATCAACACTTTCGCGACGCTCGAGGGCGTTGCTTAATTGAGAGAAGTTGATTTCTTTTTCTTTTTTATTAGCATCGATTATCTCGGGCGTCAAATTCAGTCTGGAATAGAATGAACATAAAGGTAAAATTCTAAAGTGATAGTGTTATCACAAATGGCGTTCGTAGAGAGAAAAGCCGTTATGTTCCTGCAACTGCCATTGGATCTACTCATCTACAATAAATAACGAAGCAGTTCTTTGAAACCCAACAAGCATTTTCTAGATTTTACTCTAAATTTTCATGCTCACTTAAACTGAAAAGTATAAGAATCAGTGAATTTTCGCATGAAAATATAATAATTTAGATATGCACGGAAAGAAACATTAAAACCACCCCCTTCCCCGGCCAGACTCACTGGTTTTTCTAGTGGTTGTTGGGTCGCTTCTAAGGGGTTGGAGCTTAAGCAGCACCCACTATGAGGGGTAATTTGTTTGAACAATGATATAGGGAGCAGGGACCGTAAGGCCTATCCATCAAGATCATAATTTACGTTGATCGTCTATGACTTATTTCGTCAGTATCTTTATTATCCTTCCTGCTGATGATCGGCGTCGTTTCTTTTCCTATTTTTCTCATTTGGGTAAGAAAGTCTTTGGAATGGATACCAGACTAACAATGACTCGGTTTGAACCGTGGGGGATGAATATGCATCTTCTGTACGTTGCTAGTACGTGTACCGTGCGTGCGTCCTGGGAGTCGGACACCCGCTGGTCCCCGGAGTCGAACTCCCGCTGGTCCCCTTAGTCGGATACTCACTGGTCCCCGGAGTTGGACGTCGGACACTCACTGGTCCCCAGAGTCGAACTCCCGCTGGTCCCCTCAGTCGGATACTCACTGGTCCCCGGAGTCCGACACTCACTGGTCCCCGGAGTCGGACACCCGCTGGTCCCCGGAGTCGAACACGCGCTGGTCCCAGAAGTCAAATTATAATTAGTAATTTCCAGTTTGTAGAGACCCTTTCGCGCACGGGTTCATCTTTTCTCTTGGCATACAGCAGGTCTCCTCATGTCCCGTCCGTCTACGATTTTTAGTTCTATACTAGGATACACAAAAAATTTTTTTCTAACAGGCATGAATTTATTTGGATTGCTGTTTCTGAAGTACACTTGTTGTTAAGCTCTTCGGTACTGGCGGTTACTGCAGATACCAGCATCGATTTTTGGTTTTCCGAAGTAGACCATCGTTTCTTTCTCTCGAAAATTTAGCAGCAGTTTCGAGAACCTTTCCAAAAGGTCTGCCACTTTTGTTTATTCTTTAAAGTTGAAATAATGAGGAGTTACCAGAACCAATGAGAGGTATTGTTTAGTGAGTACATGAAACTATATTATTGAATGTACAGAGTTTTTGAAACGAAATGGTTTAGGGGTTAATGGAGAATGAACAGTCATCGACTATCACGAATTTCACTTTCCTGTACTGGTGAACTTGGGAGACGAAAGATCACATATGTACAACCTGGCGCTTTTCCCGTTCTGAAATATTCTACAGCATCCGCAGATTCTTTAGCTGAAGCACACCAGCATTTATACTGTGGACTATATCCTATCTATCTATCCATTAGTCGCAGAACTTCTTCAGAAGACTACTCACCAGCATACGCACTGCGAGCCATTCTCTGCACTATCTATAAGCTGCATGGCCTCTTCACACCCCAACTGTAAGTCATTTGAATACCATTAGACACTCCCGCCCCACTGTAGCGTACATGCACCGTTTAGCAGTGAGGGGCCGCTGGGTCCTAGCTCTCCCTCGAATATATTAGCCAAGATTTACGCTAACGACCTGCTGATTATGAAACGCCTAACCCCTTTATCATATTGCGGAGTTTTGACCAGGGAATTACTTATCGCAAAGCGGAATTTTGCCCTTAATATCTTTCTTCGGAGTGTGGAATTTGAACCAGGGAATTCGTTTTCATTTAGCAGAAATTTACCTCGAATATCCTTCTTCGTAGTGCGTTATTTTGACTATTTTAGATATGATGATCTACGCAAGGAATAAAAAGAATATTAAGTAACTTGAATTCTGCAAGGAAAAACGGGTCATGAATACCGCAAAATTTCATTGAAGACGTCTGAACAACGATGAACTAGAGCACCCTGAAAGCGCATAGGCCTACCTCCGCCAAGCGAGGCAACGGCAGCAAACAATTCAAATTGGCTCTGATACCATAATTTTCATTGTATAAACTCAAAAATCTAATTATTTGTGTCTTTTGATAGTAATAACAGCTTGTGCAATTTTCTTGGAGATCCGCTTATAACTTTTTGAGTTATACTGCTAACAAATATTATGACAAACATGAGTCAAACATACAAACGAACGAACCGATCTGCACCAAAATTTAATCATTCATATCCTCCAACATTACTTACAACTCCTATAAATTTCATAAAGATCCATTCATTATTTTTTGAGTTATTGTGCTAACAAGCATAAAATTAAAAACGGTGACGAACGAACGAACAAACGGATCATTACCAAAATTTGGTCCGTTACTCTTTGTTATATACCTAACAAATCATAAAAATCCATCCATAACTTTTTGGGTAATGGCATTGAGAAAAATGAGGCAGACAAACAAACGGATGGACATATCTTCACCTAAAGTTAATCATCTGTTCCTAACAATCCCTGTAAATTTAATCCAAATCGGTTCAAAACTTTTTGAATTATCTTGGTAACAGACAGGCAAACTGTCAAACAAACACGATGAAAACCTCCTTGGCGGAGGTAAATACATATAATGCTAGATTGCCTTACGAGCAGCCTGCCAAGACATATAAATTCAATATTTTAGAGTGTCGCTATACGTGCTGAATTCCATGTGGTTAGGTTAGTTACCTCCGTCCACCCAATGATACAGGGAGCTGGGCTTTCTATGACCTTATAGGTTTCCTGAGTCTAAAGTTGAGTCTTCCCATTGTTTTTCCGTTCATTCTCAGTTTGTTTCCATCGTTCTACATGCATCTTCTGATGTTATTTTTAGATAAATATTATTGATATGCAGCAGTGCTAATCTTGCCCGATTTTACAGGCCTGCAGCAGTGCTAATCTTGCTCGAAATTACTAGCCTGCAGCAGTGCTAATCTTGCTCGATATTACTGGCCTGCAGCAGTGCTAATCTTGCTCGATTTTAGTGGCCTGCAGCAGTGCTAATCTTGCTCGAAATTACTGGCCTCCAGCAGTGCTAATCTTGCTCGATATTACTGGCTTGCAGCAGTGCTAATCTTGCCCGATTTTACTGGCCTGCAGCAGTGCTAATCTTGCTCGAAATTACTGGGCTGCAGCAGTGCTAACCTTGCTCTATATTACTGGCCTGCAGCAGTGCTAATCTTGCTCGATTTTAGTGGCGTGCAGCAGTGCTAATCTTGCTCGATATTACTGGCCTGTAGCAGTGCTAACCTTTTATCGATATTAATGGCCTGCAGCAGTGTTAATCTTGCTCGATATTACTGGCCTGCAGCAGTGCTAACCTTTTATCAATATTAATGGCCTGCAGTAGTGTTAATCTTGCTCGATATTACCGACCTGAACCAGTGCTAATCTTGCTCGAATATTCAAGTCCAGTATAACATTGCTCAACTTGCTCGAATAGTCTTGCCCCGTAGTAGTGCTAAGCTTGCTCGAATATTCTTGACCTGTAGCAGCGCTAAACTTGTTCGAATATTCTTGTACTGTAGCAGTGCTAAGCTTGTTCGAATATGCTTGTACTGTAGCAGTGCTAAGCTTGTTCGAATATTCTTGTACTGTAGCAGTGCTAAGCTTGTTCGAATATTCTTGTACTGCAGCAGTGCTAAGCTTGTTCGAATATTCTTGCACTGTAGCAGTGCTAAGCTTGTTCGAATATTCTTGTACTGTAGCAGTGCTAAGCTTGTTCGAATATTCTTGTACTGTAGCAGTGCTAAGCTTGTTCGAATATTCTTGTACTGTAGCAGTGCTAAGCTTGCTCGAATATTCTTGTACTGTAGCAGTGCTAAGCTTGTTCGAATATTCTTGTACTGTAGCAGTGCTAAGCTTGTTCGAATATTCTTGTACTGTAGCAGTGCTAAGCTTGTTCGAGTATTCTTGTACTGTAGCAGTGCTAAGCTTGTTCGAAAATTATTATCCTGCAGCATGCTGATCTTACTGGAATGCTATTGTCTTGCAGCCCTATTAATCTTGCGCTCATATTATACAGTACACTTCCAATTTGTTTCCATAAGCTATTTTTCATCATTATAAACCTATCTTGCATGAAAATTGAATAGTAAATTCATCAGTTGGTTAAGACAGACTAATTTAGTTAAGAATATTAGACATTAATTACTCTGAAAATTTATTATTTTTTGCTCTGAAAATTTGC
The DNA here is from genome assembly GCA_001587735.2 of Parhyale hawaiensis. Classification (NCBI taxonomy): domain Eukaryota; kingdom Metazoa; phylum Arthropoda; class Malacostraca; order Amphipoda; family Hyalidae; genus Parhyale; species Parhyale hawaiensis. The sequence goes on from LQNS02278100.1 coordinate 10,995,290, forward strand.
AAGCATTTTTTGTGTTTCATATTTTCATCATTTTTAGGTGGGCAAGAAGTATTTCCAAATCTCTAAATTTTCTAACTGCGACTAGAAGAAAATTGGTAACTGTATCTAAGGTCCAGTTCACACGTCCCTCAACGTAACGTGTTCAGTCAAACTGATGGACGCTGAGCGTTAATTTGATGGAAATGCCCCCAGGGATATATTCTGGCGTGCCCTTTCCCCGCCACAATATATTTGGGCCTCACACACCCAAGGGTCCCGAGTGCCTTTTTCGCAGGAAATGTTGCAGCTAGCCACAGTTCCTGCTGACAAGGTTAGTTTTGTAAAGTTAGGTAGGCTCTCAATACTTCCCCTTCTGTTTCGGGAGGTAGGCTGCCGATCGAGGTGGCCGACCTGTTCCCGCTAGACTTCTACCTTCTTGTATTCCGTTTCCCTCCCCCTGTGCGGCGTAGCTGAGCGAAAGCGTTCAGCCGTGCCCGGGGGTTGGAGATGCACAACTTGCACTTTTTTCCTGTCAGTAGCGCACTGACCATACTGAGACCTACCGGCAGAAAAGCCGAGACAAAAATCATTGACTACGCGCCCTAGTGGCGCACGAGCCTGTGTTAAGCCACAGGAATAGTTCGGCGCGATATAGACGTTGTGTCCCTGATGCGCCACTTCTACTATGTACTTAATTTGATGGAAGCAGCAGCAGTAAATGCGGGAGACGGAAGCATGAAGCACGTCCGATTTTTCAACGACCCGCGTCATTCAAATTCAGTAACAAAATCGTTAATTACTAAATTTATCCTCTATAGCGTTTTTAAATCATGAACAAGTCGACAAAAATGTCTTTTTATAGTCATTTCAACGATTAGAATCACTGTATTCCCGTTCAACAGAAGAAAACTATTTGAGCTGAAAATGCTGCACTAAGAACACAGACGCCATCTTGGATTTGGAGCCCCAGCTGATTGCGCTCCTTTCATTTCCCTTTTATCGGTTCAACAGGCCATAAGTATTCTAGAAATAGGCTGTTCCTCTAATAATCTGGCTGTAAGGTTATCTTATTGTGAGATACATTACTTCAAAAAAGCGCCTAATATAAGTGAAAATGTAAAAAAAAAACTAGATCAATGTGAACGCGTGGCGTCATTCATTTGAATGAAGGTCGGATCTACGTGTGGGCAGCGACAGCAGAAGTTGACTCACGGCTCGTGTTCATTTTCGAGAGCCAACGCGTTACGATGAGGGACGTGTGAACTGGACCTAGGAAGGATGAAATTGTGAAGTTAATATGAATAAAGCTACACTGGGTACTTCGAAAGTTCTTCCACGTGAGCATCGCTCGCGGTAGACCGATTTGTCAACAATGTGAAGTTGAGCGACGAAAGCATAAGAGTGCTCGACCGAAAGCAGCAACAAGCAATGAATTAATGAAAATTAAAACATCTTTAACAAAAACCTTCGCTGCACCTGTAAGGAAATTTTTGAAGACACCGGAGTCGTAATAAAATGCATCCAAACGAACCCAGGATCGTACTATGAATACAATTGTGAATGAAAGGTCACCGACAGTTTGTTGCTCTTTAATTGAAATCAATTGTAAGAGGAAACTTTTCTGGACAACACAGTATCAGAAAACATTTCCAAACTGTTGTTTAGACCGACTGGACTTGAGCCACACTAGACGATCGTCACAGAGAGAAGCGAGCATGGTTCGCTAAGGGCGCAAGTGCTTGTTTGCGTTATAAGCAGTAGCAAAGAGGAGGGTGGTGGAGTCATGTTATGGACTGGAATTGTCGAAGACACAATTTTGGGACTTATTCGTGTGGTAAACGACCTCAAAATGTTTTCTGGTAATTATTATGCATTCATTTGTTCAATAATACTTTATACCCTGACTCAATATTGAGAGTGATGACCTCAAAAACAACCTCATTCTTCTGAAGGACAATGATCTAAGCCATGCATCGCGTAGGAATTATACTAATCCATGGCTTGCAACTCCGGATATTACAGACGTGAAACTCAAAGGTTGCTCTCCAAGGAGTCCGGAGCTAAACTCTTTTGGTCTGTAGTAAAGATAGAGGCTTATAAAACTGTCGTCAATTCACAAGTAAAGTTACAGTAAGCTGTAGCTGAAGATTTTAGAGGTTTCATGCAAAGTTGCACCTGTATAAATGTTAAGAAGAAACCGCCCTTTATTGATAAAAAAATTGGTCGAACTGAATAAAAAGGGGGAAAAAATTAATTACTATTGAGAATTGCCAAAAGCCCTTTTTTTTGTCGGAATCATCTTCACATGAATAATATATTTTTATTTTTTTGATGAATAATTTATTGATAACCTTCTCGCAAAATAATAGTTATTTTTCCGCTATTTCTATTGAAATTCAACGTGTAAAACCCTTCGGCTCAAATCGGGATGAATAAAGTGTCAAGAAACATAAAAGTATACTCATTTTAAATATAAGTTGAAAATATGTTCACATAAAAGAAGCTGCCTTCACTAATGGATGAATTCACTATATCAAGTTCATCCAAAATAAGTTTTCAATATGGAAAAATTACCTCCTGATAGCACTCTTGACGCGCACTGAAGTATTGCAGTATTGCTTAGTTGCTCAAGTATATGGAGTAATAAGAACGGCAGAACCAGACAGACATACGAAGAAAAAGAAGGTGCTTGAAATGACGTTATTTCGGACCAAACAGCCGCAGCACTTGCAGCTCAATTTCCTGCATGCTATTTTTTTAGCGCATATATATTACTTATAAGATGCAGTCAGGAAGTACTAGTACTACGTTCTGTAAGACAAGCATAAATAGACCATTTCAATATTGATAATACAATAATTTTATACACATAATGTTGAGCGTGTGCTGCAGCTGCTTGGTCCCAAAAAACGTAACTTCACGCGCGTTCTTTTTCTTCGTAGGTCTGTCTGGGTCTTAGAACTCCCTGGGTAGAGAGCATTGGACTGGCGGTAAGGTTATAGGTTCCTAATGTTTGTCCCGCAACTGTGAAATGTCGTCGGTTATCCTGAGCCCCAGTTTACTGTCGGAACGTACTTGCTCACGTGCTTAATTTGGTTCGTTTTTTGCTTACAAACTGTCCAGAGGTCAGCCTCGTTTTCTTGGCTTACTGCTCTGTTGTGCATCGCTGTTCCTTACTTAGGCATCCGTTTCCAAGGAATAGTAGACCTACCTTCTTCTCTTTACCGCACCATATTCTTTTTAGCGAAACTTGAGGTAACGTACATTCTAAGCTACATATGTCGATCTCTCTCGAATGCTTATTTCTTTTCCGTTGCCACAGTTTCTGTGCCAGTGCTACTTTTCGCCGAGTTTTATTTTAACGCGCTACTGACGATACTTGTCCAATATTTTTCTGCTACAATAATGCTGTCTCGCATTATCAGTAGCCGAACGGAGCCCGAGCCCTCGTCATCGGGACACCTTATTTAACAAAAGTACGTACTATCTGTCAACGGTGCTAATCCTCTTGGAACGTCAGGTTCCTCTAGTACAAGGGGGGGAGGGCAAACTTTTTGTCTTAAGGGCCACCTAGTCTTGTAAAAATTGACAGATGGGCCGGGCCTGCACCCGACGCATACGTCTCAAACATATAGAGAAAAAGAAATACATACATTGTAATACTTTCATTCACTTTTAGTGGGCACTCTATTATTTTTGCTGCAGATATGCAATTTTAGAATTACTCTTATAATAAACGCTTCAAATCGTTTAGAATATAGAGTACTCTGAGAGCGCATACCTCTGCCAAGTAAAGAAGCGGTGACTACAAATTTAAATTGGTTCAGAAACCATGATTATCTTTGTATCGAAACTAAAATTTAATCATTTGTGTCTTCTTGACAGTAATAATGGCTTCTGTGCTTTTCTGTTAGTTGTTTTATAGTGACAGACGAACAGAATAACATACATACATACATACAGACAGATAGACAAACACGACAAAAACATAACCTCCTTGGCAGAGGTAAAGATCCAGAAAAGAACAACGGCTGGATTAAACAGAACAACGGCTAGATGCGGCCCGCCGGTCGTAGTTTTGACCACCCCTGCTCTAGCAGCCTGTAAAATTTTCCTCTACAGAAGTTGAGTGGATCTCTTAAAAAATTAGTGTCCTGCACCTTTGTTAATCATCCTCTACTATTATTCTCTTGCATCACAGCTAATCAGTCTCCAATAATTGCTATTCACCTAAAATAGCGCCAAGCCTCCCCTATCATTATTTTCTATAATCAGTGCGTGGTCCTTTTCGAATGTAATGTAATTCTTTAGCTGTGCTAATTCTTGTTTAATAGTCTGCTGCAGTAATATTAATCATCTTCGAATATTACTCCCTCCCAGCAATGATATTTTTCGTGGAATATTGATCATCACCAACAAAGCTAATTCATTATGAATAGTATTCACTTGCAGCAATGCTTTTCTATTCGAATATTTACTTCTCTTATGTAGCAGTGGCGTTCGTTTTTGAATATTTTTCGGGCACATAATAAGCAAGCTCGCTCGGAAATTATTTGTTAGCAGCAACGATTTTATTTTTAAAACGTTAATATTCTGCATCGATGCCGTTCTCTTTCGAATGTTTTCCACCTGCAACACTGCTAATCCTCCTCGAATATATTCTTCTGCACCAATGATGCATTTAAAATGTCTTTCTGATGAGCTATCACCGCGCGAGTGCTAATCATACACGCTCCTGCATGACGGGCGTGCGGCGACCTATGCAAATGCTGCGCATCCGTCATCATCTGCTGGGGCCCAGCTCTGGGCCTTTCAAAGTACCAAATGGTACGTCGCGATGCTGCATTATGCTGAAGGTTCGACTAGTTTTTATTTGAGAAAAAGTTCCTTTCTGAGAAAGTAGCTAAAGTTTGTGATGTGGTGGTAAACTAAAGATATGCATGGTTTCTCGCGAGATATAATATGTGTCTTTTTGAAAGTCCCATACGTTTGAGATGTATTATACTGAAAGGTGTATTAATTTTTTGAAAAAAATAATGCAAATACACATATTTATTCATGATGTTCTTAGAATGAAGGGAATATAAGTGTCTTCAAAAGATACCTAGGTCATATTTGAAAGTAAGAAATGTTGAGGATGATGTATAATACTAAAGAATTGACCAGGGTTGTACAGTAGTGTAGAATGATGTTTACTAAAACAGTAAAGGACGTTTATGAATTCAAATTAAAATGACGTGATAACCAGTTTCTTTAAAAACGATTTTCATTATATTGTCGAATATTTTTTCTTAAGGCGAGAGAGAAAATTACTACGAAAGTGTCGGATATTTGATATGACTATTACACAGAAGAAAGTAAGATCTACTATGCATCATTTCAAAGTCCCGAAGGATCGAGATGTTAGACTAAGCAGATTATTATTTTACTTTATTCTTCGGGTGGTGGTTAGGAGGTGTCAACTCCGAGAAGTAGCAGACGTTCACGACGTCGTATGAAAGTGAAAAACTTGCAACTTTCTTCAATAACTATATGTCTCGTTTCAAAATTTAAGAATCTTCAAGAAGATCGTTTAATTTAATGGATAAAGTAGCATTTGTGGACAATGTAAACACTTATTCCGCAAAGCGTTCAACGGTCGCGATGTCATTGGACCATAATTGTAGAATATAGAAATAAGATACATCCTCTTGTGTACCACGTAGCATGCCAGTGTTGTAGTGTCTCCATGAGTATTACATAGATTTTAATATTATGATAAGGTTAAATCAGTTAGGTTCACCCATGTTATGCAATGGGTATGGTCACGTCCCTAAGGGACCCCATAGGTAAGCTAAGCTGTAGCTTATGAAGGCATTCAACGCATATTTTTTGCGTGATTGCTGCGTCTTTCTTTTTTCTTACTTTTACTGATGATCTTTGATTGTTTTTTTTTCTTCTTTTCCGACTTGTTACCACATGCACCCCCTTGTTGGTTCACGCACGGATGCCCGACTGGTTCATAACTTGAAGATCGTATGATAAAATGTGATAGCGTTTACTGTACTGGTCATGCTGCATAATAATTTATTTTGAGTTATAAAAGGGTAAATGCACGTTTTACTGAAATTTTTAAAAATTATGTTGATAAAAAGGTTGAATATTTAACTTAGTTACGCCTGCGCTTCCGATTCTAATGGCTTCCAGGTTGAATGTCTCGAGAAAATTTCGCTTTCATACAGGCGAGAGAAAAAGTGTGGCGAGTGTGGGCAGATTTTCATTTTTTTGTGTGTGTTTTTTCTTCAGAGCTGCTGGAGTCTTGCACGCGCAGGCTCCAAAATAGCCGGTGTACGGAAGCTTAGGAGCCTGCAGGCAGAAACAATACACGAAAAGCATTATGATACATCGCTCATTGGTCCCGTAAATATGAGCCCAGTAGGCGTGATACGTCCGGAATTTTAGACAGGAGCGTTGGTTTCGCCACTCTCGAATCGTGCTGCGGGTGTCAAGTCAAGTACGATAACGACGAGGAAAACTAAATTTTACAGGACAAGATTAAGTACCGCAGGCGTTGGCGCGATACGGACGGCACATACTTCTTTGTAGGTATACTGACACATACTTTTAGATTAATTTACAATAGCGTGATCAATTTTGAAATCGTTCAAACGTAAACATGCGATACAGTATTTTCTTTGGAATTTTTGCACACCTGCTCCAGTCGAAGTTTAACGCGGAGACAAAGAAAAAGTCGTGGTCGACTTCCCGAAAGAAATCCAAAAGGTTTGTTAATGAATGAAAGAAACTGATATATTCCAATGTATATTCAAGGCGCATATATCACACAAACTCTGTACAAAGTACACGGGACATATCAACATATTACACTTCAATAAAAACATTTATGCCACTTATGTCAATTCTTAACGTTAGAAAATAAAATATCCAAAATAAAAATAGAGAAATAGCTTAAAGAACTACGGTACTCAAGTTCGGAAATGGCGTTGACGGTATTCCGCCAATTCATCCAATTCATAAGAAGGCAAAAGAATCATTGTCGATAACATATCAGTAACTTCGAAAGTACATTTTGAGACAGCATGATATAAATTTAGTTGAGGCGACCGTTCTAGCTGGTGGTTCACAGCTTGAATACACACATAATTTTATAATATAGCTATACAGTACGTGTATATGAATTTTAAGAACTATCAGAGTTTCAAGGTCTAACGAACAAATACTCCGTTGCTGCAAACTTACATCGTACAAGTGCAATGAATTTCCGGTATTGAATTCTAATTTTCAATAAGCCATTGAACATTGACATGGAAGAGAGCAAGGAATAGCTTTGCTAAAATAGAAATAACTTATTTCTTAAAATCTTGCCAGTCAACTGCAGAAAATTATCCTATTGGAAATCCTTTACATCATGTTTATATATTATAATAGGAGCACAGCGATTACAATCTGCGAGTAATTTTAACAACACTCGAAAATATAGCTCTACACCAAGTGAATTATCAATGATAACATTAATTTGGACTGAAGTTATACCGTTTTGGCGGTCTTCCCGCTGCAAATGAGTCCTGAGGTTAATTAAGTTTCATTAAAATGTTTTCCAATTAACAAAATGATCCGATCCAAACTCTATTTGAAGTGTCGCGATGAATGCATGTTTTTTCTAACAAAAATTTATCAATACAGGCCATTGGTGGGAGAAAATAATTCTGATCATTTTTAGGCCGTTTTGTTGGAATAACAAAGCATTGAATATTGTCAATATATTGACGAACAATGGGCTTATATATGTGCTCTTGCTGTTAATACATTCATGACCAGTATAAACACGCACAGTTTGAGTCATAAGGTTCCTACTTTCATTAGAAAATATTTCATTATAATCAACTAGCGCCTGGACCTATTTGTAGCTTTGAGTGGGCCATCAAACATAGTGTAATCAATGTTTTGAATAACTGTAAACTGATTGAATGGAGACGAGTAACCACTAGAAAGTGGATGTCGAGAGACACTGCAGGTTACTTTTAATGTAAGATTACAGATGTAAAAATAATAATATAGACACTCTGTACAGTTGCTAGACAAATGCGGTAACATTGTAAAAATATAAAGAAGTTACAATTAAGATGCCAACGATATTCAGTAAAGTAAGTTCTGCATGTATCCCTTAGTAGGTTCAAGTTGGAGAGATACCGCTATGTGACTGTTCTTGATATAAATTAATATAATCGTGTATCCCAACTTAGTTTTCACTGTACAGTTAGCTAGTGATGTACATGGGTCGGTAAAACTTACCGCTACAAAGTGTTTATAATGTTAAACTTCGAAGATGTAACCAGTATGGGTTTTCTGGTCAAGCCACATCGTAAAAAGTAAGAATAGGTAATGATTTTTCATAGTCGTCTCAAAGTGTACCACCATTTTCAATTTATTTTTGACTGAGAGATTCTTCAAGAAGTTACAACGGATTTTTTGACCCCAACAAATTAATTACTCAAAATGATGAAGAATGAAATTGTGCTAAAGTTATGCAACAATTTCTTTCCTGGTTAAGTTTTGATTGAAATGAAAATAAAGCAAGTTTTCGTACAGTTTTTGATTGAAATGGAAATAACCCAAGTTCTCGTACAATTTTTGATTGAAATGCAAATAATCCAAGTTCTCGTACAACTTTTGAAAGAAATAATGAAAGTTTTCGTACAGTTTTTGATTGAAATGGAAACAACCCAAGTTCTCGTACAATTTTTGATTGCAATGCAAATAATCCAAGTTCTCGTACAACTTTTGATAGAAATAATCCAAGTTTTCGTACATTTTTTTATTGAAATGGAAACAACCCAAGTTTTCGTACAATTTTTGATTGAAATGGCAATAATCCAAGTTTTCATGTCCCTTACAAGGTTATCTCGCACCCAGTTGGTTGTTAACACTTGCATGGGAGCACAGTGTCTCGCACGGCAATTACCTGTAAGGTCTTTCACGTAAGAAGTTTCAAAAAGTGTTATTCCTAAAGGAAATTTCCGATTCACTTGGTCCTTAAAGAGTCAAAACACAAACAATAGTAGTTATATACATTATTACAGTTGGAGTCGAACACTCATGAGGAACACTGGACGGAGAACACATTCTGCTCGCTCAACAGTAGGGTCAGGAGGGTGGTGCAGCAGGCAAGATCAGTTGACTACACTCATGATATTACCGTACTTACAGAAACATATCGCTATCTAGTTTCCAATAATTTTGGAGCCGTTATGAAAGGCTTCATGTTAAATTTTTAAGAATTGAAACGTATCAGATGTCACGCGTGAAATTCACTAAAAATCTAACAATTCCCACGAGATGTATCGCGTTAAATTTCTTTTACAAAATTTAAACTTGCCCTAAATTACTCTAGTTTAACTTTCTGAAAATCTTGGACTTTCCACGATGCTTGAGTCGTTCTATTTTCTAAACATTTTAGAACACACATAAGCTATCGCTTACGTTTATTTTATTTTTACATCCGCCAAGGAGGTTATTTTTCGTCGTGTTTGTTTGTCTCTATGTCTGTCACCAAGATAACTCAAAAAGTTATGAACCGATTTCGATGAAATTTACAGGGATTGTTAGGTATGTTAGGAAAAACAGATGATTTGGTAAAGATGTGTCCTTCCGTTTGTTTGTTTGTCTGCCTCAATTTTCTCGATGCCATAACTGAAAAAGGTTATGGATGGATTTTGATAAAATTAACATGAGTTGTTAGGTAAATAACAAAGAGTATATGACCAAATTTTGGTAGAAAGAAAGAAAATTATTGTTTCAGAACCAATTTGAATTTTTTGCTACCGCTGCCTCACTTGGCGGAGGTATGGGCTCTCAGAGTGCTCTAGTTGTTAAATAAGATACTATTTTCTTAAATACATAAACTGAATACGACGGCAATCTCTGTTACCAGGTGTATGATAACAGTAGATTCTCCAGAAAAATTTAAAATCTAAATATAATGCAATATTTCCCTTTGTAATACGGTAAGAGGTCACCTTAGTCTCGGTAGTCTATTTTAATTGCTACACGGATATTTCATGTAGTTGAAATACAGCATAATAGACCTATGGGCAATATGCAGTGCAGGTTAATGTACAGCAAACACGGTGAATCAATACGCCAATATTTTTTAGCAGTGTACTTTTATATGCTAACTCCCATACTAAAGTCTAATATAGCTACCTTCAATATGGTATAATAATCCGTACACGACGATATACGCATATCGGTGCTTGTTAATATTTTATGGTTTCAGGATATTGGCTCTTTAGCGCGTGGATTAGACATAACCTAAGAAAACCATGTTCGCCGCCCAATAGGATGCTCGGAAGGTGTAGCTCTGTTAGGGAAACTCTTCCCACGAATAACACTATTTGTAACATCCACACATGCGTGCACTAGGCACAACAGAACTGTACTTGCCCAATATTGTAAGAATTGTAAAGTTGGATATTAATCGAAGTGCGTAATCACCTAATTCGGTAACCTGGCAATAAACGCAAACTGCCCCTCACTGAAACAACCCCGAAGCCGTTTTATTCATCTTACTACAAATTCCAAATGTACGGATAAGTGTTCGCGAAAACCAGCACGCCTTCCCGTGCACTGGCGGGAAAAATACGTAGTTTGGTGAGCTCGTGGAGCACGAAAATTTCAGTTTGCGCGCGTGTTAGCACGCCAAGCTAGTTAAGTCCTTCAAGTGCACGCGAAAACGTGTTAGTTTTGTGACGATACCTTTTTTTTTAGTTTAGGGCTGACTCCATCTTTTGAGAAAATCATTGTATAAAAAACCTGACCGCTTCCATTGCACTGACGAAAAAAAAACAGGTGTTGGGCTGCACGAGCCTGCCAAGGCAGGCACTTCCCGTTAGTGCACGCCAAGGCATGCTAACATAGGCCATCAACACGCTTTACCTTTGGTAGTGTTGCTGGCATCACTCAGATACTCATAGACGAGCTTCCTTTGCTGAGTTACTGGCTTATGAAAGGCTGGGCATAGCGGCCGTATGATAGATAATTTCTTGTTAGCATTTTCCGCCCACGAGCCCTTTGTTTTGGACATTTTTTCGGTCTCCGACAACTTTGCCATCATCAGGGAAAAAAAATTAAGCAGAGACCCCAATATTTTTCTTCACTGTCCTTTTAGAAGCGGAAATCGTAAAACAGCAAAAGGAACGGCCAATAATTTGCAAGGGCAACTAAAAAAGTCACATATTTTCGAATAATTTTTAATGCGAGCTTGAGACTCTCGGACCCGGCTGGAAATCAAAATTCGATCATAGTTGTAATAGTTTTGCGCCCTAAAAAAAGGCTGCAGGGCCGGGAAAGCTGGAAATAAATGATGCCAGAGGGCCGCGCCCAGTTGTGCTTTTATGTATACAAAGAACTTGTGATGTCTCTTATGGCCGCGATTACTCATCATAATAAATTTTATTTATCTAGTAAATCCCCAGCAATAACCTAGTAAGTTTAGTTAGCGGTATTTACTTTCAACTTGTTAACTATTAGTTAGGGAGTTAGCTAGGTTGAAATGAGCCACATATCATTAGTTAACTCGCTGTATCCAAGTCAGAGTACATAATTTGTTTCCAACTTTAATCCAATACAATTGTAATTATTAACTCCCAGTTTGTGAATTATTTGTTTTCCTAAAATAATATTGCTTTCCTAATTTTTACATACAAGTTACCGAGTAGATCTACCACAATTTAGTACAGCATGCCACATTTTTCGTATATTAAGATAAATATGTGTAAATATATATACTGTATTTTTTATACATACAGGAATTGTAAGTAAGTTATAAGTTGAAGATTATTTTATTGAGTAACTGCTGAAGAGAAGAGAAATTTGCTATTCCAGTATAAATTTATAAGGAGAGCCTGGTAGATAATAAATCAGTATCTATTTATTATTTGAATGTCTCGACAATTCAAACCCAGCGAATTCCGATGCTGTGATTTTTCATGTAAAATATCTTCTTTTTGATGCCTTGCACTGTCAATTGATGAGGTCCAGGTGGCGGTAAGCATACGACCCGTCCTGTGCGGAGGTGTTGACGCTAGTAGCTAGTTCTCTCCACAATAAACCGCTTGGAGCAAGTTTTTATCTGGCACTTGAGCGCGATGAAACAGTTTATTGCTGCACCAGTATTTCTTGAGCTACAATTAGGTACTTGCAATCAGTATACGTGCACTATTAAAAATATACAAGTGGCATGTCGACTATGTTCTAGCATTTTTTGATTGACAACCCCCACGCCAGTGAAGCTATACGAACTTTCGTATAAGCAGCGTCGCTGCCAAATTTGATGACTTATTTTGCAGATACAAAGCTACGTCAGTCTATTCTGCGTTATTGGTTGTTGTGCCTTAGGGGAAGCTGCGCTTTTTTTTCTTCGTTAGACTCTCGTGACGTCATTCACAGCGAGCTCCAATTGTCTTCTCAATTTCCGTGTATGGTGGAAATAAATAGTCTTCGTTCTCATAATTTTTTCTAACTTTTCCAAGTTCTTCCTCCCATCGTCAGTGCCAAATGTAATAAGCTGCGCAGGAAGGGCTTAAGTATCAAAACAAAGTAGGTACATATGGTAAATCAAGAGCTTAGTGTAATGTAAGTTAGTAGCGTTTTCACATTTATGTGCAATAGCGGAGTCACAGAGGCGCAAGAGCTTATATTGAGACAATAAAAGTTACGTGGACTTTTTCATATCCAAGGACCGGTGTGGCTCTCGAGGACGTGGGTGGCGTCCGGGCGCCCCATGACCCTGAGGACGTTGAGCAGATCCGTGGCCGCTGAGGCCTCCCGGTGGCGGGCCTCCCACAGGTCCAGGATGTGCTCCGTGGGGCTGTTCTTGCAGGCGAAGTAGTTCAGGTACCTGCAGGGGGAATAGG
>LQNS02278100.1:11025003-11037477 GCA_001587735.2 Parhyale hawaiensis
TATTGCATTTGTTTATTGTTTTCGTGACCTTGATTATCATTTTATAACCTTGTGGGGGGTGGCTCGCCTCCCAAAATATTATGGCGTCATGTATAACCTATCATGTCAGTTCATTTCATATTTAATGTATATACATACTAACTAATCAATTATGCAATTTGAAATATGTCACTTGTCAATCAATCAATTAATTATATATATATATATATATGCTGACACTTAGAGATTTCGCTTACGCCGTAACACCAGAAAACAAAAGCATGTTAGTACAGTAGAGTTATAGACACGCTTAATTCATTGAAAGGGAAAGTACCTGCAGTTCTAAGTTTAGAAGAAGCAAATTTTAGAAGAAGCAAATCCTTTAAATGAAAGGAAAAGTATTTCAAGTACTGAGTTAAGAAAGTAGGACAAAATGTGCTCGATGGTAGCAGGTAAATGAATATGGAAATATGTCAGCAGCAGAGTTAACAATATGCACTCTCTTGACGACTGTAGTGGACCCAAATTTACTCGGGTTAAGGTCAACAGACACAATTTTTAATTTTTGCAAGCGACACAAAAAGTATCTCAGGCTCCAAGTTCATTCGATGGAACTTGACGATTGAACAAAAAATACTCACGTTTTGATATGTTAAAAGTATTACCGAAATTGCTAAGGCCTTCCTAGACACAACAATTGGAGCTCAAGAGAGCGAACGAAGGGACACGTAGTATGTCGATAGAAACGCGGAACCCATGCACGAGGGTGGACCCACACAGGATCAACGCGCATGGGAACAGCCAGTCGAGGAGGAAGAACAAGAATATAACAATGAATCATCTATAGGAACAAGAATCAGAAGGAAGCAGAGTCGGTACGAAAGTCAGCAGTCCGAAGGCCTAGCCAAAGCCTCCGGGAGTGTTACTCCCTAATACACAGAATAGGCGAACGTCACAAACCACACCCAATAGCCCATTCTATGCCAGTACCCCCTTAAGGAGAACCTGAGGATTTAGAAGCACATATATTAAAAGCATATAATAGATCAAAAGGAGAGCATGATTGGCATTCAAACAAAAAAAGCAATTCTTCAATATCTGTAAACATGACATTCGAGAATTAGCAGCAGATCATTCAGTTAACATAGCATTGGGAATGTTCCCGGTGTGACTGCACTTTGCAAATTATCACGCAAGTTGAAAATTAAGGAAAGAAGTTGCCTTATCGGAAAATCATATAGGGATCTAACAGACATTTACGAGTATACAACGAAAGGCATCCGATGGTACAAGACTTTCTGATTGGGTGAGGACTCACCTGGCGTTCATTGAGCGGGACGGAGACATTGAGGCGCAGCAACACAGCTACGAATAACTTAAAGCTTAATTCGGGGGCTATGGCTCCCTCGGGGACGGTGAGGGTGACCCCGTAGTCGGGCACCACCAGCCTGCCCCCCGAGCAGCCCACCATCTCCCAGACGACGGTGTCCTCGGAGACTCCCCCACTGGCGCTGCCGCTGACGCTGTCCTGTCGGTCCGGCCCGTCAGAGTTGGTGCTGGAGTTGGAGTAGCCTGCGGGGGTCGGACACGCGGGGAATTAAGTAACGAATGAGACAAGCTAATGAAAATTTATGCCATCAATCAGTTAGCAGACTTGAAAATATGTCGCCGATATAAAAAAAAATAGTTGCTCATGTTAGCCACCGTTCAGAATTTCTCAAAGTGAAACTTGACAACTTAAGTGTGGTGACTTCATGACTCCATGCTCTAGAGATGACCCTCGGGTTCATAGGGCTAATCACAACGACCCATAAACGAGAGCATGGGAAGCAATTTACAAAAGAAATTCCTATACAATGCCAGTAAGCAATGAAAACTGGAAAATGTGATTCAAAAACGACTTTCGCAATAAAATATCAGTTACTTACCCGAAGTATCACTAACGTACGACAGCGGCGACGCGCTTCTACCGGATTTCTCCAGTGAAGTTTCGGGTGAATGTTTCCCCTGGGACGGCCCTGGCCCGAAGGCGTTGGCCCTGGTGACCGTATTGGACGCCGAGGGCAGAAGGTGTAACCCTTCCGTGGGCGACGGAGAATCCAAAGACGACCTTATAAGCGGTAGGTCATAGAGATGCTCCGACGGAGGGACAGCAGCGTTTTCAGAAACAGACATCATGTCTCCGGGGACCGGGGTAGAATAGAGGACGTCGCTCCCTCGGGTGGACTTGATTTCGCTGTTGGGAGCAGACGCCGAGGCGGGGTAGGCTATTCTGTCTACAATGCGACCGCTTGCAAGGGTGTTCAGGGTTGCGTTGATACCCTGAGTTAAGTCAGGACCGAAGACGTAAGATTTCTTCTCAGTGCTGCCACTGGCGTAGAATGGAAGAGGGTAGTCTGGAAGGCGATCAATTATAAAATAAGAAACGGATTTCAGCCAATCATGTCAAAACATAATTTTTACGATTATATATCTACTAAATGCTAAAAAAGAAAGATCTTTTCCGGTAACACCACAAACTTTTTGATACGAATAATAAGTACAAAATATAGAAATTTCGATTGTAAAAACCATACTTTATATACCAAGACAATGGTAAGTCTTATCGTCTACCGTGAGACACAAGGCTTTCTGCACTGTCTATTTTCTAAGATGATACTATTATTTTAATAGATGATACGCGCGTTGCAGTAGAGAGTAGAATTTTCAAAAATTATTTTCGGAATGATTTCGTTAGAGAGCAGAAACAACCTTCCAGTTATGATTTCCGCAGCTATGACAACAGTTTCGTAGCTACTTCGCTGATTACAATGAAGCTTCCATCCATTTGGATAATAAGTAGGGTCCGGATTTCTTGCAGTTTACGGCGTTAGTTCAATAAAAGCTAAAGTACAATAACAGCAATGAGAGCTATAAATTCAATATATTAGGTAACCTAATATATTGCATTTATAGCTCACATTGCAGTATGACGTCATGTGACACGTGGCACTTATTATCATTGGTAATTCATAATAATCAATGCTACGTGTCACACGACTTCACACGCCATGGCAACCGGTTCGCTTATATATTATTGTTCACTATTTATGCTGGGGTAAAAATATAATTGAGGTGCAAAATCCGACTGTGAAATTTTGATAAATTTTTCGTTCGTGGGATACATCATGGGAACAGGTAAAGCGGGATATTCGCAAGAATCATTCTCGCCATTGGGAAGAATAATATAGTCAATTAGCAGCATATGCGCAATGTATATTGACAATTGGTATTTGCAAGTGATAGGTGTCCGTTGATTCACTGACATACTATTCCCGTTTGCTATCCGACCTTTTTCGGTCCCTTTAATTTTTTGCTGTATTTGTCTCTTCCTTGTTTCCTATTTCTTCCAACCCTATTGCTTAGGTGCAATGAGAGCAATTTTTAGGTGCAATATGAGCAAATATTAGGTGCAATAAGAGTAAATCTTAGGTACAATAAGACCAATGTTTAGGTGCAATAAGAGCAAATCTTAGGTGCAACAAGGGCTATTTTTAGGAGCTAAGACTGCAAAATTTTCATCGTAATATCCGGGCTCTATTAGTAACGTTGTCACACAGAGCCTACTGTAAAACTGCCTCAATTTCCATAGCTAAAAGTATGCTCTACTTCATCAACAAAAATTAGAGATTCATAAAATGAAAAATATGATTCTATTCATAATTTCATCTGATGAACTGTACTCGTAACCTTCCATTCACAGAATTAAACATACGCTATCTACTCGTATTCATATACACCACCAAGCATCTATTTACATCATTAAAAATTACTTAAACATAATATACTAAACAAGATTCGACTAGTTACAGCTGTACCTGCAACGGCAGCCTCGTACAACACGCCATTCTGACGATTTTTAGTCGAATATTTCTTGAAGAGGAAGAAGAGCAGCAGCAGCACCAGCGGCACCAGGATGGCCAGCACAACTATGAGGGTTATGTCCTGCCGCGTCGCTTCGTCGCGAGCTGGTAATAATAGAATAATTTCTTTATTAATCAGTTAACCGTTTGCGTCGACTTATGTCGATCTTCTGTTTTGTTCCTTAATGGCTTAGGACCACATTAGTTGTGGGTAGAAACATTTATTGAACCCCAAATAACTAGTATTTAAATTTGAAAAAGAAAATACCTAACCGAATTTAAGAATGAACTTTAGATTTTTAAAGATAAATAACAATAAACCCGTCCGCCGGGCAACGTCAGGCTTACTTTAAACAGTTTATGGAATTTCTGAGCACTGAGGGCTTTATAAAGGCTTTAGGCCAGTACGAATAAGACGTTGGACGTACGGTACTCAAGCAAACCTAGGAGAAAAGTTGCAGTATGACAACGCTAGCAGGTACTGGTTGCTAATTATTATTATTATTAGATTCAGTGTTTAACCACCCTAGACGCAGCGAGGCAATTCAAGAGAGAAGCTCAATTGAAGATAATATTACGCTTTTCATCATTAGGAATATTTTATCTCGGCAATCCTGCCGGAAAAACTCTGTTGGCTCAGTGCGCTATACTACTGGTGAGAAAAAGGCGCAAAGAATAGAAAAAGACACTCGAGTGGACGGCTCCTTTTGTGGCCTTCCACACGACAGAGAACAGAGGTGTCCCGCGTACTAGGTCGGCTATCTCGATCGACACCCACGGAACAGAAAGGGAAAAGTAAAGAGCCTACCTAACTTTACAAAACTAACCTCGTCAGCAGGAACTGCGGCAAGATGCTACATCTCCTGCAGAGAAGGCACTCGGGACCCTACTAGGGTGCGTGATGCCCAAACATATTATGACAGGGAAAGGGCCGCCACAATATGCCCCTTAGGGCACTGATTGATAAAAATTACCCTAAATTTCAATTACAATTCACAACAAACACTATTACAATTCAGAAAGGGACTAGAGCAAGACTCCCAATATCATGTTCGAACTGTTAGTAGGCTTCACAGATCCATTATTGCCTTTAGCTTTAGCACTCATCCATTTAGAACGTACGCACTAAGGTCTTTCAAAGTTATGAATTTTGGTGGGCGGAATTTTTCAAAAACCAAAATTTTCACTGAGAAAATACTCGTTATTGCTCTTACCTTTTCTCGTTAGGCCATCACCGAACACATTAGGCCCTGCAAGTAGAGAAGAAGAAACGATATTAAAATTTCATGGAAGAGAATATCAGCTTTAGTATCAAGGTGTACACACCAATATACAATTATTATTATAGTAGTTGGGGGTTACCAGCGCCGCAGGCATCACGCCCGCCTCGCACCAAAACCAATATACAAAATGTCAGTGAAGTTATACTGTTGCGCACTAAATAAAATAAGCCTAATAGGACAGGAAAGAAATAGCAACAACATTACTTTACTTTCAAGGTCGTCATCGAGATTTGGCTAAGCAGGCCAAGTACATGCCCGCTTCGACCTCAATGTTGAGAGAAGACGGTTCCATACACCTCGACACAAAGTTATCCTATCTTTTTCGTGCAATTGAAGTAAATTCCGTTCTGTCAAAAACTACCTCGAGAGTGACCTTATTTTGGAGTGGAAGGGGGGGAGGGAGGAAAAAGTGGTAGGAACAAGACTTTGTCAACAGGTCTCAGACACAAGCTTCTACCCATACATATAGGCAAACCCAAAGTTTGCCGTTAGAATGTAAATGATAGGAGAAAATTACGGGAAAATAGAGAATCATCCCAGGAACAGATAAACCGCTAAGTAATGTTAACAAAAAATTCAATTTTATCCTGCAACCAAGATTTCCTGTCAACCATCACCAACATTTGATAAGTAATGCCACTTCACACTCCTAAAACTGTAGTTCCTGCAACGTTCTTGAAGATCCGTCAATGAAGTTTATTTTTGAGCTATATTCCGACAAACAATAAATCAAACATATAGCAAAACACACAAGCGGACAAACAGATCATGACAAAAATTTGGTAATCTGCGCCTTTTAATACTTCGAACAATTTTTGCAAATTTTATGACGATCCATTCTTAACTTTTATGGTTACGTTACTGTCAAACATAAAAACAAAGAGAACGCCTCGTGGCGTAAGACCATCACCCTCAGTAGGTTGCGAATCCAACGCCGTCATTTTTTATGGCCAGCTAATTCAAGCCTTTTTGGCATTGTTCACAACTAAGTCAACGCACCTCATTCCCTGCAAAAAATTATGACCATTGCTTAACTCCTTCTGCCTCTTTTCAGATGGAGTTACAGAATCAACGCCATCATTTTTTATGACCAGCTAAATCCAAATTTTTGCTATGTTTCACATCTCAGATAACCCACCTGACTGCTTGAAAATATATATATTATTATGACTCAACTCCTTCTGCCTCTTTTTGGGTGGACAGTATACAAAATTCGTCGCCGTCATTTTTGATGGCCAACTAATCCTAATTTTTTGGCATTTGTCACATTTAGGTGAAACTACCAGACTCTGTGAAAAATTATGAACATTGCTCAACTCCTACCACTTTTTGGGTGGACAGACAAATATACAGAAATATATTTATACGATATATAGCTACGTACTTGGATGTTCAACGAAAACATTCACCTCTCCCACTTCGGTCGCGGGTGATAATAACCTCCGTGGCGGAGGTAATAATACCAAAGAAAATTCAAACCAGGAGACACAATGCTGGCGAGACCAGATTTGTGTCTCGCCACGCTCTATTATATCAGAGATAAATGGTGCAGATGTTCCCGCGATATATCTCATTCTCATTCTGCAGTAATTTTGCTTAGTCTTATCCTGTATTCAAGCACTGGACCCATTTATCGTCTATAAATTTCCTTCAAGTGCGAGACAAAACAACCAATGCACACTATGACTTATTAGTGTTTGCAGAGCAAAAGTTTGACGCGTAAGTGAATGAAATATACAGACACATATTGAATAAAAATTAATGGCAGCGGTTTTTATTGAACAAGTTCCAGGTGAAAGGGATTTTCAAATAAAGAAGTCAACACAAAAAAATAAGAGTTAGCGTTCTCGGTAACTATCATATAGAAAAGAAAAATCTGCTTAGATTTATTACATTAGTATATCTCGGCATATTCTAGAGATAGTCATCGTGGCAACAGCCTACAATTATTTTTTAATGTTGTTGACCAACAATGAGAGCTAGTCTCATGTACACCATACAGGTGGATTTTTAAGAGATAATCTTTTCCTACTCTGCGTCTGAATATATTGGTATGTAACTCAAATTTTCACCTACAGCGTGGTCTCCGTACAATTCAAAAAGCGCTATTCGTACGAGAAAGTCCCATTCATTCTTGAAAGAAAGGGTTAAACAAGTAGAAAAACGCATAGCTTTTTGCAGTACTGGTTCACTCCGAGTTTGAAGAAGTATCAAAAACTGCGCTAGTGACACTAGCTAAGCCAGCAGATGGGACAATTAACATTTCAGTGCAGTTGTATCAACAAAGACACCATACCACTAAGACGCTGAATCGAACTTGGAACAAAGGACCAAAAACTGCCGAGTGAATCCGCCTAAACCCCATCTGCACCGGGTCACGTTAATTCCCAACAAATGCTTTTCGCCCCATAGCTAAACAATGGAGCAGAGAACACTTGTAGCAAAATAACATATCCTTGTAAAGATAAGCTAGCATCGCAAACGTTGGTCCTATAAAACAGGACATCAGCCAAGTTTCGCTGGGCTTATGGTCACCCATGGGACGAACGGACAATAGACACTGGGTCAGATGCATGGCCAGCAGGATGAGGAGACAGATAGCGATCTTACTTGGCGATTTTGTTTGTGAACCAAAGAAATCCAAAGAGAATTAATGACCGAAAATGATTCTTAAAGAGCGAATGACGCCAAGTGAGATGGTGATACACAGAACTAAATTAGTGAGTAGTGGAAGCCTTCTTGGATGTGTAGCTGACGGTCTAAACAGGAAAAGGAAGTGACATACAATATGTCGGTAGAAATGTGAATCCCATGCACGATGGGGTTTCCACACTGGATCAACGTGCATAGGCATGGCAATTTGGGAAAAAATACGAGTAGAAAAACGCATCAATAATAAGAGAAAGGAAAAGGGAGAAATCACAGGATGCACGAAAGATTAACGTCCCGAAGGGCGAAGGCCCAGATGGCCCGTGGCGAACACTGGCGGCGCAACTCTACATAACATAAGAGGAAAAACTTAACTACACCTAGATCCAAAAAGAGAAGCAAAGACGGGACACGTATACAGTAACACGTGTGAAGCAAATGCTCGGAACAATGCATGGAGAATCATCGAGCATGAGAAAAAGTCAGAAAAAACTGGCAGAAGATACCTCCTAACATAACACAAATGGTAGGGATAAAAATCTACATATTTTACCGTATACTAGACAAGACACTAACGAAGCACGAATGGCAAGTAGTGGAGAATAGTTCGATGTTGGTTTTTTTTCATTTGCAAGTGGTTTTAAGCAAACAGTGAATGACATTCCAATGCTCGGGCCACAGGATAACTTCACAAGCCAGAGTTAGTGCACTTGAAATAAAAAATACAAAAAAGGAGCCCATCAAAGATAAAAAAAAACACAAACAAAAGGACGGAACGACAAGAATTCCGTGACGGGAACTTGACATAATATAGAGGTCTCGTGCACGAGGATGTGATGTGCTGTGTACCCCTAATCACATGCTGACCATTGTCCGCAATTGTTAATTCATCTGCCAATTACTAAATCTCTCCCCACGTTAGCATTAAGGCTGCAATACTTCAGGATGCTGTGTCCCTAATGTGTTAGCCACAGGATCCTGACGAGATAAACCGTATGACATTTCTTTCAAATGAATCTACGAATTCCGATGAAGCATATTCTGTTACATCCAAGGAGATCAGATTACTGATGAAAACTATAAAAATTTCCTCGGCTCAATTGTTCTGTTAAATTAGAAATTTCGTTGGAATAACACTTGCTGAAAATGGTTCCTGAGAACCATTCGATCACGCTTCAAATACTGATATTCCTAGCAAGCTTCTCTGTACAGCGGTAGGCGGAGTCAATTGCAAAAGAGGACCGTATTCAATCAGGCGCGCATCTTTTCAAAGGAAAAATTCTACCCAAATGTACCACAGCGATACTCCTTAACGGTAATGGAAATTCAAATGCAATGTGGAAATTTTCAGGGTGTCAGAGAGGGATTCAAACTCGCTCGAGTGGCAGATTCAAGCGGTCAGTCTGTACTGCCAGTCAGGTTATTATTTAAAATGAACCGATTCCGGTAGACCCAGCGGACGTCAGGTGATAGATTAGTATGTGTGTGAAAAGGTGTAAAGACGTGAAAAGGGTTCAGCGGCTTCAAAAGGTTTCAACGGCGTGAAAAGGGTTCAACGGCGTGAAAAGGGTTCAACGGCGTGAAAAGGTTTCAACGGCGTGAAAAGGGTTCAACGGCGTGAAAAGGGTTCAACGGCGTGAAAAGGGTTCAGCGGCGTGAAAAGGGTTGAACGGCGTGAAAAGGGTTCAACGGCGTGAAAAGGGTTCAAAGGCGTGAAAAGGGTTCAACGGCGTGAAAAGGGTTCAACGGCTTGTACATACGGGTAAACACAAGGATGATATTACGGAACAGGTTAGCGCACGCGGACGACCCAAGCTGTCGTACACTCACAGGAATAAGACCGTAACGTCACGTGGCCATGATCGTTGCATGGAAGTTAATAAATAGCTATCGTCCATTATCTTTTCATTACCCCATTTGCGTCTAATAATGTCCTCCCTCCAGTCTCTATGGTTACAAAGAAATATACATCAAATGATCTATAGGATTCAGCTTTCGGTAGGATACAGTTTTGAAAGAGCGTCGGCTTCAGGCTTGTGAAAAGGTAGATAAATTTAACCAGGCAACTTCCCGCACGAGTCAGATGCACTTCCTGGCCTTCAAAATGCAATAAATCAAGTGAGTTTAATCTAAAGTAACATGGCATCTTGGAGCCCGGAGGTGGAATTATATGAGTGAGTACCTTTAGGTTTTCGATTTATTTTCGTCCTCTACCGCTGTCTTCTCTAATTTCAAACCGCTCCAATAAATACTGGTTCAGATACGTATTATTAAACGACCAGTAAGAGAAATTTTTTAACAAGATTTGCATATAGAAAACGTTAAAACGTCAGAGAAAGAAACTTCCGGTGAAGCAATACTAAAGCAAAGTCCATACATAATGCTCCGAAATCACACAATTGTTTGTTAAAATAAAAAATCAACTATTCTAGCGCCACGCGTCCAGTAGTACTACTGTTTACGTTTGTTTTATGTGCGACTCGTGTTAACTAGCCTGCAAAAAAAATTACTTAACCATTTCCCCACACCTAAATTATCCTGGAGAACGACGTCTTTAAAACTGATGAATGATACATCCACAAATGTTTTTATTCAATCTTGCTTTACTTTTTAAGGTTAAGAGCGTAGAACTGGATCTGTTGAAGACAGCACAGCTTAGGTTCACATTTTATAGACGAACGGTGAGACCGGCTGCGTGCAGTATACGGGAAAAACAATGAAAATAGTCATTACTTCCGCCTAAGAGGCTAAGGTTTTGTTGAGTTGGTCTGTTTGTTTCTTTGTCTGTCATCAATACAACTAAAAAATTATGAACGGGTACTTACGAGATTTGCAGGGATTGTTAGGCATGCTCGAAGGAAGGAATTATTACCTTATGGTGAAGATCCGTTCAATTAACCGTTTGTTGATATGCCTCTGTTTTCTTAGTACCATAATTAAAACGCTATGGATAGATTTTTACGAAATTTGGAAGAGTTGCTAGGTATATTACGAAGAATGAATGACCAAATTTTTGTGATCTGTTAATCTGTTTGTTTATCTCCATGTTTGATTGTATGTTTGTTAGCAATATAATTGAAAAAGTTATGAATGGATCTTTATGAAATTCACAGGAATTATCCGAAATGTTGAAAGACATAAACGGTCAGATTGTGGCGATGATCGGTTGGTCTTTTTGACTGGTGTTTTTTAACAAGATAGTTCAAAAATTATGAACGAACCTTTATAAAACTAGTAACAGTTGCTAGAAATGTAAAAAGACACAAATGATGAAATCTTGGCGATAACCGGTTGGTCCGTTTGTGGGTTTGACAAACATTTGTCAAAATGATTGCTAGAACATAACTCATGAAGTTACTAACGGATCTTCAAAAAAATTACCCAACCTGTTATGACTGCCAAAATACAGGTACAAATGACCCGATTTTGTAGCTGATAAAAGAGGAAATCCTAGTTTAAGAATCAATTTGAAGTTTTCGTTAACGTTGCTTTGCTTGTGGGCGGTATGGGCTCCCAGAGTTTTTGTTAAATATTACGACAATTTGTCCAACAGTATCACACTAAAACTAGACGTGGTATTCATAATTCATATCTGATTTATAGTAAAGCAGTGTTACTCTCGACTTTGCTACGATTGAATGGCCATGCTATGTCACCACTCCATCGTACGTCCGCCGCGTTCGACAGTGCGCTAACCCGGTCCGTATTATCACCCTTGGGTCAAACGGGGCAATGGCACGATAAGTGTACATACAGGTGAAACAGGTGCAACGGCATGAGCAAGTGTACACACGGGTCAGAGGGTTGCAACGGCGTGAAAAGTATACATAAGGGTAAAAAAGGATCATAAGTGATAAGAGTATTCATGTGATGAACAACAATTGAAGTCGGACGTGAAGAGTTAATGCACTGCCATACAAGTCGAGTTGTGGTTCTAATCCGACCATCAGAACATTCCAAAGTATACACCAGCAACTGTTTCAAATGCACCCAGCCATACAGTGACACCCCAGGCCCCACAAACACAACACTCACTCATGCACATGCCGCCTGTACAGTTACGGGACGCGGTGTCGTCCCCCACGCAGGGTCTGCCCCCGTACAGGGGGGATGGAGAGTTGCATACACGGGAGCTGTGTTGGGTGCAGTCGGTGCCGCACGTGGACCACGCGGACCAGGGGGACCACGCGCCGTCCACCGCTGGGGAGAACCAAATATCCATGTCAAAACTCCGCCGTTTTGAGTCAAGAACTAGTTAGAGCAGCGGTATGATTTAGGAGTAAGAATAATTTTTATAACGTTTTCATGGTTTAACGTTTTGTATTCAGTTTATGGCTAGCATGAAGATTGAAATCATGGTAAATCTTAAGTTCTATGATAAGACTGTGTGACTAGGAAGGCTCTTTATTCTTGAACACAGGGCTCGATCAACTCTTAAGAAGGCGATGTAAGCCAATCTCACGAGTCTGCAACAGAAAGAAACATTGCTGAATTTTGGAGAACTCACTATAGTGGTGTCATGAACAGCTTCGATGATAATAATCATAAAGGTTTTGTTAACGACATTCTTGATAATATGGCTTCACCTAATGAACAATGCACCGTGTCTGAAGATGAGGTTCGTCAAGCACTCGCAAAGCTAAAAAATAACAAAGCATCAG
>LQNS02278100.1:11040676-11052263 GCA_001587735.2 Parhyale hawaiensis
TCTAGTAGAAAGCGAAATTCTGCATCAAGGGTTATGTAATCTGAGCTAATTCTATATGCACGCGCAATTAAGGTTTTTACTGCATTCAATTTGAACCGGAAAGAACAAAAACTGAAAAAAACTTAAACCTAATCCGGAGAAGGTTGACTTCCTATAAACCGAAGTAGTGAACTTCTTGTCAGTACACCTAACTAAGCAATCTAAAAAACTTGAAACGTCACTGCTCTCAGTTTCAGCTGTAAATCTGATACTAGGATGCTTTTTGTTCAAATAACAAAGGAATTCTTCAATATGAGAAGGGTCTCGAAATAAAAGAAACGTGTCATCTACATAACGTCGGTAAAACACTGGTAATACTGGTCGGTAAAACACTTCCTCGAAGTGAGAATTTTAGAATCATTGCATATATTTAGATCGAAACCAAGCCTCAATGACCAAACAAGCGCTTTCCCACTTGCAATTGTCAACACTTAGTTTCTTTGTTTTTATTGTTGTATTTTATCTGTTTGATCCATAGATTGTACTCACATTTTTGATAACTGCACGATCCTATATTTTTCAGATATTTTATTGCTGATGATGACCTAAATTTGTGGTCGAAACGTTCAATATGAGATTATATTCGTTAGTATTATCTATATTAAGAGAAAAATATAAAATGACAAGAAAGCTGATCCATGCAGAAAGCTAGAGAGAAGGGAAGCTGAGACTAACGGCATATTGAATGGAACATCGTTAGTTAATTAGTTGTAGTCAGAAAGTACGTTTGAGCCTCCGTTTCCGAGCAGAACGATATCACAGAGGAAGACCAAGGGACATATAGTACGTCAATAGAAATGGGTGACCCATGCACGAAGGTGTTCCCACACAGGATCAACGCGCATGGGAACAGCAAGTCTAAGAAGAAGACGAAGAACAGAATAAAGCATGGGCAAATGCGAGAATGAAACCGGGAAGGAAGCAAAGTGGGCACGGAAGACAGACGTCCCGAAGGCCTAGCTAATGGCTGAGGTAACCTACACGAAGCCCCCTGGGGTTGCCGCGCCCCATAACATGGGATGAGCGAACCTAAACTAATCTATGGCTCATACTACGCCCCCTGAGGGGGAACGGAACATCAAAAACTGACCCTCAACAATGAAGTTCTTCATCGACAGAATTCAGCACCTATTTTGTGAGAGGAAACTGAAAAAGAGGTATCTGATCTCTTGAAGAAAATGTGAATTACCTGTAGAGTAATAACTATAATGTACTTTTTCAGCTCCCGGCGGTGATGAACTAGGCTCGTTGCAGTTCAGTATACTGACAGTAATCCAAACTTGCTACAAGTCACCGAAACCAAACTTCACAAAGGTAACACAGTCAAAAAAAAAAAAAAAAAAAAAAAACAGTGAAAGTAATTTTGATTTACACAACTGTGATAAGTATAGTTGCAGCAGTGAAATTGCAAAACCCATTGCCTTAATTCGTACTAAGAGATACCTGCCGGCCCACGCGCACTTTTATTCCTCCTGTTTTAGTGTGTTACTCTTTTCCACGTTTTTGTAAAGCTTATTGCAGTTCTCTGACCCAGAAAAAGAGCCCATAACGATAGCTCATTTGTGCTATGGGCAGCAGAAGGTTACTGTTCAGAGACTGCAGCGAACGCTAAAGTTTAACGAGCCGTGGCGATCTGCAGTGTGATCAAGTGCAAAAAACCGTGAACACAAGAAACTGCCACGTGCCTCACATTGCATAGCATGGTGCCATAATTAGTAGAGTACAACAATGTCCGTCAGAAATGCAGTGGCTAAAGTAGCGAAAATACGTATAATCTCAAAAGCCAGCAGAATTCGTTCTAACAACTAAAAGTAACACTTTCACAGCGAAAACAACGTCCCTGCACACTGCATTGCACCGAGTTCACTGATAACACTTCTATTTGCCCAGAAAAGCTAATCTACATGTACTTAACATAAAAAAGAAAACAAATATGATAACGCAAAACTTTGAAAAAAAAAAACTGCCGAAATGTCGAATAAAGAAAAACGCTTGTTTTGAGAAAAAGTTAGTGTTTTTAAATATCATCAGTATCTATAAGGGTCATTCGAAAAATCAAGATTTTGGTCCTAAAAACAAAACTGTTAGCAGCTAACACGTTAACCTGCAACGTAAGCCATCGATGACATACGTGGCAAATGCTTTCTTAATGTTAAGCGACGAAATTGAAATTCATTTTTCCTGTAGAAATTGCAGTGACTGATACGCCTCTCAATTGGCATCACAGGGTTACACCTTCACAAACATTTTGCCAGGCGGTTTTACTACGGTAATATGCTACTTGTGATACGTGCTACGAACATACG
Source organism: Parhyale hawaiensis (assembly GCA_001587735.2). Lineage (NCBI taxonomy): Eukaryota > Metazoa > Arthropoda > Malacostraca > Amphipoda > Hyalidae > Parhyale > Parhyale hawaiensis. The sequence goes on from LQNS02278100.1 coordinate 11,043,022, forward strand.
GTACAGGCCGATAAAGTGCAATAACTAAAAGGAGTAGTGTTTCAGTTCTTATACAAAATTTTAAGATACAACATAGTGGTCATGCACAGATATGTCAAAATAAGACAGCAAGAAACATATCCAACATCTATCTATCTATATTATACTAAAAGTCTGTGAACCGGTCTTGCTTGTGTCTTGCTTGTGTCTTGTGATCTTGTGATCTTGTTTGACACATCTTCTTCACTTTTAGATAGGGAAGAAATTTGATGGATCTACTCACTACTCTACCCTATCATCTCTGTCATTGATTAGCCCTTTAATTCGATTGTATCTGTGATACGCACGTGGAACCTGCCCCTTGGTTGCAAGAACGGGCGCGATAATTTAAAAGTTGCTCTAGAAAATATGACTTTAATACGTAACATATAAATCGCAATTGCTTTCTGACTGCGTGTTGAATATTAGTTAGACAAGCATAGAATCTGTTGACAGTGAGCCGTTTGGGCAGCTCCTTGACGGGCAGGAGAGGACGGACGAATAGCGTGTGGTTTATGACCAGCTAAATAAATAAGCACAGATGATCGTGACTATTATTATAATAAAAAGTTTAAGTCTCCGTTTCCACAACAAAGGCGATGTCACAGAGGAAGAATGAAGGGACACGTAGTGTGATAAAAAGACACATGGGACCCATGCACGACGGTGTTCCCAAACAGGATCAACGCGCATGGGAACAGCAAGTTGGGAAAGAAGAAGAACAGATTGAAGAAAGATCAGTATGAGTAACTGGTGAGAAGGAAGTAAAATGGGCACGAAAGACAGACAAGACGATTGTGACAACGACCCAACGGGTCACGGGTCGTTTAGTAGGACACTAATGCTGTGCAGATAGCTCTAGCGTTTTGAAATTTCGTTCTCCTGACGACGATCAGTGTTTAACTGTTCGAAAGCTTGGGCAGTAAAAGTAAAACTCAGAAGATATTCTAAATTATGCTTATAAATGAAAATCATGGTTTCAGAGCCAATTTGAATTTTTCGTAGCCGTTGCCTTGCTCAGCGGAAGTTAGCGCTCTCAGATTACTTTAGTTTACTTATATTTTCCTCAGTATTCGGCACTTTTACAAGTGCCGGGCACCAGGGAACCGGCACCAGTGAATAACTACACCAAAGGATAATCCAGACAAGAATTGCCAGAAACGGTGGAGCGGGGGTGAGGGGGGGGCGCTGTATGAGGTCATTCTGAGACGTCACGTCTGTAGCAGCTGGTGGCTCTACCCCAAGCACTGATATATGCTCTATATACAGTCAGATTCTTATAATAACCGATGGATAATGATTCCACCAAAGTTCTATATTCACCGTGATGTATTTTGCTTGCAACGACTTATCTATGAAGTTTGGAATAACATTTTAGCTCGATTCGACGTTTGACTATCACACTACCTCGAGCGTGGACAATTATTTGCAGTTCAAATTACACTACATGCATATCAGATGACTTTACCTAAATTAACATTTGCTATTTTAGTTTTCGTCCTCTAGAAAGCGCATACTAACCACCAACTATGGCACACACCACTCCATCAGCATAGTACCCGCGTATCTTGACACCATGTCTTGAACTGTGACTCCCACGTTACTATGATAGCATTAAGGTAATTATGATATCAACCATGAGTTTATATCAGTGTTGCAACTGCTTAAGAAATAATAGTAAGCGCACATTTGGATTGCTGTATTTATCCCATAGGTACTACTGGGCATCAACTGTATCACGCTTGATTTTGGATGCTATTTTTTGCTGAAATACATTAAACAGAGGCTAAACGAGTACCAATACTGTGTAGTATGTAATGATAGCATTAATCCAATGGATGGTATACGCGCAAGGCAAAAGAACAAGTATTTTCAGCTAATTGTCTGAATGTTTTGTTGAGCCCTCGAGTTTGCCAACGACACAGTACTTGCTCGAGACAGTGGTTGATTTTTTATTTAATTTCATGTACAGTGAAGTTCATTCATTTTTTATCATATTTCGTGCTTCAAATATTAAGCAATCATCTATGAGTCTGGAACGGAATAATTCAATTTACATTATATCTCATGTGAAAAAATTGATTCGCCATTCGTACAGGAACGGATTGTGCACGAATATCGAGGTTCCACTCTATTCTACTTGTCTCTACGTACAACACTTTATTCTTCAAAGCAGTCTTTTTCCAATTCTCTCACATAATGTTTCGTTAAATATCTTCTTCCAGTTTTTTCCCTTATTTTCATTCTTATGACCATTTTCAGATATCTCCCATCTGATAGCCACATCTGCCGTGTTTCTGGATTTCAAAGAAAATGAAGCCTGGCCTAACTAACCTATCCTGAATGAACCAAGTTCATAATCTAATAATCTAGATTAATCAAATATCCGATTCGGCCGTCAAACCGAACCAGTTCCCTCCCCCACACGTTTTTCATCTGGTGCGCTGCTTGCTTTACATTTTCTTATTTAATCGATGAAAATAAAGGACATCCAGGTTCCATGTATTTAATTAACGTAAAATAATACTTCTTCTTACGTAACCCAGAAGAAGTATTATTTTACGTTAATTAAATTTTCTTATTTCTGTGGGGTGTCTTGCTGTTCATCCCACGGTTTCGATGACCTGCTTCAGTGCCTGACCTCCGCCTCTCCTCGCACCCTCGCCCAACTCATCTCCTAACAAGTCCGGAGTTCCAAAGTCTTCAAGGTCTGCCAGGAGCTTCAGCCGGCAGATGTCGCCTTTGATCTCTCAAATTAATAACAAGAGTCTCCCGGCAGGTGTTAATATCCGTGCTGTAATATCCACCCGGCAGTTCAGTATCTAACGCGAAAATTGCTCTGTTATTTCCAAAAACATGCGTGGGGGTCATTTTAGCATGTGTTGTAAATTTATTGACGTTGAATGAAGTGGGCAGGAGAAACTAGTAGAAAATCATCATGAAATGGAAGAAAAGTCTTGCTTGCCAATTATCGAACGAAAATTACGTCTCCCTGGGTAGTTCGGCCGGTAATATAACAATAATGTTTCTAATTTCCCTTAATATAACCAACAGATCATGTGTATTTACTCTTCAATCATCGTTTAAGATCATTACATAAAAGAAAAGGTGAACTTTGTTAAGAATAAATTATTTTAAAGTAAAAAAGAAAAAAATTTATAATGACCGCCGCTTGAGTGACGAAGCTCATCCAGCGTGAGACGCTATCAGCAAAATACCAAAATTCGACAACCATTCTAGCGGCATCCTTAGCACATTTATGTGTGCTATGCATCCCGTGGCACATTTATGAGTATCATGCAGCCCTGTTGGTAAAAAAAATCAAAAAATACCAAATGAATACTTTTTTAAATATTTTCTTTCTTCACTAGACACGCAAAATGTACCAATTAGTATTGTTCTTGGAGTAAAGCATAAAATTAACTCATGCTATGATGTACCAATTAGTATTGTTCTTGGAGTAAAGCATAAAATTAACTCATGCTATGATGTACCAATTAGTATTGTTCTTGGAGTAAAGCATAAAATTAACTTATGCTATGATGTACCAATTAGTATTGTTCTTGGAGTAAAGCATAAAATTACCTCATGCTGTGAAGGTATTCCAAAAAGAAAAAAATAATTACTTGTACCTGATTGAAAAGCATTTTTTGCCAAACAAACTTATATCCAAGTAAGTAATGCATCCTGTATACTGCATGACGCAACTCTGTTAAGTACAAGTTATTTGATCTTATGAGAGCACTGTGTGCATTAAAAACATGCCTTAATGTAAATTTATGGCACGGGCTTCCTCACAGCACGATAACGTCTGCTTGGTACCTCATATTCAGTACGAGGCCCTGCACAGTGCAGTCTCCTACGTACAGCTCACTCACCAACGTTAAGCGCAGTCACCTATGCGTACAGCACGAACTCGTACACGCCGTGGCACTTTAACGTACAGCACTATCACGTGGCACGCGATCAAGTGTACAACACGACCCACAAAAGTCATACACTGCCATACCCTAACAAAGTTGCTGTCTTTCCCAGAAGCTCATTTATTTATCGTTTTATCTTATGGGGTGAACCACAATTCTATTGTAGTGCCATTCTTCATAAGTTCAGTCAGCCGCCACTCCCGCGGACGCTCTGCAGTTAACTGGAGAAGGCGAATGCAAACCACCAACTGTTACAGCACTGTAACAGCCACGTTGTGCTATAATGGTTGATATGACTGAAAATAGCGAGTGTAAACCACCTCCTGTTACAGCTCAGTAATAGCCGTGTTGTGCTGTAATGGGTAATATGGACGGTAAAAATAGTGGTGCACCGACAGCAGCATTGATAGGATTGGTCGTACTAATACTATAGGCTATAGCAATGTTAGTCGCTTTGCCATAACCATAATGGTAGTGTGCGCCATACTAACGTTGCAGCCGTGTGAAAACTGTGCCGTATAACTCTAATGGTTAGTGGCAATATGGGCCATACTAACGTTACACCCATTCCGTATTCATATTATAATGTGACAACATTTGAGAACCTTTAAATAAATCACAAGTAAGGGAAATATTATATAGTCTCCCAGCTCCACTCGCAGCATCAGCTTACCTTTCACGTGGTTGTATCGGGTTGCTTTAATTTTTAACTAGGCAGTGTTATTTTGCTGTAAGGATTCTTTCTCCTATTGTATTCCTACGGAGGAAAAAAAGCCTCTGCCGAAGGATAGCACAGATTAGTAAAAATGAGGCTAATCGGTCTTAAAAAATTTGCAGGTTCGTATGAAGTCATAAATCTGTCGTCATCAGAGACAGAAAAGTTACATTCGATGAACCTATGATATGATACTCTAGAATTGCTGCAATGGTCAGTTCAGGCTTCCCGTTTTCATAGATTTTGCATCATGAATTTTTACAAGCCTATTATCTCCAAGCTGGAGTACGTGGGTACGAAGGCTTTTACCCTCGTACTGATTTAATAGGACAAAAATCCTCAATAGCAAAATAACCCATGTTAAGCCTGTATTGATTGCCTGCTGTCATGGTACAAGAGGTTATTTATTTTATATAAGGAAACTACCCAGAAGTCTGAAGTTTTCCTTGTTACACAAGATTTGCTTGGCATTATTGGGGAGCCACGTGAAGTTTTTCTGAACATCGGCAATGAATTAAGTTTCCGGAAGTTCTCTCATCAAATCGACAAAAAATTATCCCAATAATTCTACTGCGTTACACAACATCCGTTCAAAAATACTGTTTATAAAGTTCCCAGCATTTTCTGAAGAGCAAGGTAAACCAGGTCTTCTTCTCCTAATTATATCTTTTGCACACAAAAGACATACCGCTCGCCTGTCACTTAGAAAATATAATCTGCAAGAAGTTAAGCATCTTTTGTGCCTACATGATTTAAATATACACTTTCCTCGGACCTCGTTTCACATCAGCATTTTCTATTCTGAGCTGCAGCTCTCTCAAGTAGAAAATGGTGTACTGAATGGTTGCTTTCATAACACAGACTCGCTGTACAAATGAATGTTATTAATAGATATTCCTAAAGCTGCCATGAATAATACCTACAAGAATTGTTTTGCTCGCTGTCCTCTCTGGTTTAGAAGTTTGCCAGTGTAACTGACCCCCCCCCCCTCTCCCCCAACAAGCTATATTTCTGCTGGGATAAGTCTTTTATTTTGTCATCGACATAACTCAAAAAGTTATAGTCGGATCTTCATTAAATTTGGAGGAACTGTGAAGAATGTCACGGGAAGCAGATGATGTCTACCTTCTTTGGTTTTACATAGTGCTGTCTTTCAATAAAAGTTATTATCATTAAATACTGGTGATGATCGGTCAGTCTGTCTGTCAGTCTATTCTGTTTTTCGGCATTGCGTCGCTTGGCGGAGGTCTGCTCTCTCGGAGTGCTGCTGTAGTTACATTTGTTGTTTTAGTGCTTGAGTTTCCACGGTAACATGCAGAGCGTCTCCGGAGGTACGCTACGTTGGCTTCACCAGAATGGAGCAGTATTACGTGCATGTTCTCTAGGACGCCAAAATTAAGCCTTTGAAGCTGGACATGTTCGAAACTTTAAGCAGATGGGCGGGCTTCAGCCTGCTGAGTTCAATACCCGGCAGCGATCTTCAATTCACCACCTGTGATACTTCCAGGAACTCAAACTTTCTCCGTAAAATAGCTTTGACTGGTATAGGTGTAATGGCGTTGCTTCTAACACTCGCAACACATTTCAAAGTGACAAATCAAAAGCTTTTGTGTGAGGTGTCAGACAAGTGAAGTCTCGGGTGCTCATATTCGCTGCCCAATATTACACGCCTTTAATCTGCAGAATATCTAATTCACGTGTTGAACATAAATTCAAAATTTATTATTGAACTTTGACATCACTTGTGTTATCCAATGTTAATGTCATAATTTATTATCGATCGTGTGTCAAGCAATGCCGAAGTATAAAAACTCCTTTATAAACCAGCAGGGTGTTTCCCAATTTATCACAACCCAACCAAATATCTGATGTGATCTGATAATGAAGCCGCCTTGCTATGGATAGTAGTTGATCCGCAGTATCTGCACCAGAATTAATTGTACTTTTGGATAACGCACATGTACTGTATGTGATGTATATACACCATGACTCCAATGTGTGCCTGTGTAAAAACCATGTCGTATTCCCTTATTAAAATGTTCGTAATAACTGTCTGATACAATACCATTTTTAAAATATGTTTTTTTTTCACACATGCGTGTATATATATACATATATATCATAATTTGTCTTATGGGGTTTAGGTGTATTTTTTACAACTAATGAGAGGTTTGAGCGTAATCACTTGTAGTAAGCTAAGCAAACCTAACCTTAACATACCTAACCTAACCTGACCTAATCTAACCTAACCTAACCTAACCTAACCTAACGAAAAGTACAAAAAGTACCCTATCGTTCTAAAACAAGAAAATCATTTAAAATTCATTAGAACGTTAGCCAAACCTAACCTTGCCTCTCTTAACCAAACACAAGCCAGCATTTGCAGTTTTTGTGTAGGAAAATGACGTAGCAAAGTCAAAATCTGTAGATTTTCTAGTACCGTTAAGTGTAATTTTCTCCCATTACAGCTATTGGGGGTAAATACGCTTATTGTAGCATTTAGTTAATAACTGTTACTATTAAACTATCCACTAGCTAAGTAAATATATACGGAATATGTAACATGTGTGACATGAATGTAAGTGCGCATGCACCTAGTGACTGCGCTTTTTGTTGTCTGTCAGCAGCAGCACACCTTTGGCCAGCCTTTGCATAGTTTACACAAGACAAATGACTCCAAAATTACGGACGAAACTAGCGCTTCATGGCCATTCGAGCCAATAGATGCTGTGATCAATAAGTGATCGATGATTGGGCACAACACGGGGCACCGCGCATCCGCAGGGTCCTAATCGCCTATTATGAGCCCGCCCGCCAAACGAGACAATTTGTGAGACTTTTAGAGCAGTTGCATTGTGTGGCAAAGACGGAAGTTTGCTGCAAGTGAAGCGTTGGTTTGAAAGACATACGACGATCTTTATCGTAAATACTGCCGAAATGTGCGTCGTTGGTTCAAATAGAGATATTGATGCGGGAAAGCTTGGAAGTTCGCTTTGTTTGTTACTGATGATCCTGGCACAGAAAGTGATGCGTTTAGGGAAAGATACTAGGTCCGGGCTTAGCATGGGCCCTGCCTAAGAGTATGTGCGAGGCTAGGTTAGGTTAGTGTAGATTCAAATAGGTTAATTTAGTTAGGAATAGGTTAGAATAGGTTTGGTTCTGCTGGAATGGATACGTAACCTAACTTATATACACACATATTATACAAGATATCAAGTAGGTCACGGCTACGCATGCATCGCATACTTGATCTTGAACCACCAATATTGCCATAACTAAACACAACCGTTGCTGATTGATCTAGTCTCCTCAAAGTCGCCTTAGTTGTCCTAGTTCCACCACAAACCCAAAACACATCTGACCTAATCTGCCTGGCAAACACTACCCACCCCTTAACCTAACCCGTCCCAGACCTACCCTAACGCGCGACAGGCCTTACAACAGAAGACCAATTACAACTTGGCCTAGAGCTCTTGCTGCAACAGATCAATGCAATGCCTTCCATTCTTTCATTATTTGCCCCTTGCAAATAAGAACAAAACCTTACAAATGGTCGCATTGTCTCAGGCTGTGACACCAATGGAAGAATTTTTCACCGGACCATTAGGCAGGAATATCCCCCAATTATTCATTCACCCGTCCTCTACGGTAATGCTCTCATTTAGCTGGAGTTCGCTAATACACCGCGCTGGCTGAAGTGCGTGTTTGAACATGCAAATTTCAAGAGTTTGTGTTCCGCATCGCTTGAGGAGCCAAAGCGGCTGGATTCATTCGCTGAAGGAAATTAGGCATGAAATTATCCAGCAACGTTGCCTGAAATGCCTGAGTGATGAGGCTATCGGTCTAACAGCCGTCCAGTCGGACAAGTGGTGGCTAATGTAGAAGAATATACGGCGGGAGTGAAGTGGAGATTGTGGCGAGAATTCAACTACATGAAGCTTCACGTTTGACAGTTGATGTACTAGTAATACTACTAATACTAATAAAATAATAAAGGTAAGAGTCAGAAAACATTGTAGATAATAAAGAGTTTATTAGAAGCCCAATCACCATCGCAAACAACAGGTTTACATTCAGTGCTCCATGTAGATACCAATCATAAATTGTGTCACTTCAGTATGGTGCACGGACTGGATTTGAGGATTTTAATAAGTACGTATAATAAATTATTTTTTTTTAGTGACACAGACGCTTGTAATTTACTGCTGAAGTGCTCGTATTTGGAATTTGATGATTGTCATTACCTAAACTAAACCAAATTATCCCTAGCCATTAAAACCTGACACGATTTGGGTTAACGTTATATAGATAGGTACAATAGAATGGTATCCAACTTAGCAACCTAACTTACCACAATGCAAATTAATTTACTCCATTAACATTACCCCAATCTAGCTGAATTCATAACAGAGTCTTACATAGTCTTGTATCGCATGATCTTGAATTGAAATCAGTTTTAACTCAGCAGTTTCCATATGTGATGATGAAGCTCAGAAGCTTGATATTGTGTACAACACGAATAAGACTGTATTTATGTTGTTTGAACCTCAGCGTAGCAAGCAGTGCAGGATTAGGCATACATTATT
>LQNS02278100.1:11063801-11074313 GCA_001587735.2 Parhyale hawaiensis
GCCGCTCCTTGATGGGCAGAAGAGAAGGGCCGAATAGCGGGTGATCTATGCCCAGCTATATAACACCTGCTTTTATTGCAAAAGCGAAGACGATCGTGATGGCGACCCAACGGGTCACGGGTCGTCTAGTTAAATTCTAAAACTGCATACTAAATCCCGTGTTGATTTTTGCAACACCAACACGGGGTTATTATAACATTAAGACCCGGTTATTGTAAATCAACGTAGGATCATTGCAGCAATAACGGCGGCCAACGCTTTAACAACACCGTTCTCTTACGTGCGCGGTTCCAAGGGACACTCGTTTGTAGAATAAACTACACTTAGAATGGTAATAATAGCTTTATCGCAGAGTTGACAACATGTCTCGACTATTTGGTTATAAATTTCAGTGAAAATTTCACAGAAAAATAAACTTATTATGCTTATAGTATCTGTAAATTTTCAAACGACTAATCGTGCTGGTTCTAGGAAAATTACGTTTTTGTCAATTTTACTAATTACACCGAGCGGCGGTAATAGCTTTTCGGCTAAAAACGAAATAATCACAGTTTTGCATCCCCAATGGAGCAGATATGAACAACACAAATGAGGAAAATATGTTTTAAACAAGAATCATTAATCAAAAGTTTACACTGACTGAAAAAAAACTTATTTGCCAACATGGCCCCCATGACATTTAATAACTTCAATAATCCATGAATCCATGCAGCAATAGTTCCTTTATTGCAGAGGGTGGAACTGCCCTTTCTGCTGTAGCCACAGCATTACACAAGACATTTTGATTTGTACTGCCTTCCACCTGCGTAAATTTCCCTTATCAGAACGGCCCAGAAGTTTTCAGTCGAGTTTAGAGCAGGTGAGCACGGTGGCCAAACCATCAGTTTTTCTCCAAGCAACCCCAAAGAGTCCAGAAATGCTGTGGTACTACGGGCAGAATGAGAAGGCGCATTATCATACATGAAAATAAAGCTTCGAAGCATCGAAAGGGGCATGTCATCCAGCCACGGGACCAAGGCGTCCTTTAACATGTCACAATATGATGCACATGTAATTTTCATGCCATCAGGTACTCTAACCGGACCTACAAGTCGATCCCCTATGATACCATTTCATATCATTACACCACCTTCCTGTTGATGATGTTTTAAGCGTTGATGACACTCACCTCCAGGTAGCACCCGACCCTTACACCACCCATCAGGTCCATCAAGGGTTGCCCGGGTTTCGGCGGTGAAACGAACATGATTCATGTTGATCTTCATGTATTTCTCTGCCCATTCCATCCTCAAAATTTTACGTCTTTGGGTCAGAGGATGCAATTTCAGAGGGGATTTTACAGAAGCAATGGAGCAAAGGATGTAATTTCTTGTGGTTTTGGGCACTTCAGGAAGCGCAGCAGTCGTAGTAAAACTTGATTTACCTGTTTGTCCAGGCTTTTTATGTAGCTGATGAACCACATTTCTCATATCTCTATCAGTAACAGTCCTTGAATGCCCAGCATCTGATCCTTTTTTTCCGTGGTGAAGGGTCCTTCAAGAATCTAGTCACTGTGTCAATATGGCGTCATAATTTCCGGGCAAAAACATCAGAAGAGGTGCATTTAGCAGTTTCTCTGATGATAATTTCTTTCTCCTCGTTAGTTAGAGCTTTTCCACGTTCAATTTTAGCAGAATATACAAGAAGCTATTATTGTTGTTGTTCACCTCAAAAAGAGAAAAAAAAAATGCAAAGAGTTGTCAATCAGGAGACACAGCAAAATGTAAACAAACTCAACAGTGTTGCCATAAGACGTCACGAATTCCCTGCAAGTTTCGAGAAAATTTGATCGTGCAAAAAAGAGATATGGTCAACTTTGTGCTAAAGCTATTATTTCCGTTCTAAGTGTATGTAATCATACTAAAAAGTTAATAACTCCATACGGTGGGGCGATATCTTTTGCATTTTATATTTATTTCTGGAAGAGACCGCACGTACAAGTCCCAAGAACTGAATTACTCCATGCCGCGAAGAGATATGCATTTCCACGTCTCAGTTCGTCGGTACCCTCCATAGAGACTGCAACGCATATCAGGTAGTGATCCACGCCCGCACAGAAGTTACACCTTAGGACAGTTCATTCGTGTGTTTGCCGGGAGCATTTGAGCACCGAGTATCCGGAAACATTTTCGAAAATAAAAACCTTTAGCTGAGATTAATTTCTAATGCGGATGACAACATGCGTTGCTGTAAACGAATGAGACACTCAAAGAGAATTTTATTACTCACGCTTTTCTCTCCACCGATCAATGCATCACTTCAAGACTGACCCCTTTATGGCGAATTAAGCATCAATTCTCGCAAGAATGGTACTACTTTAATGATGGTCTATGCAGCCCTTAGTTATAGAAGGATTAAAAATGATGACATTCAATGGGCTCTTCATCATACAAACAGGAGGATTAAACTTAAATATCGTTACTGGACTAAACTGTGCAGTGATATAAGAAACGTAATTTAACCTATTTTATCCAGGTTGTGTTATTTTGTATGTAGATACAAAAATTCCTTGTTGTAATATATTCTTAAGGGGGAAATAAAAACGGAAAGTAGTAAAACAGTCTGGTTAAAAAGGTTAAGTTAATGCTGAAACAAACTTTAGAGTTTTAACCTAATCAAAAAGCGCAAAAAATATAAACACTGACAAGCAGAAAGCTCTTTTAGATAGCACACTTTCAAACTATCACGCACTAGTAGCTTATATGTACTGTGAACCAGAACTTAACAGTCAGAGAGAGTAATGTGCTGATACTGAAAACCATAACACAAAACAATGGGAAAATAATTTACTTATACTGGAGATCAGTACTTCAAACTGCGGGTCAATAATAAGCTTATATTGAAGACCAAAAGTTAAAGGACTTGGATAATAATACTGACCAGGACAGGGCACTCCTGTGGTACATTCCTTTTTCTGATAGGCAGGCTCCCTGCAGGCGGCACCCCCCGCTAAAGGTGCTGGTGCAGTGCAGGTCCGGGTCCGCTTCTGGTACCCACTGCCGCACTCGCTGCTGCAAGGGGACCACGCGGACCAGGGTGTCCAGGAGTCATCCTCTGCGGGAAGGAGGAAAAAAAAAAAGAGTATAGAAAAGCGTGGCCCATAATAAGACAATTCAACTGTTCATGTCAGGCAGTACTATATTACTGTTCATGTCAGGCAGTACTATATTGCTACGCAGGCTTTCAGTCCTATTTTATTCTTACGGAGAAAAACCACTGAAGGAAGGTAGTAGGTACAACCTGTAGCACATAGGGTTAGACTTCCCATACTTTCTTCGATTTCTCCGATAAATACCTAATATATTGCAAAAAATTTAAAAATTATATTAGCACCTATTACTTTGCTGTCACAGGGAAAAGTGGGTAAGAACAATACCAGTAGATAACAACACTGCAATTGGAAACAATCACGGTCGAACAGTACACAGGCATTTTTATCATCCAATTCAGGCAGCACAGTTAGGAGAAGCGTATACAGACCAGCAATTTGCAGCATAAGTCTCTCTTCACTGAGGCGTTCTCTGCTACGCATTAAGAAAAACACTGCAAAAACTGTCAGCAGCGGCAAAAGAAGACGTACTGTATACGGAGAGCAGGGCAGGCTCCGAGACGCGTTTCGCTGCGACGTTCTCGGCGACGCAGGAGTAGTTGGCGACGTCGTCCGGTCCAGCCGACAGCACCAGCAGAGATCCTTCTGACGACACCCTGCGGCGACACGAGCTTGAGCTAAAGTACCTAGCTACGTTGATACCATTAATTCACCTGATTGGTCTCTTCATGATAAGGAGGAGATCGCCTCGAGTTACATGAGGGAACTTGAAACCCTTGGTACACTAGTAGTTATTAATACTGTATAAGTGGTACTGACTCAGCACAGGTCACCCTAGCCCCTGGAAAGATATGCCTTAGCGCAAAATTAAGGGTTGTGCAGTAGTCGAAAGAAACACAGTACCTATGGTCTAGGGGTTTCCTACACTCGATGGAAAAAGCAAATAGGCAAAGTTAATTAAACACAAAACAAAGCATCATTAGTAGAAGAATAAAGAAGGGAACTAAATGGAGAAACTCTCCATTACATAGGCTGGGCCTGAGCCTCCTGGAGAGATATTGAGTCATATCGATAATACGAGCAGTGGTAGTACTACTAGCAGTGGTGGTAATACTAGCACTGGTAGTAATTTAATTTGTTTCTACGGTAAGTGGTGGTAGTACCCGCAGTGGTAGCACTAGTAGTGACAACAGCAAGTGCAGCCGTGTTGTACCGGGCACACACAAACTTAGCAGTGAAGGGAGCGAAAGAATTACACATCAGGTGAACAAGAAGAGGTAGTCCTCGCTATAATTATGTCGGCCTTGTTTAGTACTAGTAGCATTCTCCTGGTTTCAGCACCATACCATTTAAGTAATTCCCTCAGTAAAATTGAACTCTGATAAGCAGGAGGACTGAGGGGGTAACAAAGTTTAGCTTCAAGTATTCGAATACTAAAAAAACATATCAACTTAAGTGTGTCTAGATAATAGACCGGATTGCAAGGAAGATATAAATGCAAAGGTTATTTTTAATTAGACCTATCCCAACATATTTCTAGCTTTTTTCACAATACTAGGACGCTAGTGAAAAACAGCAATGAGGGACAGACAGCTATGATGTCACTCAATTAGAAAAAAAAAAAACTTCAAGTGGAAAAGAAAAGGACCAGCCAAAGCATCTTTGGTGACACGAGGCATACGAAGGTACTTTGCTCCTATAGAACCTGCACGTTTAATTTAGTGAGTCGCTGAATAACTCACGGCAAAAGTTAATGCATTAGCCTGCGTTACGTGTGCAGGTAAACTTGGTATGAGAAATAAGGGAGAGAACATAAGGTGCCTTTAGTGATGCAACAAATAAAGTCAAGCAGTATTGTAAGACAGAAAGTTGAGGTGAAAGATAAAGTGAACTTTGACTGCGCCCTCTACTGAGAACCCCATACACCTGCTGGTTCGTGCGGCAGATATAGGCTAACTGGCCCAAAGAAGAGCAAGTACAGCTGCAGCCAACGACGGGGGGGTAACAACTATGGTGCGTTTAGCGGATGGTTCGACGACCCGCCACCCCACTACCCTACGGTAAGTACCCCCATGGTAGCTATACAGTGTACACACCAAACAAGTTTGTCGAATCAGCGCACCGAGCGCCATGACTAAGATCGCTCAGCTGGCCTGAGGATCGTTCCCGAGACCCTCAGCACAACTGTGCAGCACGCAGCATCTGCTGCTACCGTGGGTACAGATCTGGGGTATTACAGTTCTACAGACATGCAGTTGCAGTTTATAATGACATACGGAGAAAAAAAAATGTAGCTACCTGTAGTTAATCTCGTGGTTGAAGTCGATAGGCCTGTCATTCTTGAGCCAGAAGGTGGTAGGGGGCGGGAGACCCTCCGGGGGCAGACAGCGCATCTCCACCTGACTCTCCATCGCCACCGAGCGAGAGTACGGCGGCTCGAAGAAGTGCCGCCGAAGGTCTGCACACAATCGTGGGAAAATTCCCACATATACGTGATGAATGATGTGAACAAAGCTTGTGGCACAGCAAATATGAAGTGCTGCTGCAGACCTAAACAAAAGGGAGAATTCCCTCATGTATGGGATAAATATTGCATGGGTCTCTCGAAATATGAAGTGCCGCCAGGAACAAGAAATTCCTCACGCATGGAAATGAAACTGATGGCGGGACGCCCTAAAAAAACAGTGCCTCAACACTTCTCAACAACCACAACTGACAACGAAAGTGTTCAGTGTCCAAGCTGGAGGCAAAGAAAACTACAGGGGAAAAATGAAGCAAAAGAAAACGACAGACACGAGATTAAAATACAACCAATCCCCAGCAGCAGAAATAAAGCCGTCAAGCACGTTTTTGCCCACTGCGAAAAATAGATCATCGCTGATCTGGGCAGTTGATATGCCTACAAAAACATTAGCATTCACTACCATTAATTAAACATATTCAATAATATACTCTTAGAATGCAGTTAAGGTTCAGGGTGACATATTCACTTGAAGTTACTTAAAAGAGAGTAGGCCTATACATAGAAAAGTTCTACCTGTATGTAGTTGAACACTCAAAACGATTTCCAGTACAACTTGAGCGAAACTTAAAGACGGAAAAAGACAAACAACAGTTATGCTTATGAAGACATTGTCAAAACACAGCAAATCACAGCATAAGAACTACATAAATAGACACCCATAAGGCAGTACCGTAATTATGCCCAAGTTAGAAAACGAGACTCGATTTAAGTACCTGGAACGAATAAAATTGCGGGTCTAGCGATGTTTCCGACACGGGCGACAAGACTTTCACAACAAAGCTCCATAAATACGCCGGAAAGTAATATGGGTTCACTCAATATCATCAGTCACAATTAAGTGTCCCAAATACACAGTTTGTGAACACACCTCGGAGCCAAACATGGTGCGCAACACCGGGGTGTCGCCTTGGGGCATGACTGTGGTAGTGCGGCCCTCTGTGTCTCTATAGTGGGAGAACATGTGACTGTGACTTAGGTAGTGGTAATGCGGACCTAAGCTTATCCAAGGTAGAAATAACTTGTAAGTAGCCACTATGACATATTTTACGTGTAGTAGTGTTTTTTATGAAAATGATGTACAATAAAGTTTATACTGCGAAGGTAATATGGTTATTACGTCCGCCAAGGAGGTTATGTTTCCGTCGAGTTGGTCTTTTTATCTGTTTGTTTGTCTGCCACCAAAATAACTCAAAAAGTTATGGACGAATTTTAACGAAATATACCTACAAGGATTGTTATGTATGTTAGGGGAAACAGATAATTAACTTTTAATGGAGATTCGCTCATCTGTTTGTTTGTCTGACTCATTTTTCTTAATGCCATAACTCAAAAAGTTACGGACGGATTTTTATGAAATTTGTATGAGTTGTTAGGTACATTACAATGAGTAAATGAGGAAATTTTCGTTAAGATCTGTCTATTCGTTTGTTTGTTTCTGTGTTTGATTCGATGTTTGTTAGCAAAATAACTCAAAAAGCTATCAACAGATCTTTATAATATTCACAGGATTTGTTAGTAATGTTGAAAGACATAAATTATTAAATTTATTCTGTTTGACTAATGTTTGTTAGCAGCATAACTCGAAAAGTTATGAACGGATCTGCAACAGAACTACAGAAGCTGCTATTGCCGTCAAAAGAAACAAGTGATCATATTTTAATGTTGATACAAAAGGAAATCATATAGTTTCAGAATTAATTTGAATCTTTCATATCTTTGCATTGCTTGGCAGAGGTATATGCGCTCTTAGAGTGCCCTTGTTGGTTATTCAACTGACTTTTTATTATAGCTACCTTAATAGAATCCAATTGAAAAGTGGCTATGATTCAAAAAATACATGCGTTGTGGCTGATGTCGTTTACGATTTTATTTTAACTTTAAAGGTTTGAATAGAATAAGTTGCAAGCTCGTCTAAGCAAAATAAAAGCTATGCGTGTATCTTCCATCAAGACGGAGCTTCCTCGCAATCAACAAAATGACCCATATCTGGTACTGAACAAACTGGCCCTGTTTTATTGAAAAAGATATATTGCAACCGTCATCCCCAAATTGATCGAACCCCAAAGCATATTTTAATATACACGAGATCTGTTTAAAGTAGCACCAAATTTCTCTGCTCTGCAGGTAGCAGTACCTGCGCTTGGGATGAAATAAAGAAAGCCATGGTTTCTTCATTCCGGAACGTTTCCAAGTCGTAGCCAAAACTAGAGGAACAAAGTTTGAAAGAGTTGGACTTGGGGGGGGGGCAAAGCGAAGCCACGAAACCATTAATTGTTGCAGGAACCCCGGCTAAGTCTGGGGCAGAACGATACACATATATTGCGCAAGATGCGTAGGTATATGCAGGTTATTTTTGCGAAATTTACAGCTGCCACATAAAGGGAATATATAATCCGGGTTTAATTTTTTTTTTGCTCAGGAAGGAAGCTGGTTACAGATGATTCCTTAGATGCGAACAACAGCTTACTCACTGACAGACGAGTACAAAATTTGTTGGTAAAATGGAGTTTCGTGTTGGCAAGCTTGTAAATTTAACTGCACACCACAACCAACTATAGGCTTAGCTCCC
Source organism: Parhyale hawaiensis (assembly GCA_001587735.2). Lineage (NCBI taxonomy): Eukaryota > Metazoa > Arthropoda > Malacostraca > Amphipoda > Hyalidae > Parhyale > Parhyale hawaiensis. The sequence continues at coordinate 11,071,983 of LQNS02278100.1, forward strand.
CTTTCTGCCTATAATTTTTTTCTGATAAGTTCTAAGGAATAGTACTTTCACAGCATTAACGGCAGTTAAATGACCTCAAATGACAATTATCGATTGAAATTAATACATAGCAAATTACGAACAATGCAGCTTACAAACACAAGGTCGAGGAACCAATTGTGTGGGCGCACTATTATTTTCACAAAATTTTCGAACCTGAATTTGCCGCTTTCGTAAGTAAATGTGATGAAAACTAATGCGTTGACACCATGGAATTTTTGCACTTGGAAGCATTCGTATCTCGGTGAATAACATTACTATGCTCTGTCCATTTTATCAAGGCAGTTCGGTTGTGGTCAAATTCCTCTATAGCATTGCTAATTCTATGGGTATTTTTGAAACTTTTGTTCGGCCCATATCTTAACCCCGCTCACTACCTATGTATACAGAAATCTTAAAAGTTTTTAATACCCGTAGAATTGGCAAGGCTATAGAGGAATTTGACCGTGACCGAATTGCCTAGTGCCCGAATTGCATACCTCCGCCAAGCAAGGTAACGGTAACGAAAATTTTAAATTGGTTCTGAAACTATGATTTTCATGCTACCAACACCAAAATCTAATCATTTGTACCTTTTCAAAGTATTAACAGTTCCTGTAATTTTATTGAACATCCGTTCATAACTTTTTGAGCTATGCTGCTAACAAACAGTGTGATTAACATTAGTCAAGCGCACCATAACCAACCAATTATTACCAAAATTTAGTCCTCTTTGTCTTTTAACATTACTAACAACCCATGTAAATTTCATAAAAAGTTCATTATAACTTTTTGAGTTATTGTGCAAAGAAGCATAAAATTAAACACCTCCGCCAAGTAAGGCAACGGTAACGAAAAGTTCAAATTGGCTCTGAAACCATGTTTTTTTTTTGTATTAACTCCAAAATCTAATGATCTGTTCCTTTTAATAGTATTAACAGTTTCCGTAATTTTTTTTTAAGGTGCTCTCATAACTGCTTGAGTTATTGCGTAAGAAACATTATCACAAACATAGAAACTAATAAGCCGATCTGCCCCAAAATTTAAACTTTTTGAGTTATTGCGAAAACAAACATGAAAATCAAACACAGCAACAAACATACGAATGATCAAACAGATTATAACAAAAATTTGGTCATTTACTCTTCATGATATACCTAGCAACTCATGTAAATTTCATAAAAATCCGTTCATAACTTTTTAAGTTATGGAATTGAGAAAAATGACGCATGCAAACAAAAAACAAACGGATGGACGGATCTTCACCAAAAGGTAATCATCTGTTCTTCGTAACATGCCTAACAATCCCTGTAAATTTCATCAAAAGCCATCTTCAACTTTTTGAGTTATCTTAGTGACAGACAGTCAAACCTGAGGAAAATATGACCTCCTTGGCGGAGGTGACAATTGCTAGTTCACACGCTTCAGGCAGATATTTACTAATAATAGAAGCAATTTTGTACAGATAGTAGAATAGAACTGCAAGAAATAAATACTACAGTGTCTCAGGTGTGGCTACGATACGCTATGCCATAGCTAACTCTCAGTAGCGGTAGGCTGAAAATTTTGATGTGACGCTAAAGGTAGCGAGATAGAATACCACGTAGGCAGGCGAGCGCTCGCGGCACTTGACGTGTTTAGTCAGCGTTTAAGCCTGCAAAGCAATTGCGGGGGTACTGACTCTAGTCAAAAAGGGGGAGGGAGTGTTGTGCACGTCGTTGCACATGAGCCTTCCGTCGGTGGCGCCATAGCTCTTGACTATACGCAGTCAACTACAGCCGTACACGCCTCTGGGGCTAGTTGGCCTGTATATGCAGCACGAACCAGTGTGTGTGCCTTTCCACGAAGCGGATAAGGTCAAGTTGACTTGACCTTTACGCCAATGAGTCCTGCCTCGGCAAAAGAATTTTTTTTTTGCGTTTAGCCTCTAAATCACGACTCTTGAAATTTACCTATCTCAAATTGAGTTTGCAACCCACTAAATGCTAAGTAAATCCTATACATTTTTTAATTCAGCAGTGGTTGAAGTGCCATGAACAATTCACAACTCCAAAAGTCTCACAAAACTAGCCACTCGGTCTGATGTTCTCGGCTTCTTTACATAGCACAAGCTAGGCATCACTAGCGGCAAAGAACAATAATGAATTCACAATCCCAAAAGCCTCACAAAACTACCCACTCGGTCCAGTGTTATCGGCTTCTTTACAGAGCACAAGCTAGGCATCACTATCGGCAGTGAACAATTCATAACTCCAAAAGTCTCACAAAACTAGCCACTCGGTCCAGTGTTCTCGGCTTCTTTACAGAGCACAA
>LQNS02278100.1:11079095-11096323 GCA_001587735.2 Parhyale hawaiensis
TTTTTTTACATTTTGAAATCTGAATTTTCTCCTATCTTATTCCCATAGAGCGTGACATGAAAGATATAAATACATAAATACACAAATAAATAAATAAATAAATAAATAAAAACACGACGTGAATTATTATATAGTAGATATCATTCAAGAGTTCTTGGCTTTAACTGAGTTGTGTAATTACGTGGGTTTGGAAGGGCTTTTGGCTCTAATAAAAATACTGACAAGTTCATGAGCCGGGCGCTGGGGTTCAGCATACCAATTGCTTTTGCAAACAATCGCAATTGTTTACAAAAGCTCACGAACAAGACACCAAAAGAGTGTTGGGGTTGGCAGTCAGGGCAGGAAGGGTCGGAAGTATGAGAGTCTGTCCTTAGATGGACTCCAGAATTAGCATTGGGAACGCTCTGGCTGGAGTTCACTGGCCTGCCTTCCCCAGTCTTATACGCAGAATTAAAGGACTGGTAAGACAACAATGGTAATCAAGTCAACTATATCAAACTAGCTGGAACTTTTACGTTGACGTACGCTGCTGTTGCACACTTTGATGTTCGAGTAGTAACAGAAATGGAAAAGTGCATACAGAAATGCATCAACAGTATATGCCCTGTCCCACTGCAGCGTTGAATATCACGTTCTTTAAGCCCTTAACTTTAAAATATATATACCGATTCTTGTGTAATTAAGAAAAATAATATTATTGATACGCAGATAAATTAAAAAACTGAAAAATTGAAGGAATACAGCTGTAATTGATAGGTAACGTCAAACACATAATTAGGGGAATCAAGACGGTAGAGATTGCCAAATGCGCAGAAAGTAAGCAGAAAATCAGAGTCTAACTCGTGAAGGAAATAAGAAAAATAAATAGTTTCCACAGTTTGACAACCACACTCTTACCCGTAAACGAATAAAGAAAGAAGAAGAAAAGAAATTGGTGTAATTCTGGCGAAAGTGCCGTTACCAACGGAAACGCTACGTTTATATCAGATAACGAGTGCTTTTTCTTTGAGGCGGTGCTTTTAACGACTTAAAGTCAGTAAATATTTTCATAATATGGTATTTCTTAATCGCATTATACATCATACTTTTTATTAAGTTGCATCGTAGTAGATATCTTATTTCTAAAGGACGATGCCACACTCGTAAAACAACCAGTATTCACTTATTACCGCATAATGTTCACCTTTGTTTCAATTAAGAAGAATTACAGTACAAGTAATACCGTCCACAAAAATAGACAGCATACAGTAATTAGTCAGTGTATCTAAACGATAGTACACTCACAATGGAAACAGAGGCGGGGAAGTGGTTGATTTTCGGCTTAATTTAACTACATAAATAGGGAAAGATTGAAGGCCGTACTCACAAGCAACAGTAACAGAGGCAGAGAAGCTGGTGATTTTAGCCCCCTTGGCATTCCAGGCCGTGCAGTAACAGGAATATCCGTCGGGACCGAAATATTCCTCCACCTCCTCCCTCGTCACCAGCAGCGTGGCCTCCACCTCAGGCGCGCCGGACGACGTGTCCTGCACCTGCTGCTCTTTGGAGTCCGACGGCGAGCCGCCGTTACATTTAAAGCGAACTGCCGGGCAGAAAATAAAATATTAGTGTTAGTTTATGGCAGTTTTTAGTTTGATGAAGAGCGGCACGGCATTTAAAGCGGAATGCTGGGCAGAAATTAGAACATTGTATTGCTTTCTGGCGCCGCTGAACTTGAAGTGAACTGACGAGGGAAAGCATGTTGCATCATATAATGACAGGTCAAAGTCAAATGAAATGTGTCGCTGCACTTGCAGCAAACTGATGTTTAGAATATACAATATTGTGACACAGAAATATGAAGCACTCCATCTCACTGAAAGCTAAGCGTTGAGTAGAAACTATTAAATTTACGCTGGTCTAACCGCAGTTTGGCATCAGTCGAGGTGTCGCCATTACTAGAAACTGATAACTTTACATGTTGTGCACATAGTCCAGAATTGGTTCAATTTCTGTCACGTTTCAAGGGAATAATATTAGCCATAAAAACAAACTAGAGTGACCGGCCGCCAGAAATGCCGGCAAATGATATGCATGGCACTTCACCGCCCATGTTTGTGGGCTCGCAATTCTAGTCTACTTTAGAATATGCAAGGTATCTGCTGCCTGCTTGAAGTTTTCAATGAAAAAATTTTTTAACAGCACTATGCAAGATAAGGACAGACTTGTTTTTGGAACTGTCTATGCAAATGCCAATTGCATGTAGAGTAGCTATTAGAAAGTGGACAGACAAAGAAGTAGACCAATAGATAATTATGCACCGGTTTTCATTACAGTTAAGAGATTGGGAGCACAAGTATAGGTAGGTGTGATATACACACACACACACACACAAAATGAAAGTACAAAACTAAACTTGTTATTCATCTGTTCAGTTGACCATTTATTCGTTTAATAATCTGTCGATTTTCAGCTGATACTGACCGACAGAAGGTAGGGCGAGATCGTTTCGTCTCGCCTAGTAACTTATCGGGTTAATCTGTCAATTTTCTGGTGTGATTGAGAAACTTTCATGCAAAAACCATAAATATAAGTAGCTTCTGGTTATAACTCTACCTATGATACACGTGAAAGATATAAACAAAAGTATCTTGCCAATTGGAAAACTGATGTAGATCTTCTGCCATGCTTTTGGCAACATCAGCAGGATAATAGTGATTTGTCAAAAAAAAAAAGACTGATTGCATTCACTGCATTCAACATTTAAAATATTCAAGCAAGCATACCAATGTGAAGTATTCTCCAGAGTAGGGAGCATGAGCAAGAAAGGGTGTAGCTATTCACAAAGGACGTCAATTTATTTTTAAATCAAAAAATGTTATTGAGATAAAGAGGATATTGTGATACTTTTTTGCAACAGAATGTTTAAAATAAGAAGTTGGGTATTAGCGTCACGCTCATAAATAAATTGAAGAAATTCGAAATACATTTTGATTTCTCAGACTTCACAAACCGTACACTTTAGGCGTAAATTTCCGCCCTACTCACATTAACTGTTCACTAAACACGAGCCGAAGGTTTCCTCCCTCCAATTAAGAAATTTCATCGTTTAAGTAACATCTCCATCACAAATTTATTTACATCCAACGAGAAAAAAAACAGCAGTTAGAAAGTTATCTTCCGTCTTTATAAAGAAACGTATTTATCGTCCGCCTGATAACTGAGGCTCTCGGGTAAAAACAAAGTCTCTCCGATAAATTTGTTGAGGAGATAGTTAAGAAAAAGTCGTAAATCTGCAGAGTTGAAAGTTTAATTAGCCGCTTTATTATTGAGTGGTGAGTGGGGACCCACCGCAGACCCAGCTGTGCTGCATCTGCCGGCCAGTCTGGTATTCTTGTGGCCGATCCGACTTGTGGCTAACGGTCTGAGCCATCAAAACTTATAGTGGTCTGAGCCATCAAAACTAATGGCAGTGAACCAATACAACTCGTGCCTAGTGGTCTGAGCCATCAAAAGTAATAGTAGTGAACAAATACAACTCGTGCCTAGTGGTCTGAGCCATCAAAACATTATCATCACTTGGTTATGTTGAGCACGGATCACCAGACTCGGTAGTTTTCTAATAGTAGTGAACCAATACAACTCGTGCCTAGTGGTCTGAGCCATCAAAACTAATGGCAGTGAACCAAACCGACTCAAGACTAGCGGTCTGAACCAACAAAAATATTGGAATTCAACTTCTTCATTGATGACACAGTGTGAGGTAACGGTTGATAATCTATAGTATTCTATACTATAATTAGAGCTGTCTGTCCGTCAGTCCGTCTGTCCAAAGCCTTCCCAAACCGTATCCAGAACACGAACCCGGGAATTCCCGGCTTGTTAGTGAAGGCCTGACCACGGGCCATAGTGAATTTTGAATTTGAAGTATTGTGAACTTTTGCAAGAGGAGGTAAGATGTTTTCAATTACATATTTTCATGACTGATTCAACAAAAGGGTTGCGTTAGTGGTCTAATTATAAATAATCAGTAACTATACTACAGACGAGGTTACGAAAGAAATAAAAAATGGGCAGCATCAAATAATTCCTACTATTTAAGTTCTACAAACAGCCTATTTTGAACTGTGACCTAAATTGCACATACAGTGACGAACTTTATTTAGAGTATACTAGCAATGATTACAAAATGATTTACACGTGTAAAGTGCATGGAAATAGATAACGAGATTCAATCAACATTAGGTATTAAGAGAAGCTCGTTGCAGTAATAGGGTCGCTCATGCGAAGGTACATGTTTAACTTTCCTAGAAAAATGCAAGAAGGGAAAGTGTACAGCTAGTATAACACATGCCTCGTCTAGCAAACACATGTATAATAGATTCAGGATCGAGTCGGATGCATAAAATTTGCGAATAATATAATTCCTTAGTGAGGCAAACACGTTTAAACTTAGGGAAGATAATTGCTTGGGGAAGTGCAAGTTCACATCGAGAACAAAGAACTAAAATTAAACGAGGATGAGCATAAATTTTACTTTTAGATCGCTCAGCTAACGCAAATACTGTGCATCTGAACGACAGCAGCTCAGGGAATACGAAAATTAATTTAAAAATGGGAGCTTGACTTCGAAATGCAGGCAGACATTTATTAAGAAGAGAGGAATGCAGTCGCTTGCGCGGAGAATATTTTGTATATTGCCTTGATGAAGTGCGGCGCCAGGAGGGTGTCAGGCGACACTTGCAATTACGGCAGTGATGTAGCAAGGTGGAGGGTGAATAGGGGCAGGTGGATGCGGGCCAACATTGAATATAGGCGATGGGTGACACGGGAGAAAAGCGTTACGTTGGATGAAAAGGTGGTCAAGAAGGTGTGGAACTGGATGACGCAGGTCTTAGGATAGGCAGATGTGGGTGAACCCTGAACATAAAGGATGAGTGGAAAGGGAACAATATTGGGATGGATGCAAATGTGATTAAATACTGGGTGAATGTTGTGCTGAAGGTAATGACTGAAAATGATAAACGTTGGATGTAGAAGGCAAAAACATAGGTACGACTGGGAACAGTGTGTTCAAAAGGGGCTACTGAAAGTGACTATTGAAGATGGCGCGTGAAAACGGGTGATTGCTGAAGGCGATTGGTAAAGCCGGGTTATTACAAGGGTATAAATTGTGAGTAAAAAATCGACGAATGTTGAAAGCGGTGACAGAAATGGGTGACTCTGAGAGATGGTGATGACAAATGGCTAATGTTGGTGGAGGTAGTGGGCAAAACTGGGTGATAGCTTGCTGCAGGTTATAGTCGAGTTAAATTAGAGGTCCAGAGAAGATGGAGGACCCATGCAGCCCAGGTTAACGCAACTCATGGGTTAGCAAACAATAACGCACTACATCTAACTCACTATACACAAACATCGGAACCACACAGTACGTAAAGCGTAACCACACTGCACGCACACCCTAGTTGCGTCCCACTCTAGCACACACTTAACCATACCGCACACCCTGCCCGCGTCCCACTCTAGCACACACTTAACCATACCGCACACCCTGCCCGCGTCCCACTCTAGCACACACTTAACCATACCGCACACTCTGCCCGCGTCCCACTCTAGCACACACTTAACCATACCGCACACCCTGCCCGCGTCCCACTCTAGCACACACTTAACCATACCGCACACCCTAGCTGCGTCCCACTCCTGACATACACTTAACCATATCGCACACCCTAGCTGCGTCCCACTCCTGACCGCACACCTTGCCCACGTCCCACTCTGGCATACACTCAACCGTCCACGCATGATGTACCAGGCCCACCACGACCAACGGACACCTCTCATTTGCAAGACTCACCCTTGGCAGCGTACAGCGCCCGGCAGGAGAGGCTGGCCGGTTTGTTCTTTATGATGAAAGCTTGGCTGGGGTGGAGGATGAACTCCGGACTGCCGGTCTCAGGAGACTCGTTTGCCGGCCCAACCAACATGTCCTTGAAGCTGCCTGTGAAAGAGATACGCGCACGCTTAGTGACGAGGAAAAATAAGCGAAGATTGAGGCAATGTACAGTTTTGATGTCTGCGGACAGTCCTTAGAATAAGAATCTGTAGAGAATGAGTTTTTTGACATTGTAGTTTTGGTGTGTGTAGATAGGATAATACGAGATACGTGCCCATTAAAGCAGACAGTCAACAAGCAAAACTTGTAAAATGTAGGTAGTTACTAAGCCTGTTATCATGATAAAATTATAAGGGAAATGAACCGTCCTGGAGCATAGGTGGAATATGCTATCAACGACTGTGCCGCTGCGCATGTTTTGCTTTTACAGTTCAATTAGGCAGTCGTGTCTCAGTAGCGATATGGATAAGCATATACGTAAAAGACATAAATAAAGAAATATCGTCAATTAGGCGTATTTTAACGGTGGTGAAAAAGTGTTTCAAGCAGGAAGTGCACTGAGGTAAGGGAATATATAAGGACCCCACTTTCGCCATTTTCTACAACCTAGTCATCGTTCTCCATGTAAACGCGACCTAATTACAAAATCTGCAACCTGGCCTATTTTTTGCCTATGTATCTATTCAGAGGAGGGACACGAAACATACAAATATGCAAACAATAAATATATATATATAGATATATTTTTTAATTTCTTCAACTGCTTCTAATCGACATAAACAAAAAATATATAAACAAATTAACACACGACGGTGTTTATTATATTGTTTGAAACTTCTTCTGGAGTAAGCCTTCAAGCTCACCGCGCACTGTTATGCATTTAAAGACAGGGCATGTATAGTGCTATGCGTAAGAACGACAAGCAGGAGAAGACGGAGCGACATATCAGTACGAGCAGGAAGAACAAAAAGGTACCCTAGCAAACTAGCAAAATGAGGGCCACGCCAGATGCCTAACCTGAATCAGGTAACGGAGCGGCCAAAACTTGTGTTTGGGCAACGAAGCGAGCTCAAATAAAATTGCGTTCCAGCTGATGAAACTGAGGGTAAGGTAACCCCATTGGGTTTTGATGAAGGTGTTACTCCCCATGACATACTACTTACAAACCTAGCACAATTCATGTTCCTAGTTTAACCAACGAACTCACATCGCGAACCTGACACAAGATAAACTGGAGCAAATACTTAGAACTACGACCCGTTCGTGTTCCGCTGGCGCGTTAAAATAAATATTACGCAGACGATAAACGAATAAAATTTTCGCCTGTATCTCACTTTCGATGGAATGTTGCGCAAGGTTGACTGATTTGCAATTAAAAAAAGGATTCCTGTGGATTTAATTTGTGCAAATACAGAAATATGTTCATACGGTACCGTCTTACGCTGCATGTCCGGAGGACATTTTACGGACGAAATTAATTTTTCCATGTAATTTAGCAGAAAGTTGCACTCGACCCAGTATTTTGCAATGAAAGTGTTTACTTTCTGTTAAATATTTAATTTCGTGGAGACGAAAGAGCGTTTAAACGCCGAAAGTTGTATGCGATACGTAAGAGAACGCAACAATTGTTTACACCATCACAAGAAGTCACGCGGTGGGCCAAGGGTTCAGAAAAAATGTTATTTTTGCAGCATTAAGATTTCATAAGTGTGTACATAGGCACAGGAGCTATTATAATGGCATAGGAAACATCACGTACGATAATAAACACACTTTTGTTCTGTTCTACAGCTTAGTAGTGTGCTGGGTCAAACGTTCTCCATGAAAAGCATTTTTCACTACGTTTTTCGTCACGAGATAAGTCAATACAAAGAACAAGAAAACCAGAAACACATAGGAATTGACATGCACTACAGTCAGCGTAAACTAAATAGGTAGGCCTATACACAAGAGAGCATGCTTTATTTGTAGTGTACTATAAAGTTGAACGGTTTGCCTGGCCAAGCATTTCCCATTAAGTTTTTCTTCCTCTTGCAGCCGTATAAGGTCTGCAGGTCTCTTTTATAGTGAGCAGCATGGGAGTCGTGTTGACATTGCCGGCCTTTTAGAAGGTTTTTGTTGTCACTGGGCGCCGAGCAGAACAGAAATAAGGCAAAAAATAAGCTGTAGGGCAATAAACACTTGACCAGCGGGCGATGACAGCCCGTCGTGGGGCTCTTTAGGGTAGAATAGGGCCGCGGACGCACACTATATTGCTAAAGTACGGGCGGTGTTAGCAAGAAGTGCAAGGAAGAGCCGAAAACAATGTTTCAGGGGGAAAAGTACCGAACGTTTTGAGGAATGTTAATTAGCTAATTTACTTAGTACCCGACATTCAAAGTAAAGGTAAATTCAACCTAGGAGAATATCCCATATGGGAAACCCAAACGCACTGTTTCGTGCGCACATATAGCCTAAGCCAACAGGCCACGGAAGAGAGCGCGGCTGCAGTCGAACAACAAAGAGGCGCATGTGAGCAGTAATGTGGTTCCAGCTTCATTCACAAAAATGCCAGGCGATTTATAGTCAACTTGCACAATGGTGCACTCATTCAAATAAAAACAAGGGTAGCTACCGCACATACAAGGTCCCAACATTGTTTACACTATACCAGACTATCACTTGGTAGCATACGTTTGAGTTTCACCGTATGCTAAACAGTCCTTGCGGTGAGGATCAAAGAGAAATAGTCTATTATGCGGTGAAATACTCTTATATAGGAATAGCATTACTTAATAAAGTAACCATATATGGCTACTTGCTCAGTGCAAGATTTAAACGCAGGTCGTATACGGCTAAGGATACACAATATAGAGTAGAGTGATACCTATATTGAGCTCCCCAGTTTCGGACAGGGGCATTAAGCGTCCTTCACAAAACCAGTGTCTTCACATTGTTCTACCTTTACATTGTTCTTACCGCTGTTTGTGAACGATAATATGAAGCACGGCCTCTGATCGATCTATAGATAGTCAAACCAAGAACTTAATGGCGAATGGAAATCACAGTATAGCAACATCGGCAGTAGAGGTTAGTACTTCAGTGGGTTCCTCTTGTCCTGGGTGCCTATGTGCTTCGCGCTACCCTACATAAAGTACAACGCATATGTTTAAGCAATTAAAGAATAAGCACTCTCTATCCCAGTAACAATGAACTTGTTGAGAAAAATTAAAGAAACAGCGCGATTATCATTGCTTACATCTGTAATTCAAAAAATAGCCCAACAAAACTGAGCTATAAAACTTAATTTCAGTAAACGACAAGGGAGGCCATATATTTCAAAGCACAATTTACGAAGAGTCTGAACACCAAAATAAATGTTTACGAATGTTTAAATGAATTTTAAAATAAGGCCTCACATTTTTTATGTATCATAATTCGCTAGATAGCTACTCCACCACCCACGCGTAATGATTATGAGTGAGCTGAAAAGAAAGGAAGCACTATATTCCTTACTAGATAATGCACGATACTTAATGACACCCGTACAACGCAGTCATTGCTTGAATTAACAAAAGGAAAAACAAAATACCGTATCATACATACTCCTTACACCATGACTCAGAACAGCGACAGAATACCCGAAAATTAGAGCAACTGTTTATGTTAACTAAAGGAAACGCAAGCTCTATATTCCTCAAACTAATTTCACAATACGTCTGAACAACGCAGCCATTGCTTGAATCAATAAAAGAAAGAACATAAACAAATACTTCTCGCACTGTTATTCACAATAGAGGTAAAACAGCCGAACAATTCACTCGAAAAATGAAACCATGTTAGAAAAAAAAAGAGAATATAGGAACATGTCTTGCACAGTAACTCACAACAGCGACAATACCTATACACACTATAAAATTATAACAATTGTTCAAGTTAATAAAAAATGCAAGTTATATTTTCCTTATCCAATAATTGAGAATATTATACCCAAACAACACCTGGCATTGTACATACAGCCGGCCAGTTTTCTCTAACGACCAACAACCCCCCAGCTTCAAATCGCGATATAATCTCGCATTGAGGCGGACAAAAGCGCTTCAGAGGCCCGCCGTTATAGCGAGGGCAGACTATGGTCTCGGTACCCCGAGCGGGCTTTCACCGATGAGTAATGTCTTTATGCATCCATGACAGGGACACCATCGTTTGTCACTGGACATTATTCAAAACACGAACACCTCCAACTGACATCACAAGGCAAAGGGGTATATGGGACGTGTGTGTGTATTTTTTGGGTCCATGGATGCAGTCCCATATGGAGAGAACACATCACGGCGTCTGTACAACATGGCCGAGTCATGGGGACCTGAAAGGCCAAGTTGAATACGAATAAGGAATCCGGAGACGCGAGACATTCTTTTTGATCCAAACTGAAAAGAAGGCAATGGACCTGAACGAAGAGATTTGAGTCACCGCGAAAAAAGAAAAATAATAATGAAAAACGTTTCACAGGGAACGAAAGATCACGACGCACCAGGTCAATTACCTACTCAAAGTGGATGTGCCTTTCATCAACGAATTTCAGTAAGCTTACAAAATGAATGTATATAAAGTATACGGAAAAGAAACAACGTGTTCTACGTCCTTGACAATCGCCAACTTCGGTGCTGCTTCGAAAGCTTAAACGGCGAGCATCATTTGGTGAAAAGATGAAAAAAAAAAAAATGACCACAACTTCTATGACAGAACGGTTGTTCAAGATACGAACATTTTCTAGATTATAATTACTCTCATGATAACAAACAACGATGGAATTAATGCTGCTATAAATAGCTAATGTGGTGCCATTAGGTATATGACAAGAATTTAACCAATCTTTGGGGGACAAAGATAGACATTATCTCATAATTATACTCAATTAATGGGGTCCACTAAATAACGGTGCTTCCATGTTGGGTCTTGTCGAGATAACTTATCCAAGTGATAAGCTATGATCTTTCAGCATATATTGATGAATAAGACTTAGAAGTTCATCTGAGTTTTGTTTCGTATGGAGGAGGCTTTCAAAACGCTCCATGTGACATGTTTCTAGAGAGAGCATCGCTTAAACTACGTAACAACATATACATATACCGAAAGTCCAACAAAAATAGTTATTCTGTTACACCTTTCTAAATCGGAGACCTTAAGAATACTGCTACTACAGTATATGCACAAGAGCAGTAACCCTTGCCTTGATAGTAGTAATTTTTTGGAAGAAATCTGAAGGGTTCGCGCGCTTGTCAAATTAGCCCTCAAACAAACTTCGAATCGATTACAGCTATTAATTTCTTTCGCAAAACTTGAAGAGTTATGTCACTTGTCAATTACAAGCTTTAATGACCTTTAAGTAAATCCAATAGGTACATTCCTTTGGTGATGTTTTAAAGCGCTGCCGCGTTTTCACATGAACCCTCCGAAAACTTTTGAATGCATCATTGTGGTTTCGTTGGCGAAAATTAACCCTTTCAGCACTGACCAGCGCGTTGTCTCTCTCTCTCTCTGAGAATTTGGACAGAATCTGCCCGTGCACAAATACGCAACAATCCAAAGAGCGGAAGCGAGAAGAAACCCAATTATGATCGAACGGATAAAGGCGGCCACTTTCCAACAGTCTAAACATTAACTCAACAATGGTTTTCAATGTTGCAACATTGCTTAATATAGCTCACAATAGAATATTTCAAATTACACGCTTTATTATCACTTAATATATACATTGAATCTAAGCGCGTGCAAGTTATTAGTGAATGATCACTAGAGCCGCTGAGCAAGGCAATTCAACTGTTCATCGTACATTGGTAAAGTTAAGGGATACACGAATGTTGAGTGAAGCTCAGGGGCTCCGAAGACGTTCATTTCATTTTCTGTTAGGATTGAAACGGCCTATCAGGGTACATTCAACAAGGTCCATGAGCTAGTAAGATTGCTAAAACCCGGGAATCAGTACGATGCTTGTTTTTCGAAGGCCGTGCATCATGCCCCTGGGATGAAATCTTTGTCGTAGGTACTGGAACATTCCCACAGATCCTTTAAAGACAGCTCGTGCAGAGAGACGTCACATGCGTCGGAATATTTAAAAAACCTGGTAGTAACGTACGGATTTTATGGATGAAATTAAGTTAATCGCATACGATATATTCAAAGTGACAAAATTCCAGAGTAATCGCATGCAACTCGTGTGAAGTTTCAGCATGCCAGGGTGAAAAGTGAGAATCTTGCGTTTATCGTGGTGCTCGGAACCGTAGCGAACCAGAGGCGAATGATGCATTCTCATCTTAGGTATCAAGGCGGGAATTGAAGTCAAGTCTCGAACGTCTGAAAATTTTAAAAGAAGAGTTGACGCCGCTGGATCAAAACGCATTATAAATAGCTAGGCATAAGAGAGTGATGGACTGCTAGTTCACCAGACTTAATAGTCTGTGATTGTTGAGTGCGTAGAGTGGTTCAGGGAATGCCAATGCGAAAGTCTTTGTGGCGTATGGAAACACTCATAAGTCCTCCATAAGAAGAGCGCAACCATCCATAAATCACATTAGCTAAGACGGTTTGTGGCCATTTTCATAAACAAAATGGACCCAATATTGATGCTGGTGGAGGTCACAGCAAATAAATGAACAGTTTGTGTCATAATTTAAATATGTCAGCAACGACTTTCAGTTTCTTCTGTTTCTGCATTCTTCTCACTTCTTACAACACGATAGTCTCAACTACAACTACAGTTGTAAGCCCGTCGGGACGTCCTAATCCTAGCCCGCGACCCATCAAGTCCGGAATGCGAACAAAGTTCAATGCAACAGATGTCTGTGAACGAAACACAAAATGTAGCAGTGCCAAGTCTGGACGGATCGACACACACAGCTAGACACTGTGGAAACTATACGGCCTCGAGGATACTCGCGGGATGTTATGACGTAGTACTATATATGTTGTGCGCGATCGATGGATTTGCGCGATCGATCGATCGATCGCGCTGCGCAAACGACCGATCGTTCAAATTTTAAAATAAAAAAAAAAACAGTCCTTGCCTTTCCTAACCTACCCAACATTAAACCCGAATATAGTCCAACTTACCCGAAATTACGGCCTAATACCTACAACATCCATCGTTTGCACAGCGCGATCGATCCATCGCGCAAATCCATCGATCCCGCACGACTCTGTTAGTCCCACTTTATGAATGGCATGGCGCGTCCCACTAGCTGAAGAAAACAAAAACCCACTGGAGAAGAGGAAGAGCAGCAGACAAAATAATAAGTAGAAATATGAAAAACGAAAGAAGGCAACTTAGCGTGAAAGGAATGGAGTTCCGAAGACCTAGCTGAGCTTAGGGAAACCTATCGGGTTTTTTTGGCGGTAAAACCTTCCATTACTTAAATCTAACCTACTGTATGCTCCTCAGGAAATAGGTAAGTGGGGTTTTCCACAACGCGGTCCAGAGAAACAAAAGACATTAGAACTTAGTTTCCAATCTACTAACTCTGGTATGATATCCAGGACGAGTGTACTGTTATCTACCCATAGATTTGAGGCAATCTATATAGGGTTAAGAGCATGAATATACCCGTTCGCTCTAAGTACAGGTGGCTTGAGAGGCTACTCTGTTTTAAAGCTGTAAATTAGGTAAGCGAGTAGGCATACTATGAACTCGTAGAAAAACAGGGTAGACGCTCAAACCCCTGCAGTTACATATAGGGTATCTACAGTAATAGCAGAATATACCTATGTTATCCACAACAAAGTAGGAAAGGCTTACACACCTACATAATATGGGGTGCTTAGAGCCAGCAGTCATTATGTCCATTTTTGGCGAAATTAGGTTAATCTTTTACTCACCAAGTGGATGCATGTCAGGTATCTTTTTAGCGTTACAAGTGTCTATACCATATCTCTTCATTGTAACATTGAGAAGAGATATGGCATAGACACTTCTAACACTAAAAATGTACCTGACAAGCACCCACTTGGTGAGTAAAACCCAATTTCGCCAAAAATGAACATAACCACATCTGGCTCTAAGCCCTCGAATTATTATATTTAATAAAGTACGTTTATTAATAAAAAACTTTTATGTTATAATTAATAAAAACTTTAAAACATTTCATATAAGTATCAACGTTGACCGAGAGTACATATAAATACAGAAGCGCTGTGTAAGAGCCTTCGCCTAGCAAAGCAATGATAACGAAACAATCAAATTGGTCCTGAAACCAGGATTTTTTTCTATCATCACCAGAATTTTGTCATTTGTGCCTCTCGACATTGCTAACAGTTTCTGTACTTTTGTTGAAGTTTCTGCAAATTTTACGAAGATTCGCTCATACTTTTTAGAGTGATGTTTCTGACAAAGATAAAAAAAGAGACAAACAGACACAAGGACTGACAGATCGTTACAAAAATTAAGCCGGTTATTTTTCGTATTATTCCCAATTCCTGTAATTTCATGAGGATCCGTTTATGACTCTTGGAGTTATGTCATAGAGAAAAAACAAGTGCTGAACGGTCTGTACCGAAAGTTAATCAAAAGTTCCTACTAAAATATCCAATAATCCCTGTAAATTTCTTGATGTTCCGTCCGTAACTTCTTAAATTATCTCGACAAGACAAGTGCAGACAAAAACACAGCCTCCGTTGAGGAGGAAAATATTCGTACCTACATGAACGCTGACAAGTGGCATGTATCACATTCATAAATTAGTCAAAGCTGCATGTAGTGCAGTAAACACAAAATCTACCTAATATGCATATTAATGTTGAAAAACGATCTACGATTTTCCAAACTGAATCGCTTCTTAGTAGAATTCACGCTTATCTACTAGATCCTATTCCCGATTATGTATTCAAAAAACTACGTAGCTATGTAAAGACTATAGGGCATGCAATAGTATTAACTCTTGCAATTCAATTCGCCACAAAATTTACTTATAATTTTCGAGTGGCTAGACAGATATATTACTGTTAAATATCTTAAATTATTTCTTTTATGTAAAAATTTGTAGTTGCGTGTAATAAACCTATCAAACCCTTTTGTCTATAGTTAATTATAGTCAGGAAGTTTAAGCCTCCGTTTTCGAACAGAACGATATCACAGAGGAAAGAGCAAGGGACATATAGTATGTCGATAGAAACGGGCAACCTATGCACGGAGGTGTTCCCACACAGGATCAGAGAACAGAATAAAGCATGAGCAAGTAGGAGTATGAAATCAAGAATGAAGCAAAGTGGGTACGAAAGACAGACGTCCCTAAGGCCTAGCTAATGGCTAAGGTAACCTACACGAGCTCCATTGGTGTCCCCATTAGTCTATAGTACAAGAGCTGCAACATGTTTATATCTCACTACCAATATTTTAGCATGTTATACAGAAGAAAACGATTAATTAAACATACGAAATTTCCATATACTGCAAGGCTGTATATCCATCAACCTACATCATAGTATCCTATGGACATGCATCCTACAAAACACAATAAAAAGTTTGAAAACAAAAAGTCCTACAACGTTTAAAAAGACTTGGTTCTAGCATGTTAAAAAGACCTGGTGGTAGCATGTTTAAAAGACCTGATCCTGGCACGGCCGCCTGCAGGATCATCGAGAGAAGCAAAAACGCGCGGCAGGGGCGCACCGCCATCATAGCCTCACAAATTTACGACAGTAAAAATATGAGAAATAACTTTTTGCCGCATCGCTGGACTTTGGAGCAGTTGAGAAAAGTTTGATCGCGAGGATGGAAAGTTGAGAGCGGTGACAATGCTGCTGTACGCCAGCACTGCAGCGGAGTTTGTGGTAGGCTAGTCGGTCATGGTGCCTCTAAAGGGGTGTAGAGGGACCATAAAATCAATAGCTGCACCCATATCAACCCTGCCATGCCCAGTGCACCCATTGAGAGACCACACAAATAGGACCGTGCATAGAAAACTTGGTAATTACTAATTAACCCTTGCCTAATAACGCCGTGTTATACCGCACCACAGGAGTGTTTTTTGATCCGTAGTACCATAGAAAGACAATAAATTTTTATAGCAAAATAACCCCGTCTGGTTAAAACAAAGTTCAGGCATGAAGGAGCAACGTAACACGCGCGCAGTTCACTCTACAAGATACAAAAGTCTGAGAGGAATTACAATAAATTCAACTGGGTTTCAGTCTCGATATAATCTCAAAATACAGAGCAGGTAGAGCAGCCCTCTGCATAATCGATGAAATTAATTATCAAACGGTACAGTAATACATAAGCTCCTTTCATAAAGTATTCAATGGCTACAGCAGGCGTGAAAGGGTGAACCCTCACACTGCTTCCTAAATGAACTTACAAATGATAACTGTGAGATGCAATAAGGGCCGAGCTTTCCAGGAATGGAACTACTTTTATAAATTTGGCCCAAAGTCTGCAGGACCGGTAACGACGTAACACTGAGAATAATTTTTAAAGTTTTATGAACAAAAAACTGGTCTCATTTTGCAGCATCGACTCCGGTTCTAGTTTCAAAATGAATTATGAATGGCTACTGATGCATTCTACCATGAAAGGCTGGCTCTTCATCGGAAAGATATGAAACTGTTTCAAAGAACGTGCACGTGCGGAGTGGCCACACCACCGGGCTTACAGGGTCGTGATAACTATTTCGAATTATTATTTTTAATATTAAATTATTTTTTGATTAGTTTAACCACGGAATCGGCCAAAGGACGAACCGTATAGGGATGCTAGTCCGCCAGGAGGCTCGAGTAGGAGTATCCTATCTCGACATTGGCACTCCTCTGCCCTATAGCTAGCTATATATATATAGTGGAAGTTAGCTCAGTGCGCTACTACTGGCGGGGAAACCAAGCGCGAAGCATCTCAAGGGACGAGAGACGAAAAGAAAAGAAGAAAGAATCCCTCGTGCAGAGGGTCCCCCCCGTGGTCCTCCACACGGGAGCAGGTATAAGAGCCCCATGGAAGGAATCGCTTTCCACCATTCGACAGCCCACCTTGCAGAGCACACGCGTACCTCTCCCACTGTCACACACAGACTGAGCGACAAAATCTGCTAAGGGTGGAACTTTCGTCGGAATGGAAGATGAAATGCACAATATGATGTGCGAAATATTATCCTTCAGATCCCACAGACGGGCGGATATTTCACCGATTTAGTCTGGTGCGATTAAACATGTTAAAATAGGGCGATCACGTCTCCTCGTGAATGGGTACCTCAAGTTTACAATACTAACCTGTCATAGGAGCTGCGGCCAGCTGCAACATCTCCGGCGAAGAAGGCACGCGGGTTTGCACTTGGGCGAGTGACGCCCACATATATATATATATATATATATATATATATATATATATATA
>LQNS02278100.1:11096337-11110468 GCA_001587735.2 Parhyale hawaiensis
TATATATATATATATATATACGCTGACATGGAAACGGCCCGCCAGAATATACCCCTAACGGCGACTATTCAAGAAGAAACGAAAAGGTAGCAAATAGAAGTACCTAACGCGAAAGCTGAAAAAATTATCCCTGTCTATATAATCACATCTACGAGGGATATTTAGATACACTATAGTAGGTACATCATAAGCTCATTACGATCTCCTACTGCCTCGCCTCTTGAGTAAAAATCAACATAGCTAAAGGAACAAAGAGAATTCAGTACAGGAAACCATTCGTACAGTAACTAACGCGAATCTGCACAATGTGCTCACTACGAAACTACAAGGAAAATTGCAAAATAATACAATTTTTAATATCCAAACATCAAGTGAATTTAAAAGGGCTCATATGACTACCAACGTGAAGACACCAATCGGAATGTCTTGAACAAAGATATAGAATCAAAATTCAAAATAATGTAAATGCTTGCAAGTCAAACATTCAATGTATTTTAATAGATGCTGCACTGCACTATACGAATACAGTAGTCAATATCTATACCCTGAAGCTTCAATAATAATAAAAACTTCATCTGCATCGTCACAGATAAAAAATTTTTAAAAGAAAATACAGCGAAGACTTAGAACCAGGGGCGATGAAGTAAGAAAGGAAGAACGAAACTATCCAGCTACCCTGTACCCACCTAGCAGCCCGCAATGAAAATATAAATAATTCACCTGAGGTAGGTGAACACCACTCGAGACAATCACCCAGGTGTCGAAAAAATCCACCCATTAGGCATTACCTAAGAGTAACCTGCAATCGCAATGCAAAATCGTGTGAATTTTTACTAGTCAAATATTTTTCGAGCTACCATGCAAAATAAAAATATATTTTCCAGCCTTTAAATTGAGAATATAAAAAGAAACCTACAAACAAATGCAAAAGCAAGTGCGTCAGACATTTCTCGAATCAACCACGAAAGCGACTAGAAAAAATGAGCATTTTCAACTTTCGTGTACCTACAAAAGAACAACCTGCAATCAAAATGCAAAATCATGCGAGTCAAACATCTCTTGAATCAAACACGAAGCTCAATGCAAAAAAAAGAACGAACATTTCCCGCTCTGATGTACCTACATAAGGAACTTCGCTGCACAGCCGCCACAACAACGACTGTTTATAGTCTTACCAAGAGAAACTCTCATGGTTTTCCAAATCACGACAGTGCTTGCGTGATAATCTTGAGCGGAACATGGATTGAATTGCGGAAAGGTCATGGGCTACACTGCACAAAGTTGCTGTACTACGACGGGGTTTGGTTCGGCTCTAAATCACCCCGCAACGAGGACTGGGCGAGACGTATTGTTCGCGACTTTATAGTTGATTTTTTCTTCTGCATGGCGGACTGGGTACCGACGATATGCGCCTTCGGATACAAGGGTATGGTAATTGTAAATGAAACGCAACGACGCATCTGGGCTATAGTAGGTATTTGCAGGTTGCTTGGTTAGGTCAAAATGATTTTCTCAGCTTCACCAGCTGTGTCTAAGACACAAACTGCAGCTATTTTATGTTACTGTGGTGACAATGAAGAAATGAACTTTGTTGTTCAGCCTTCCACGAAGAAGTGGCAATCAAGAAGTTACAGTGAAGAAGATAGAATAAAAAGGGATGAGAACGGCAGTTACGTAGCTGAAATAATGGTTCAGAGCAAAGTAAAAATGAAGATGCAAACATTCACGTTCGATCGATAGAAAACTGCTGTTTCGTCTGTTAGCTGAGATGTCCAAGAATCGAGTGTAAAATCAAATGCCCCATGTGTGACAAAATAGGGACGGATAAATAGGTAGCTAAATAAAAAAACAAACAGATGCATACAAATAGATCTTCATTACACCGAAGATATATAATAATAATACTTAAATTGTTGGTTGCATGGATGATAGGTTGGTTACTCAGTTCCGATATGAAGCATCAGATGGAGGAAATTCATGTGATAAACGTGGAAAAATCAAAGTTTGCAAAACGGGAAAAGAACAAAAATTTCATGGTGAAATGTCATACAATGAACTTTTTTTGGCTCCGTTTCTGGGGTTATAGTGACCATAAGCCCATAATTTGGGACACACTTCCCAATTAACCGAGGATCCTTTTTTTAGCAAAAATAAATCGATAATTTTGATTCCTGCCCTCTTTTTGGGATGTTATAACGGCCGTAACCCCATTATAATTTGGGACATACATTCACACTACCCAAGGATCCTTTATCAGTAAAAAAAATTGATACTTTTGACCGAAATCGCTGGGATGCCCATTTAAGAGACATAGGAGAAAATTTCAGCACTTCAAACCAGCAGATATTTTAGCGTGAAAGGCAGTATCATGGCTACGGTTTGCTCACATTGCATATAAGCTGACAGGAGTTGCATTCAAGCGAGTGAAGCTTGCAGGAGAAACAAGCGACTGGACGCACGTATCATCAGGGGTTCCACAAGGTAGCGTGCTTGGCCAACTTCTGTTCTCAATTTACATCAATGATCTGGAGCTTAACATCTGCAGTAAAATCAGTAAATTTGCAGATGATACAAAACTATGTCATCCTGCCACGAAAAGAGCCGAGCTCCAACAAGACACTCATGGAATAGAGCACAAACGTGCCAGATGAGCTTTAATGTCGACAAATGCTCAGTAATGCACGAACGGCTCGTGAACACTTCAACTCCATTGAAAATGAATGGGACAGAATTGGATCCTGTCACCCAACAACGTGACTTGGGAATCACTATTACAAACAAGCTACAACACAGTTAGCTAGTTGACATAAATGTGAAAATGGCAAGCAGAGTACTCGGCTTCATCACCAAAAATTTTGAATACAATTCGAAGGACATCATCGTTCTCTAGTACAAGGCATTAGTGCGGCCACACTTAAAATTTGCTGTTCAATTCTGGTCGCCACATCTGTGCAAAGATATCGATAACATGGAAAAAGTCCAACGCATAGCAATGAAATTGATACCTCAGCTGCGAAACAAGCCGTATGAATGTCGCCTAAAGGAACGGGGTCTGATCTCTCTCGAGCAAAGAAGACTCAGGAGGCAACTAATAGAAACATTCAAGTACTTGAATGGCTTCAACGACGTACCTATAACGGGACTCTTTGAAAAAAAAAGAGACCCCAATGATCGCTTGCTAAACAACGGTCAAAAATTCAAGCATAAAGTTCGAAGAACGACCTTAAGTCAGCAGTTCTTTCCCTATTTCATAGTCAGCATTTGGAATAGACTCCCTTCCGACATTGTAGGTGCGGAGTCGGTCAACGCGTTTAATAATCTTCTTGACATAGGTACGTCGGGAGAGACATCCCCCACAGCTAAGGATTTCTCTTCCAGGAGTCGCACACTCTTAGCGGCCAAAGCCTCCGAGGCTTCCTTAATCCGTCTTCTTCTCTATTCCGCTCTTACTGCACTGTCTGACATTTTAAACTCCGCATATCAGCGGCTATTGATCGTGATTGCGTGCATTCATGACCGTCTCTTTTGCTGAGATTCTTATCACTCCTCTTTTTTTACCTCGAACAAGGAGGTTATGTTTTCGTCGTGTTTGTCTGTCTGTTTGTTTGTTTGTTTGTTTGTCTGTCATCAAGATAACTTACCAAGTTCTGAACCGATTTGGATGAAATTTACAAGGATTGTTTGGTATGTTACGAGGAACAGATGATTAACGTTTGGTGAAGATATGTCGATCGTTTGTTTGTTTGTCTGCATCATTTTTCTCAATGCGATAACTGAAAAAGTTATAGATGGATTTTTATGAAATTAATATGAGTTGTTAAGTATATAACAAAGAGTAAATGACCCAAATTTTGGTAATGATCCGTTTGTTCGTTCGTTCGTTAGTCACGGTTTTTAATTTTATTCTTGTTAGCACAATAACTCAAAAAGTAATGAATGGATCTTTATGAAATTTATATGTATTGTTAGTAATGTTGAAAGAAATAAATGATTAAATTTTGGTGTAGATTGGTTTGTTCGTTTGAATGTTTGACTCATGTTTGTCATAACGCTTGTTAGCAGTATAATTCAAAAAATTATGAACGGATCTTCAAGAAAATTGCACAAGCTGTTAATAACATCAAAAGACATAAGTGATTAGATTTTGGAGTGTATACAAAGAAAATTATGGTTTCAGAGAAAATTTGAATTTTTTGCTACCGTTGCCTCGCTTGGCGGAGGTATGCGCTATCAGAGTGCTCTAGTTTGCTTCTCTTTTCCACAGTCTTTTATATCCTACTAACATAATGGCAATAGTTCAGAGAGAGCCGTGGCGTGAGTTTCGGTGTCTCTTTGAGAAGGGGCCTGTTGGTTCGTCTACTGCCGCCTATCTAATCTATTGCGGTGTTTTACTGAAGATCTTATTTCTACCTCCCACTTTGGAAGACGCACGTGAGAGAAGAAGAAAAGTGAATAGAGGCCACCACAAAAATGAGAAGCCAGCCCCACAGGTTCAAAACCTCTGCCCCGGCCCTCCTGAGTTTTCCGCACCGGCCTATATTAAGCAAACATATCGATCATTGCGTGAAGTTTTTCACGCACGGGTCCATTAATAAGTTTAAAATATGATTCTTCATAATGAAAATCAAGTAGTAGCTAAGATACGAGTCCGGACATCGATGAAAGATAAAACTTCTGGTCTGTGGAAATTTAGCAAGTCTCAGCAAATCTACATACTTACAAGACTCAAATAATCTTGCTTGCTTGCTAGGTTGACACCGTGCACACAAACTTCGCTATTATACGAGTACATAGGGAATTAACTGAGAGGATCTTGGTTTTATAGGATAGATAGTCAGTGACCCACGAGTAGTCTCGTACTCAATATGTGCTTAACCCAGAGCACGGGAAAGCGTGCACGGAAGGCACAGCTACACAAGCTGCGCCTGCGCACCATCTGCAGCTGAGCAACGTCTTCTCACGGCACCAGACCATTCCGGTGACAATTTGCATGAGGCAATGAAATCTTGAGGACAATCTCAACACTGTCGCACAATCATGGAAGTCGATGAATCTGAATAGTTTATACCAGAGACCTGGCAATGAATGCTGTGAGAAAGGGCCTAAATTGAATCCATGCCTGGCCTTTAAATCCTAACGGTACTCGCGCAAGCTTGAGAATGTTGTGAGGTTATTTATGAGGAGGATTCGTGGAAGGCCGTGAACACCATCTGCAACTCGCAGGAAAGAAAAAAATAACATTGTGCATCAGATGAAACTGCAGCTAGCAGCACAATACGATGCAGATTACAGATTGACAGTCAGGTTTACTGTCCTCATAATTCCGATAATGTATAACTTTACGTTACGTAGGTACAGTTTTTCTAGCATGACGTTTTCGAAGGAGTTAGTTGAATTTGGTGTGATAAATCCCAATAAACTATTAATTTCAAAATACGTTTTCGAGTAAAAGAGGCACGCATATACATATAGGTACCTATAAGTACTATAGAGCTGGAAATTTTACACCTGATATTAAAAAAAAAATGAAATGCAGCGATGTACAAAACGCTTACTGTTTATGCTAGAGCTTCAATATATAAACTTCTGATTATTTCACAATCAGTGAATAATAATAATAATAACAGCATCTGGAATATCCTAAGCTTCTTCTAACTCTAATATAGCAGTCGGCCATTATACCAAAGTCTCAACTGCCCAATTAGCGTTTTCCACGTCTCAATGAAAGCGCTCGTCAAGGCTTCCTGGAAAATCACCGATATGATGGAATAAGTAGTGAAACTTGATACACGATTTACATCCACGTGACCAAGTATACTTTAACAGTAGTTCCTCCACATGCTCTGTGCAGTTCTCAACCTTCGTTTCAAAGGAAATTCTTGAATTGCAGTAACCAGTCAGCATTCTAAGCTCTCTTCTTTACTGCGGTCACGGTTGTGGAAGTGTGGGTATCTCTCAATGATGCTCTTATGTAAGTATTATGTGTGCAAATAATTTACATGAGTGCACATAATCTGCACGGATGCAAGTAATTTGCACGAGTGCAAGTAATCTGTTCAGTGCAAGTAATTTACATGAGTGAACCTAATCTT
Source organism: Parhyale hawaiensis (assembly GCA_001587735.2). Taxonomy (NCBI): domain Eukaryota; kingdom Metazoa; phylum Arthropoda; class Malacostraca; order Amphipoda; family Hyalidae; genus Parhyale; species Parhyale hawaiensis. Next base: position 11,102,430 of record LQNS02278100.1, read on the forward strand.
CACGGATGCAAGTAATATGCACGAGTGCAAGTAATATGCATGAGTGCACATAATCTGCATGAGTGCAAGTAATCTTTGTGTCCAGACGTTGCTTGACATCACTGCACTCCATTTTAGCAGAGCGAGAGCAGTGCTGTGTAGGTGCCAGTGCGCTGATTGGCCACGCTGCGGGGCACCGTTTGTTCGGGGCTGAGGTCTCAGTACATGTCAGAATGTTATCGCACGATGTTGTGCCATGCTGCGAGTCGTGGATTTCTATGAGGACTCTACTATTATTTCTGGTTCTTTATCCCATATGGAGGTGGCCCAGAGTGACACCGAGACCTAGGTATAGTCTCCTCCATGGTAATGGGCCGGCCCCTGCGACCGTCCATTGTCAAAAATCAAATTTACACAATCCTAGACGTATAATTTAATTTAGCAAATAAAGGAATTCTCCCCCTCAATTGGACAATCGAGCCTCCAAGACCAAATCTACACTCTCGTTGTGAACATTTTTTAGCAAATGCAATGTACAGTAAGTAAGCCAGCGAATACAAGCGAGCAGTATACAATATGCGTTGCACTGCAAAAAAAAAAAAATCTCGTACCGAAAAGGGAGCGCTTCGACCCGTTGGTCGTTCTAGATAAATGGTGTACCACAATCCTTGTGGCCTTAAGCGTGCGGCGGTGTATACATATATTGTGCGCTTGATGAATTTGCGCGATCGATCGATCGCGCTGCGCAATCGGTGGATGCTGTAGGTATTTGGCCGTAATTTGGGTAAGTTGGTCTATATTCGGGTAGGTTAGGGGAGGCAAGGACTGTTTTTTTATTTTTAAATTGGAAACGATCCACCGATTGCGCAGCGCGATCGATCGCGCAAATCCATCAAACGCGCACAACATATACAATGGCGTATGGGAGCTCTGTTTCCGTTGTAGCACCCAATGTAACACCCAATACACAAGTGGACGAGCTATGAGTCAAAGAAAACGCGTACCGTAAGNCGATCGATCGCGCAAATCCATCAAACGCGCACAACATATACAATGGCGTATGGGAGCTCTGTTTCCGTTGTAGCACCCAATGTAACACCCAATACACAAGTGGACGAGCTATGAGTCAAAGAAAACGCGTACCGTAAGAATTCAGTGACCAATAGGGTGAGAGTCAGGGAAAACGTGTGAGAAGAGGAGAGCGCAGGTTATGAGTGAATGGAAGTGTATGAAATGAGTGGGTAGCAGGTTTAAGAGTCAATGGAAACGTGTAAGTAGCGAGTGGTTGACAGGTTAGGAGCAAAGTGAAAACGTGCACGGAGGGGGGGGGGTGGTGTGGGATTAAGTGGTCGTACACCAAAAAAAAAAATTGCTTGTTAATCACATTTGTAGCACATAGAAAAGCAAATAACAGTGGCGTAAATGTATTTTGGGGCATATCATCAGAATTTGCGAATGCAAACAAGAAGTTCAGTATCGTATATAAAAAATTATGCATTTTCATAGTGGGCGTTTGATAAATTTTTCGTATACCTTATCAATTTTGCAGTAACATGCGGTAGATATTGATTAAACTGTGGGAGTAAAATATTCTAGATTGATCTACAAAATGTTCTCAATAACTCTAGTCAATCTTCAGATGAAAACAGGGACATTCTACAATTATTGCTCCCAGTGTGCAGTTCTAAGAATGACAAGACAAAAGGAATGGACTAACGTACAAAATACTGGTCATTATGCTGTGGAAAATGTTACAAAAGATCTCCAGTGACCCGAACAGGTTATTTACTATAATTCGCTAATTTATAATAAAATTTCAAAGACGTGATACTGTTCAGAATCAATGCAGACCAGGTGTTTCCAGAAAGATCTTTCCAATAATACGGAGAAAGTTGGAAGGACAGTAAATACAAATCCAATGGTCACCCTAGAAGATCACAATGATTTGCGTTTATTAATTTACGTAAGAAAGCGAATAATTAGTAATGAAGTACACTGACACAGTCTAACGTGGGCAGACCTAGGAAGACACTACTCTTTTTGAAACGGCACAAAGATGAGAGGTTAAAATTCTAAGAGAGCGTTAAGATAAGGAAAATTCTTGTTATGAAAGAGTTTTATGGACAGATGAAGCTAAGCTTGAGTTGTTTAGTAGTTATTCTTGGAATCATGAAAAGAAGAAATACGGCGAAGCGTACGTAGGTACTAAAGAAAACAATACCAACTGAGAAACTTAGCGGTGATAGTATCATGGTTTGGGCTGGTTTTCTGCAAGAGGTAGGTACTGATAAAGTGTTAGTTGCAGACAGTAAAATGAATGTAGAAAAATATCAACAAATCCAAAGAGAAAACTTATTGCCTTCTTTTACGATCCTTGGGCTTCCTCCTGATTGCATTTTCCAACAAGACATTGATCCTAAGCATACTTCTAGGATTAGGCAGAAGTGCTTTGCGGAAAGCAACTTCGACATCTTACAATGGCCGAGTCAGTCCCCGGATTTGAATCCAATTGAGAACTTGTGGCGACATTTGGAAATTAAATTCGGGAAAGAGGTCCAAAATACATCACAAATTTGAAGACAAGTTACCACGAAGAATAAAGCAAAATACCTGCTAACTTAAGAGTATAGTTTATTAAAGGCTAGAAGAATAGATTGGTTGCTGTTGAATTTAATAAGGGAATTTATGTGAAGTAGCTAGGTATTGATGAAAAAATACCTTTTTTACACGATTATTTTTCTTCACTCTTGCAGATTAATTTATTGCGACAGTTTCTTGAACATTCAACATAATTTAGTTTCATATGTGTACCACGCGCAGAAAAGTACGTTCTTTACGATAAAAAAAACACCTGGTTTCTTATCACTAACGACAAAATATTTTAGCTACAAAGCAATAATAATTAATCGTAAAAGACACTGTTGTTCATCACAACGCTCTTGTTCATCTGTTGTTCATCACAAACGACAATGTGCATTGACGCGGATTCAAACGGCAAGGTAGTTTACAGTTAATTAATTTTGCTGAATGGCAAACAACCATTTTTCTGTGTGCATGTAGCATTCAATACGGTAATGTCTTCATAATTATTCAATAGTCTATTATTATAAGCATAGCTATAGTAGCAGTACCTATGCAATCTTATACAATAAATTTATTCTCGTTTCGTTTAGATAATATAGGTACCGTACTGCGAAAAAAAAAAGATTAAATATTTTCATGTCGGACACTTATTTCCCGCCACTATATGAAGTGGGTGGTCAATAGGTTAAGAGCCATTAAGAAGATATAAAAAACTAGAGAGCGGCAGGTGAAGAGCCAATGGCAACCGTAAAATGTGAGTGGCTGACAGGTTAAGAGGCAATGGTAACGTGTATGAATTGAGTGGACAACAGGTAACAGCATAAGAGTCAATGGAAACGTGTGCGAAGTAAGAGAGAGGCAGGTATAGAGTCAATGGAAACACGTAAAAAGTGAGTGACAGACAGGTTAAGAGGCAATTGAAACGTGTAAGACGAAATACTGTGTCAGGTTAACAGTAAATGGAAACTCTGAAGAACTGAGTGAGCGATAAGTTGAAAATAACAATAATAATAAAAAAAACTGGCACGCTAAGCATGGACCTCAAAGATTTCTCGCAACTGGCAATCCGTCAAGTTGGGTACAGTACTCAAGACAAAAATTGTACTCGGAGAACATACAGTAAGGCAAGTCTGCTGGCCAGTGTTCGGGAAATGCCACAGCTTGAGCCAATGCGAGAAGCTCGATAGTCTGACTGACTGTCGGTCGACTGAATGGAAGGGAGGCCATTATGAGAGGATTAAAGGATTACAGAATTAATTCCCGTCCTTTGTGGACTTCACTCCCCACGCAACAACATTAGCATCTTGGTGGAGAAACCGCTGTGTCAGCAAAACAAAGGAATGTTTAGGTATTAAGGAGCGCACAAGACTTTTGCGGAAACAAACTAAGAGGCACAAAGTGAAATATAAATCGGTTGTATGTGGATGGGTAAGATAACGGTGCTGTCAAGGTGGATATAAAAGGTACCTAGCTATATGTATTGTGCTCTGCGTGAGGCAATAGAAAGCACGTGAGAAATACAGTAGGTACTGATGAGATATGGAAAATGGAAAGCGCAGTGCTATGCAAATATGAAACAGAAAATTTTACACGCAGAAAAGTATGTTCTTTACGATAAAAAAAACACCTGGCTTCTTATCACTAACGAAGTAATATTTTAGTTACAAAGCAATAACAATTAATTGTAAACGACACTGTTGTTCATCACAAACGACAATGTGCACTGACGCGAATTCAAACGACAAGGTAATTTACAGTTCACTAGTTTTGCTTAATGGCAAACAACCATTTTTCTGTGTGTGAGTAGTGACACTGTATATCAATTAATGTTTAGTTTGAACGTATCCCTACTCTCATAGTTAGATGTAATCCAATGTTGAAGAAAAAAAAAAAAGAGAGAGACAAGCTTACGTCAAACAAAAACGAGAAAATCCGTCATGACAACGGGGGGGGGGGAACACAGAGGCCGAGCAGGAAACAAAACTTATCCAAGGGAAAATAACGGGCATGGAAGATAAAATGTATACCTAATCGTAAGGCTCAACTAGATTTGTAGTAGAAATATAAATTTACTTTAAAAGTGCAAAGTGCAAAAAGAATTAAATCACGTCTTATAAAATCGGAAAATATAGCACTAAATTCATGTAAAATTCCTTCACATAGATGACAAATTTGACAAGAACAGAAACGGTATTTAATTAAGTTTCACATAAGAAATAGAACTTACTAGGTAGGCTATATGAGAGGAGAATTCTGCTGGTACTGGAAACCTTCCAAAATGTCATAGATCTGTGAATCCAAGAGCAAGCCAAATCATCGTCCAACCATCGTCTAACCATTGTCTAACCATCGTCCAACCATCGTCCAACCATCGCTCAACCATCGTCCAACCATCGTCCAACCATCGTCCAACCATCGTCCAACCATCGTCTAACCATTGTCTAACCATCGTCCAACCATCGCTCAACCATCGTCCAACCGTCATCTAACTATTTGTACGGCAGGAATCAATACAATACATCATAGCCTTACAGCAGGCAATGGTTGCCCACCATTTTACAGATACACCATACATAACTAATATTTCTACCACTTTTTCCCCCCGGAGCAGATGCAATTATAATAAACAACGTTCGCCAACAGATGATTACTGCCTTCTAAACATGAACTGTGAGACATTACGACAGTTTTTCACCCAGCCATGTGTCTTTGACCCAGCCATGTGTGTTTGACCCAGCCATGTGTCTTTGACCCAGCCATGTATCTTCTACACAAGAAAGTGGCAATTGGCTTATAAGGTGGCAAAATATATTCGGTTGTTATAAAGCAACAAATCCCCTGTATAAATTATGCCAGGCATTTTACGTGCCTTGCTTGTCACAGTCTCCCTTAAAAATCTTCAATAGCGAGTAAACGATCACCGAAAACTATGGCCATGTTACTTAGGAGACAGCCGATTAATTTTCGGCCGCCACAAGATCCTACAGCTCGTAAGATCACTTTATTTCAGCATAAAACTTCAAATAATGTTACCAAAATATAAGGCTTTTTTGCATTCACAGCCAATAAAACGTAAAAGCCTGCACCTACCAACGGCAACTTCATCAGCTTCAACTAGAGCTTAAAACTTAAAAATATATCGTGGAAAACTATGGCAATCTTCCCTAAAGCAAAACTAAAAAGACATCAGCCTCCGCAAGAACCTCCACTTCGCAACAGCATCACTTTCAATACGTTAAAGTAAAGCTTAAAACTTGAAACAATATTACCGAAAATTATGGCAATCTTCCATAGAGCCCGGCCATCCAATCATCAGCCTCCACAACAGCACCATCACTTTACCCACTTTAAATTAAAGCTTAAAACTGTAGCAATCTTCAATACAACACACTAACCAAACATCAGCCTCCACAACAGCACCATCACTTTTACCACTTTAAAGTTTAAACCGTGGCACATCTTCCATAGAGCACGGCCAATCAGGCATCAGCCTCCACAACGACAGCATCACTTTCCATACTTTAAAATAAACCTTAAAACTGAGGCACATCTTCCATAGACCACGGCCAATCAGGCATCAGCCTCCTCTACAAGAACCTCCAGCTCGCCGCTTCCATCATCAGTCTCTATCGCATCCACCACGGATATCATCGAGGCCCGCAGCACACATACAGAGCGCGAGGTAGCAGGGGGAACAAAATTAACAAGGTGAAGCTGTGGACAGGGAGAGCTCAGCATGTCGCCCCTTCATCTCGCAGAGCTTCAGATCATTATCATGTCAAGCCCTCGCCGTCCTTTGATGAGTTACTGCGATGCGCCTTAACATCTGCTAATTCCGGGGCCTCTTTAGCACTTGGACTTGGCGAAGAGTGTCAGGGTAGCTCGAGTGGATTGGTGCCTGAGAGACATCGGGGCTACAGAAGAATGTTACAGTACGGAACGACAGGGTAGCCGGTGTGGATTGGTGCCTGAGAGACATCGGGGCTACAGAAGAATGTTACAGTACGGAACGACAGGGTAGCCGGTGTGGATTGGTGCTTGGGAGACATCGGTACCAATAAATAATGATATACCATAATATGGACACTAGGGGGGCCCTTATTAGGGGGATAAAAATTAAAATAATCTTTTTTTTTTAGTTCTCAGCCTATAAAATGGATCCAATTGCTTCAAAAACATTGTTGTATGATTTATTTGCAATTAAATTAATATTTAGAGGTAGTCCAGTGCGTTGGAAGCTATCCAGTTGTAAGATTGATTGCTAACTTATGAGAATCATGATTCATGACCAAGGCTAATAGCAGCTTCAGTGAAAATAAATGTAGCTCCTCTATCTGATACACAAGTACGATGAAGTGCAGCTGCAACAGAAAGTGTAAGAATCCATTTTTCTTAGTAGGCAGCTTTAGAGCATTTGGAGCAAGTCTCTTCTGTTTACTCAGAAATGCTTCCTTCAGTCCTGTTTAATTTTCACAGCTGCTGCTGCTGGTAGATGAAGTTGATGCTTCACTTCCCTTCTTGCTCCTTTCCTTACACATGTCTTCAGCCTCTCTTCTTAGTCCTTTACCCTTTTCGGCCTTCAGGCAGTTGCGCTACCATGTAAGAGAGCACAACTTGTGGGCGGCTGGACTACCTCTAAACGTTATCAGAACGCTCTCTAATTTTACACAGAACATTTTTTCCAAGAACGGGTCCAGCTTGGATGCTGAGAACAAAACTTTTCAAACCTTCAAAAATAAGGGCCACCCTAGTGGACACGTTACGGTACCCTGTGTCGATTGGTCTCTGAGAGACATCAAGACTACAGAAGATGGGTATGATACATACAGACACATAATAATATCATACGGGCAGTGTTACGCTAACTATAGTTCAGTGAATCGCACAACGGTTATCAGTGATAACGGCGTATAGCGATTCCACAGCTTTATAAACACCAGCTTTTATAACTCTCCACTCTTACATCTATTTATTTGAGGTAGCGTATTAGAGATGAAAATTATTCTACAACTCTAAGGAATAGGCACGACGAGACACCGCTGCAGGTCAAAAGAAACATTAAAAAGCAGAATTTGAATATCGGAGCTACAGAGAAGAAGCGGTCATCTAATCCGAAAAAAATGCAACTAGAGAATAAATAGAACGTGAAACAGACCTTCAGAATTACTCGTTACTCTCGCGTCTATATGTAAATAAAATAAAACCGAGATCTGACAAATGCGGCATGCATTGTTTGCTTCAGAATGGAGCAAAATTTTAAACTGATAAAGCACACAAAGGATATCCTTGGAAGAAAAATCATCAAACATAGAGCTGAATACATCTACTATATAATAATTCACGTCGTGTTTTTATTTATTTATTTATTTATATATTTATATCTTTCCTGTCACGCTCTATGGGAATAAGATAGGAGAAAATTCATATTTCAAAATGTAAAAAAAAGTGGGGTATCTTGCAATTTTTTTTCGGCGAAA
>LQNS02278100.1:11110599-11131892 GCA_001587735.2 Parhyale hawaiensis
TTTCTTCAGTATTAGATAGGGGAAAAATGAGGAAGCCAGCGGGGGTTTTCCTGAAGGGCTAACTTACTGCCGTCATTTATCGCACACGTGCACCAGTCATTAATAACCCAATTGCCGTCATTTACAATGACGGCTCGGGACACTAGTCTATATAGAAAATACATATTTTCAGTTCGCCTCCACGAACAGAAGCAGAATACCAAAGTACATTAACAGAAGTGCTTCAGTTTCTACATTTATCATGGCTGATGAAAATGTTGCTACTATTCGCTTTCTCTAAAATCAGAAATTTAGAGAACTGCTATTAGAAACCTGTCCGATCCTATTCTTGGAATATTACTTTTTAAGTAAAAGAGGTATAAAACGAAAACAGTCAGATTGCTTCTTCGAATATAAGAAAACAAAAGAAAAAACTATTATTATTATTATTATTAAATCACATCAGACCGGCGACGCAGGAACGGAGAAACTCCATGAGGTTAACAAACCCCCACGCAACCAGCCCAGCGGGTGGAGAAAACGAAAGAATGAAAAAAAGAAGATCCGAAATCACAAAATAGCTCTGTGTACAGATCGTTTAAAGCCGCCAATACCAGCCAGCACAAGCAAAGACAGAGCCATCAAGACCATTCCAAACATCCACACACGATGGAAAAAAACCTTAAAATGGGAAATGCAATTAAAAACTTCCAGTTCATTCATATAAACATTTTGCAAGCTGAATTCCCGTCGAGTGGTTTTTGATATAAAGGCTTACGGCCCTACTGGTTAGCACGGCCAAGTCGAGTTAGCCCAAGCTTAGTTCACTATAGGCTTAACTAGTTCGGAATGTCAGACCTGATCGTTAGATTCGTCATTCTCAATCGCACTTCAGCCGATAACAGCAAGCCGATTACCCAAGAAATGACAGAAAATTGAATTCACAATACAACCCTATTGGCATTATCGATTACCACGGCGAAGTTGAATTAACTCACTAGGTTTGGATTGTCCTGATCGTCAGGCAAAAGAAGTGGTTACGACATTTGCAATCATGTAGCAGGTGTTAGCAGCAACCCGGTTTCACTTGCCACACGATCAAGACAATCCAAGTCTAGTGAGTCAATTCAACTTCGCCGTGGTAATCGATGACGCCAATAGGGTTCACTTTCACAACGACCAGAGTTCTACCATTGGAAACCTGTTCCAGTTCAATTTTATAAGAATCATGCAACACATGTATAAGCAGTATACGAATAAAGGGTTCGCTTGCGCTAAAATCACAATAATAGACAAGTGCTCAAAGAAACCGGTTCCAGCTCCTTTCCAGAAACTATAAAAAATCTAGGGAGAAAGACAGAAAGTCGACCATGTGGCACAGTGTGGAAGCGAGCGTCTCGAGTCCATTCCAACAATTAGCGAAATTAGAAGTCGAAGGTCAGTTCGTTAATATTAATGAGAGCTACACGGGAAGCTGGAGTAGATGGCCCCGTGGCGAGTCTACGACCACGGGTCCACATCGCCAAATGTGACACTCAATTGGCAGTTGAGCATTAATTAATAAACTGCATTACGAAGCCACAGATGCGCTGCCAACTGCCTGACAGTGATTGTTTCGCGCGACTATTTTAAGGAAAGCAAATATATTAATGCAAAATCGACTGTATTCCACAGAAGACTGCGCCTGCAACTCGGAGCGCTTTGACGCGCCAAGCTTAATCAGCAGAAATAACATTCACAACCAAGGACCAAAAACTATATTTATACCATTTCGGCGGAGTAGGTAGGTAGTTGGCAACCTTCATGGCACATTATTATCCACACAGCTTTTGATCCATCCATGGGTAGATATTTGTTAAAGAGCCAATATCGACCCTATCTCGCAACGAAGGATCTTTCTCCCGTCAGAAACGCGTACGTACGAAAAAGATCCCTCTTAGAGAAACACCGCAGCCAGAGTAAGATAGAGCAACAATAAACAGTGAAGAAAATATTTTTCATCACTTTTACAAACAACACTTTATTCAGTCTCGGAAGAACATTCACAGTGTTATTCTCTGTCCATTTTATCAAGGCCGTATCGGCATGGTCAAATTCCTCTACAGCGTTACCAATTCTATGTATGGGTATTTCTTAGATTTCTCGATATGCAGGTAGTGGGCGGGGCTAAGATATGGGTAGAAGAAAATCTGAGAAATGCGCATCGAATTTGCAACGCAGTAAAGGAATCTGACCACGCCAAAACTACCTTGATAAAATGGACACAGTATAATCTAGATCCAAATTAGCATAAACAAGTTGAATTTCCAACAACTTTTTTGTTTTGGATATACATATAGCTACAAATACAGTATGATATAAACAACCAGGCGGAGTTGGCAAAACCATGTTTTTTTTTTTTTTTTTGTTAAAACAAAAAAAGTTTTTTTTTGTTTAGGGTAACATGTCTAGTACCCGTCCACCATGCTACTAGCCGTCCACTTGGCACTAAAAATTTCCTGCGTGAAAACTAGCAGTGCTAGAAAGCCGTACATAGGCTCAAACTGTAGGCTAAGTAGGTAGTACCCTACGGCTACTAGCATGGTGGACGGGTATTAGACATGTTACCCTATTTGTTTTTTTTTCATATTTTGTTGTTTTTTCTAGTTCTAAGAGCTTTATCCAACAATTAAAGGGTTTTCTGTTTTTTAAATATGTAGTTAGCTAATCATAAACAATATTAGTCGCTTCATTTCAACTTCCTATTGTAGAAGAATGACTTAAAGAAAAGGGGTTAAGAAAAAGCAGTTAGCCCAAACTGCACAGACGCAACGATTTATATTATTTGCAATGTAAAATCCTTTGCAAAACTTGAAAACACTTCAAATTACAAGTACAACTTGACAGAATTAGCTTGCTACTAGCTAATTAGAAACAGAGTAATGAACTGAAAAATGTGAAATAGCTATAAACCCCCTTGAAGAACATAAAAAAACTCCAAAATACAAAGTAAACCCAATAGAAATGGCTATCTACTAGCTAATTAAAAGCAGAATATTGAATTAAAGAAAATAAATGATTATATGCCTACATCCTTCTCATGAGCTCATTAGCTACCGTATCTATTAGCAACTATAACTACTACTTGGTTTTTGTTCAGTTTGTTTGGTTTTTAATCATAAATATTGCAAAATAAATAGCTGTACTTCTAAAAATTATTGAATTTTATTTGCACAACTGAGAGGATGAGTTAATGTGTTTCTATTTAGGAATCCGTTGCCGGCATCGGCTTTTGGTCGTATTGGCCTGCAGACGTTTAAGTCAGCTGCTAATGGTATTTTGCTGGATTTCCCTTAGCAGCGTTTTGGGCTTCCAGGTGTTGCAAGATGCTTCATTTGGGTTGTATTACCTGTCCGTGGGAGCTCAAGCGTGAAGTTTTAATAATAATAATAATAATAACTTTCAAATTTTCAGTAGCTGCTAGTATACCAGAATATAATTAGAAATGCATCTCTGAAATGAAATAACACGAAATTCAATAGGTTATAGGTTTTTCATGAATATAGGCTCAAGCAATAGTTGACCCGAACTGTCCAAACAGTCAAACGGATTCCTAAATAGTAACACAGTAACTCATCCTCTCAGTAGTGCAAACAAAATTGAATAATTTCTAGAAGTAAAGCTATTTATTTTGCAATATTTATGATTAAAAACCAAACAAACTGAACAAAAACCAAATAAGCCAAGAAAATATGTTTTTTGGTTGGTTTAAACCATGTTTTTTTAATTGGTTTAAACCAGGCAGCCTTGCTACCAGGACCAGGAGAACAGCCATAATAGTTATATGCAGTCAAAGGGGGGCACCAGTAGCGACCGACAGCATCAGAACAGTTACAGCAAGCTTGATTATTTCCAATGGCAATGAGCTTGGGGCCGCTATAACTTCTAATTCTGGAATTACAACTGACTGGTTAAATATATATGAAATAGTAATGTTTTGCGGTCGCTTGCATGGGACACTGTATAACACTGGTATCAAAATTCCAAATTCGCCGAAGCAGACAATTAATACATAGTAGTAACTAACCTATATCAATTAGCCAAGGGCTCAAATCACCTTGGTGACTTAACATAATATTAAAACTCTCCGGGAACTCAGACCATAATTGTGATATATTATGCTCCGATTGTCAAAATATTGCACGGAACATCGACTAAATATGACTATCTGCAAATGAAAAATAGATTTGAATTACGCACTATAGCTATATAGCGTTTGGCACTGTTGCACAAAATTAATACGGTGAAAGCGCAACGTTAGAAGAGCCATATGCGCAGCACTATAATTACGTAAAATTTTGGACATCGTCATAGAAATGCAGAGGCGTAGTTGAAATTATGTAGGATCAAATCTAAGTTTTACTTTAAGGAAGCAGAATTTTATGAGTTTCAAGTAAACAAGGAAAACAAGCACGCTCAATTTCGGTTATTACCCTAAAGGCAAGGAAGCGGTTACAGATCTGGGAGACATTACTTGCAAGTAATCACGGTAATTGTAAAACAAATTGACAAGTAGATCAGTTGTTTTTTAACTTTTTGCCCAATTAAAATAAACGGTTGGCCAAAAGTACCACGCTGGTCAAAGTAACTTACGTTACTGTATATAACTATGGTATATTATTCAAGAGCATAAATCACGAAGCGTTCCTCACGCGTACTGTGACGGGTCGTGTCCCTGCAATGACAGCTAGTGGCTGAAACAAGGTCGAAATAAGTGTCATGCATCGTAAATCTTCCAGCTGGACAACTTAGTGCGTCGTTATCACCTGGTGTGACCGCCAACGAAACACTTCCATCGACTCCAGTTAGTGTCGTGATATGCAAGCGGGACCTTAGTGGTCCGCTCACGACAGGTCGCTGCAGCGAATAGAAAAACGGAGCGGATCCCTAATGTGCTGCTTGATAGTAAGTGAAATGGAGTGAGCCGATGAAAGAGTAGGCATCGTTCAGCGATAACTCAAGTGTTTGTTGAGGTTATACACACTGTAATGTTTTGCGTAAAGGTACCTGAACATGTGAACCAATGAAAAAGTGGACGAACTGAGAGATAACTTAGAAGTTATACAAGATATCGGTTCCATAATACGTTGCTGAGAGGTAAGCGGGATAGAGTGAACCTATAAATAGGTGGAGAAAGTTGAGCGACACAGTGACTAAATGGTTGCAGAAGATATCTCTTCCATAATGTTTCTTTGAAGATCAGTAAAGTAGAGCGTGTTATCCAGAACATATTTATGGCAAAGTGCAAAGGTATTTTCACGAGGTAGCAAAGTGCTAACAAAAAAATAATCAAAATTTGCTAAAAAAAAAAAAAAACTTTGGCAATAGGTAGCGATGTATCATCTGAGTTTTACAGAGATGTTGAGGTGCTACGGACTTCTGTCCAAAAAGTGGTATATAAAAATGTCAAATAAGGTATTTTATATGTTGGGGCAATGTGTTATAAATGTGTTTTCATGGGTGGTGGTAAAGTGCTAGCTAATGTAGTTTCTCCCACAGTTAAAGTGGTAAAATTGCATGTTAATAAAAGAGATTTGATCAAATAATGCTAAAAAATGTACATTATTATTATTATTAAATCACCAGACTGGCGACGTAGGAACGGAGAAACTCCATGAGGTTAACAAACCTCCACGCAACCAGCCCAGCGGGTGGAGAAAACAAAAGAATGAAAAAAAGAAGATCCGAGATCACAGAATAGCTCTGTGTACAGATCGTGTAATGCTGCCAATACCAGCACCAGCAAAGACAGAACCATCAAGACCATTCCAAACATCTACCCACGATGGAAAAAACGAACGGGAATACTGGCCCGTACGGCATCGTAACGGTTCCAAGGCAAACTCATGATGAGCACCAGTCCGCCGAGTATACCTAACCCGAACAAATGGATCCGGAAGAAACTCAGACAGTGGATGACTGGGGCAGTTATAGATTTTATACAAAAAACAGACACCACCAACTCTGCGACGATGCGCCAGATCACAGGGCACAACACCACCCAGCATGAACGCACATCGAGGAATACCTACATGACGTACTATCAAATTTCTAAAGTGCTACATTTATTAACCGCATTTTAAAGAGCGCTCAGAGTAATAACTGACATAGTTTATCAAGAGGTTTTAATTTACTTAGAAAATACCTAGCCTAAATAGTTAAGCCGAATCAAGATAAACTCACACTGGAGCAACTGAAGCGTAAACACGTTATTCTTATGGACAACTAGAATTTCTAGTTGTGGTTATCTGCGTGACGTCTGCACGCGCATGCGTGCAGTTATGACTTTTCACGATCGCGTCACTTGTTGGGTACTACAGCAGCGGAAACACATTGGACCCAACGAGCATTCGACTCTTACCAATCTCGACTTTTTTGCAGCAAGATAGGCTCAGTTCTACCTACCATGACGCCAACTCCAACTCTCGGCAACGCTTATGGGATTGGCAAAACTAACCAACCTGACCCAAGGACATGCGGCCCATCCTATCTATGTTCCATGAGAGGCCTTGCCAGTAACTATGCTCGGAAGACTAAACATCGCCGAAGTGGTGAAATAAACACTTTTTTGCATCCAAAAGATGGGGAAAAAATGCGACAAAAAATCGACGGTCTTCGTCATAGCGATGCTGTCAGGAGCAGAGGCGTAATTAGTGAGGGCTGACGCAGACTTAACTACTTCCAGGAATGCAGGACGCGCAGTCATTCTGAGAGACTCCAGAGACTGGAATGAAACATGTCTGGATTGTTTACCACGGCGCTGCAATAATTACAAAGACTGGGAAAGACTTTTACTGTATGTTGCTAGGCCTGAAAACACTGGTACAGAGTTACGCGATATGTTCTCAGACATGAAAAGAAAAGGGTAGACTTGAACTGCGTGTTCTTCTGTGACTTAATTGGTCAGACGCGGGAGTGCTTGCGCTTTAGGTTTTGACTCTATATAAGGACCATACTCCCTAGGCAAGAATATCCCAAATAATGTTATTCTTATGAGAAAACGACATTGTAGTTGGTCGTTATTGGTTACAATCTGAAAAGACACCGGTAGACTCGTCATTTACATCTAGAGGAAGAAAACACTTGGGTAGACTCGTGCTGAATCGAGTGGAGTCATTCTTTGTTATAAGTTTTAAGACCTGGACAGAGTGAACTAGATTTCTGCTATATAAGTTTACGTTCCAACTTTTGAGACCCAAAACTAATAAACATAGCTCTAGGTTTGGCAGCAATGTAACATGTTGTTTGCAATATCGGTACATGATATTATTCTATGAGCACGCTTAATTTTTAGCTACATAATGGATCTAGAGAAACATTAATAATACCTACATATATAGAGTATGTCAATGTAATGCTATAGGTTTAAGAGTAAGATAATATGCATAGCTTCAGGCTGTGATGGTATACGTGGGGCTGGTAGTAAAATATTAATACAGTGTAAGCGAAACTAACTTTGATAGTCAAGTAAGAAACTAGTATTAAGCGGTCAGGATAGAAAATGGAAGACCGACATTAACCTAATAGCGTACGCAAAGCTAACCTTGCTAGCACAGTATAACAAGCAGTTTCAGGCCGGCACGGTAGTACAAAAATATACCACATGCAAATGTAACCTTGGCAGCAACGACCCGACGGGGCACATAAGCTGATAAGCTACAACGCACAACGACGCGCCGACACACCACCACGCAGTCCGACGGTGCAGCGCAAGGTTGACATAGTGAAGTTCGTGCTCGCACTGTCAGGTCATTAATGCATTGGATATTTTGTGTCACTTTGGCTGTCACTGCTCGATAAAATGCCACCAAATATCGCGGGGTAACGACACTGAGAGCTGCCCATGGATGTCATGTCAGGGAGCAATAAAGCGTTATGAGGGGAGTGCGATTCAGGTCAGAGTGTCAACATTGAAGAGAGGGCAGTATGAGGGAGCTGTAGCGCCTGCTCTACACACTCCAATTAAGGTCTGGAGCGGGAGAACGGGAAAGATTTTACGTGTTAAAATCCGGAGATGCTTGCGGAAGAATTTCCAAATCGTACCAGAATGACTTGAGTGTCGCTGAACGTACGCAAAGTTCATGGATGAATGAGCTAAAGAAAATCGGTAAAGATGGAGCAGAAAAACTCTTACGCTTTTATGCCTAAGTTAGTTGAAACCCGAATACGCTTGACAATTGAAAATGGTAGCAGAAAGACTTGCCAGGCTAAAAAAAAAATTATTCTTACCAGGTGACGCACATACGTGCAAGCCTGTAGGTACATAAAAGTAAAAAGTCGCTGAAGAGATGATACAGCAAAGAAATTGTGGGTCAGAGCTAGTTAAGACAGAAATTCGTGCAACAGGGCGCTAGAAATAAGTAGAAAGCCTAGACAATAACTTTCTGAACACAAGTTTCTTTTCGAGTAAGTTTATTATACAGCCATTAGGGTTAGACCGCCAGCTGATAATGTATAAGGCTAACTGTGCCACCCCTAATTCCAATATATAATTCTGAAGTGTCATGAATGATTGAATCTCTACTCGCGTATGTTCGCCAGTTGCCTCATGAAATAATAAATTTCAGTACTCTAAGCTAACGGAGTCTCTTACACAAATGGCATCGCGTAAGTTTCAATGAAAAGAATATACTTCAACGAACTAAATCTAACGCGCTGTGTTTGTCAAACCTACACTGAGTAGTATAAAAAGAGTCAGTTTCAGCGCAGACTACATACTGACAAGAAAAAAAAAACAAGCTATAAAATTAAAGTTTATGAAAGCGCAAATTGAAACTAAAGTAAAACAAATTATCAGTGTAGACCACACACTTGTTATAATTTAAATGTTATTCAGAGCTATAAATTGACTTCGATATCACGTAAGTTATTGCCCTAAAGTACACACTGCAATACTGCACTATCATATACGATTTCAGGCACAAACGTGGCAGTATCCTTGGCGTGGTCACAGAATACAAAATAATGTGGCTTGGGGGCGAGGTTTATCAACTTGTAAATAGATTAGACATTCCAGGGTATTTCCAGCACAGATTTTACACTGGAAACAGAACTAGCAAATCTGCAAGCTGCAAAACGATGCCTTGACCAGCACCGTATAGTACTGGAGGTGTTGCCAAACAGTATCCGCGTTGCACGACCTGGAAACTCGATTTCTTGATTGCAATTAATAATTTACGTCCACTGCCTCTCTGCACAGGGCGTACATGGAGGGAAACAGCGCGTACATGGAAGGAAACAACGCGTACATGGAAGGAAACAACACTAAGCCTGCAGAATTCAAAACACCTGCATGGGAATTGATGTCTGCGCAAACGGCCAGGGAGAAAGTAGCCTATTCAAAACGGTAACCGTACTTCATTTTCCATGTTATCTTCAAAGTAGAGTACATGCCGGTAAATTTTAAAATAAAATTCCCCTGAACAAGGGTTAGAGGCCCGGCAAAATAATTGATAATGCGAAATTTTTTCCAACACAAGAAAATGCACTGAAAAAAAAATCAGAACATTTCGAAACATTTTACTAAGCAGTGACGAGAATTGGCGGCGTGGCCCACAGTCTACCTAGTACCTTGGAAAAGCGATTACTGAACTCAAAATTAATCTAGTATAACGCTGTCCGCTTCTCTGGACGATAATTATAGTGCTGTCCTTGCGGAAATTAAAGGTTTACATTATACGCTATAATAGGTAAAACTTGTTATCCCACGGTTTCTTCACAAAAAGCATAGCTATCTAGATTTGAAAGAGCATTGACAAAATATAGTAAATCTGCATGTTTCCAAACGCTAACCAGCAAGCGTTACTAGTGCGGTTTTTTCAGAAAAACAGTTCATTACCTTGTAATCAAACTGTACATCCTATGCTTTTCCAACACAAAACATACATTTGAAACAGCAACCACACATCTGCATGTTTTCAAATACTACCCTGACCAGCGTTGGTGTCGTGGCCCCCAGTCGACGTACGCGGTCTCTGGAAGGGGCCTGGAACACCCCGTCATTAGAGAGAGATTGAGGGCGCCGGGAGGGCAGTGCAGTCTCTGTCATAGACAGCGAGGCTTTGTATTTTTCTGTTGCATCTGAGTGGCATTAGCAAAAAAGGCATTATTAGGCAATATAGAGTGAGGTACGGCGGCCAGAACAGCTTGTAATGGCTGCCTCGCGTCCATCGGTAGCACGACAAGGCGACCTCTCGGCGAACTGGATCACGCCGCGTCACGCTTCTGTCGAGCTGACCAGCACCGGGAGCCAAGATGTGAGGTGGTTGGTGGGACTCCCGCTGTAAACACAGCTGCAGTGTCCATAGTGAAATTGGTCATTTTTGCACACAGTTGCAATCATGGCTGAACAACGTAACGTTAACGTAGTTCAGCCATGCATGGTTGCAATGACGCAAACACAACATACCAAGTTGTGTATGAGTGAATTGTGACCACAGCAGCAGTGTCGCTGAGATATATACGGTACCGTATCGCATCATTCTTAGAGACAAACACCCTCTTCTAGCTACTTTCTTGGATTCGCCCATTTTACACTCCGAACGTTTGGTCGAAGCATCCATATCCACTTCAAATTTTTTTATACTGGAAAATATGCCGCTGCTACGTAACTCGAGTTCTTGATAGCGATAAGCAGTTCGCAGCACATGGTGATGCACAACTTAGACTTTTGGAGCAAAAACCATCTTTGCTTTGGAGAATTTGGACTTTTGGCATAAAAAAGCATTCTACGGTTGCGCTAAGATGACTTACTGTCTCCAGGAGCATCACAGTGATGTAAATTAGAAATGTACAGCGAACGCGATCGCATACAACTGCTGGGAAATCCGGATACACTGGTTCGTGCTACAGAGATCGTGTTGCAAATATCCTGTCCAGAAACACAAGTAATTAAATGCCAGGTATTCGCTATGGTCCCGCTTCCTCCCCCTGGCAATGGTTTGGTGTGGTACCGTACGTAGGTCTGCATCGGAATATTAATCTCAGCTGAACAGGACCCGCCACTTAACCCATTACCTATTTCAGTAAACATATTGATGAACCAAATAAGCTGTACACCACATACATATAAAATCATTACCTACAAATTTGGAGTTGTTTGCTGTGTTTTTTCATTACTTTTTCTTGCATGTTAATCACTAAATTGAAAAAACAAAAATTAGAAAAATTGACTTGGAGAGAGTTGTAATCGAATTAACCTCACTGACATAACCAAGATATCATAGGCAATATATTGTATTTGTGGTATTATCTTCCCCATTCTTGGAAAAAATAAAATCAAATACAAACTCAGCGAGACCACCACAAGTTTAATTACTATAACCTGAATATTCTGTGCTTGTACACCTACAGTGAGTGTAGTTGTCATTCTTTTATCGAATCTGAACACTCAGTGTTTTTACACACCCAGGGATTAACATTGTTCTATTTCCTGTAACCCGAATATTCTATTATTGTACACCTCTAGCGAGTAACACTGGCTGAGTTTTCTCAATCCATGACGAAAATGCAGAGTACTACGATGCTCTTTTAAAAGGAAGACACATCAGAGAAAGACAATTTAATAGAAGCTCCAAGAGACAAGACGCTTCGTCTTCGCGAGTAGCAAATTATAGCTTTTGGAAATCTAGGTAGCTTTTTCAATGGCTGACGGCCGGTCGGCGGTCAACATCTAAAGGTTAGATACAAATCTTGATGAGGATGTAAACGGCTGCCTGAACTTACTTTTTCTCTGCTGATTTGTATCGTTGATAAAAATAACATATGAATTGGAAGAATGTCTATATTTCTAAAAGTGGAACTGCTGAAGCCGTTACCCTTTACATCCTCGATCTGGGAATTCGATACTTTAGTTCGTTCAGAAGAATCTTTAAAGTCCATCAAGAACGTGAAGCGCGCACTACAGTGCCAATCTGACCACATTAGTGATTGCATTGTTAAAATGTTTGGTGTGTAGTTGATGTTATCTATAGCTATATGAAGAAACAAATTTATGTAGTCAACTTTAAGCCAATGCGGCATCACTAAACGAAATAGTTCAGCAAGAACTATAACTTGTTTTGCTACCTCATAATCAGAGCCAAAAATTGACCACAAAACGTGATAAACAATACAAAGTTAAACAGTATCCATATTGTTTCCAGATTAATTTGCCATATATGAAATAAATTTATGATACATGACAAATAATTTCTCAAAAGAGAAAGTCAGCTTACCATTTGCAGCAAAGCAACCTAATTTTTATCAATGGCACACGGCAGTTCACTTTGCACAAGTTGAATTTCACGAATTACAAAGTGGTTTAATTTATGAGAATTTGACCTGGGATTGGAATATTTAGTCCATCACTATAGCTACTAGCGAAAATTGCGAGTAGTTCAGTGAAGGTTTCTACATCATATTATCTTCCAGAATATGCGCAATTTTTTTTTTTAATTCAACAAGCAAAACGAGATCGCCTCGACCGACCCGGCGGCTTTCCAAATTCCAGGCTGTCAAAATTGGCGTTCGTAACTTAGTGGAGCTTCGCGAGCTCTGAAATTCAAAAAATCAACGTAACTTTTTGCGATAAAATTGCGCCGGCATTTGAGAGCATTTCGCGTTGATCGAACCTGTGAAGTTCATCCACGTCAGTTATTGGAGGATGTGCTGGCAAACGAATGCATTTCGCACAGCTCCAGCGGATGAAATAAAAAACAGCAATCGCATTCCCTTTAGTTATTGGAGGATGCGCCAGGTATAAAAACATTTTGCACAACTGTAACTGCTATATTTATGAGTATAAGAGTCGCCTTAATTCACTATTATCAGACACTAGATGGCATTCAAAAACTAATCGTGTAATTGGCTAGACGCTAGAGTTTTACCCGTGGCTATTGTTATTATAACATAACACCAGACTGGCGACGTGGGAACGGAGAAACTCCATGAGGTTAACAAACCCCCTCGCAACCAGCCCAGCGGGTGAAGAAAACAAAAGAATTAAAAAAGAAAGAAAAAAATAAGAAAAAAAAAGATCTAAGATCACAGAATAGCTCTGTGTAGTGTATAGATAGTTTAAAGCTGCCAATACCCGCACCAGCAAAGACAGAGCCATCAAGACCATTCCAAACATCCACACACGCTGGAGAAAAAGAACGGGAATACTGGCCCGTACGGCATCGTAACGGTTCCAAGGCAAACTTATGAAGAACACCAGTACGCGGAGTTTACCTCACCCGAACAAATGGATGCGGAAGAAACTCAGACAGTGGATGACAGGGGCAGTTATAGATTTTATACAAAAAACAGACCCCACCGACTCTGCGACGATGCGCCAGATCACAAGGCACAACACCATCCTCCAGCATGAACCCACATCGATGAACCACTTTGTCAAGCAAACGCAGATGGCAATCGGCAACAGAACCCCCGACTACAGGGCAGTACTCCAGAAGAGGAAGGACAAAGCAATTAAAGCAGCGACGTGTCAATTCTACCGAGCCAAACACCCTCCAAGCACGCCTCATAAGACCAAGTTTCTGCGATGCACGCGAGGCAACCGAACGAATGTGGGGCTCAAACGTCAACAATAATACTCTACTGTAATTTTCACAAAAGCACAGATTAAGCTTGCAGTACGAATATTTTAGGGTTATTCATCGTGTTATTTTTCCAAATTAGCACAGTCATTTTCAGATATTAGTTCCGACAATAAAAGAGGCGGTGCAACTCAATGGGCGTGATAAATTTTTAGCAATAAGGACTCACGTGGTATTTATCAGTTATACAGTTTACGAGAATATGGCGGTCGCCGCAGAACTTCTCAGAGTCTGGCATAAGATGAAGACGTAGTTAGACTTGCCTCTTCCTTCATCAATATTGCTTTTGTCTGCATAACACAGGTCCACTTTGTGGGGCGACACAGACACTGGTGCAGTGACGACGAGCAGTGCCCAGGAACAACTTTACTTTAATCTGCAAAACATACACAAACTCACCTGCATGCCACCTCAGCGCCGACCATCAAGTCTGCTTTAGTCGGCAAAATACAAACAAACTAGCCTGCATGCCACCTCAGCGCCGACCATCAATTCTGTTTTGGTCTGCAAAATATGAACAAACTTACCTGTATGGGGGGAAGCAGACACCATCTCGATGAAGACCAGAAGTGTCGACACCCTCAGCAGACGCAGTAGGGGCAAGACCCGCCAAGCTGGCTCAGCCATACTGGCTGCTGAATCAGCCGAAATCCGCCGTCTTCGGTCCTGTGCGGCAGCCATATGCGCCTGGTGAGTCCAGCGTCGCTTACCCAGGGTTGGAAACGAGTGTCCGCATCATATATCAATCACCACTAGCACTGTTATCATCCTACGATCTGCTTAAGTCCAGTACTTCACAGTTTTAGCCATTGGAAAACTGTCTTTGAAGCATATCGCTGCAGCAGATGAGGGCAGCAATGGACGAACGAAGACAACTAGAATTTCACAAAATTGGCTTTCAGTAAGCAATTTAGTAATATTTCTGTTATTACTAGTTAAGCCAATTATAGATTGCAAAAAACATTCGACAATTTACTTCTAAATGCTGTAATATAACAAATACGTTCATGAAGATATACGAGCGTAACACGACTATACCGTTACGGATTTAAATTGGGAAATGCAAGTAAATAGTGAGCTTTTCAATTCATTTTCCGTCTACAACTTTTTTACAAATGAATCATGAAGCCAATTCAATCGCACAATTTGTGTTTATTAACAGCGGCTGCGCTTCAATAATGTTCTTAATAATATAAACATGTGTGAAATTTCACAAAAGCACTCGAGTGCCAACAGATTAGGAGGTCTAATGTATGCAATTGTGGCAGTTAAATTTCAGTGTTTAGCATGTTCATAAGCTACTTTTGAATAACATCAGGGAGTTTACTCAACTGAATTAGTGCGTCCTGTTCAGGTTTGCAGTTCAAATACACAAAAATCTTTCTTTTTTGTTCAGTTAGCGCTAAGTGTCAGGCAGCAGAAACGCCTCCATACAGTATCTGAAACAAAGAAACGTAAAACAAGCAGTTAATGAACAGTTGTGTTTCTTCCTTAGCTTGATTAACTAACAGACAATGTTATACAATAGACAATGCTAAGCAATGATAAGAACTGTTGCTCTCAACAAAGTTGGGAAAAACTCAGATTAAAACTTGCTTCTTCATTAGCGCAAGTAAGAAATAAAAATGTTAACACTTCCTTTGCTCAAATTCACATCCTACACAAGGAGTTGGGCAACAAATCAAAAATACGGGAGAAATGTCACGCAATTTTAACATATACGCCAATGGTGCTGCAAAAACACGAGCACCGTCACAAGAGCCAACTACCTATGTCAAGCAGGTTTTGTGCAACTTAACTTATACTCTGCGCCGCCGAAACCTGAGAAAGCGTTTCAACATTCACAGCTAGCATCTACCTCAATTGAACAACTGAAGGGTAAAACACTAACTGTAAGGTAGTTAGGCTAAGTGACGAGATGCTGTTAGTGTTTCAACTTATAAACTTTTTTCGGCATTGTCTGAGAATGTGAATACTGTATTTGTCATCATGCACGAAACGAATTTTTTTCTCAATTCGCTTTACGGTTGGTCACAGCGATGAAAGTACCTACCTCGATTTATGCTTAGAATTTGTGACCGTTTACCACTAAGTGCTTAGAAATGTAATACACAAGTGTTTTTGCAGCTTGGGGTAATACGGGGCGCTATTACATATGAAACTGTTTTCCCGAAACTGCCTCGTAGGTCCATAGGCACTACTGAGCGGGTTACGGCAGGGACGACAGAGCTACAGCGCAGTGTGGAAGGTTCGAATCCCGCTAGGGGACGACTTTTTTTTTTACACGTGAACTGATAAAAGGCGAAGGTTGAGATGCAATGCTATGTGCTTCAGATTCAAAATAACCCATTTTTCCTATGTAATTTAGAATAACTTGACTGCCTGTAGTATTTGTTTGTGTTATAATAACGTCAGTCTGTACACAAAAGGAACTTATAAGTAATTAACAAATAATTTATCAACAAATGTGCAATAGAAATTTAGTGGGGAATAATAAAGTTATGACAATGATCCTATCTATAAAAAACTTAATTTTATAGCCTTCTTCAAGTTCTTTACGTAAGATTCTGGCCTTTAAAAATATAGGTTTTACAAATAAGATTTGAAGACGCTTTTCCTCCTCAGAAAGGTTCGACCCTTTAACTTACTGAATTGAGTTAGCCTGCAGTTTATTTCCTCAAAATTATTTTTCCAGGAACTATAATTAACAAATTTAATAGCAATCTGGCTTCCTTCTCGGCAAGTCAAATTAGCCGAGTGGGTAGGCCGTGTTCACACGTTCCTCGTCTTAACGCGTTCAAACTGAAGGACGCGGAGCGTTCATTTGATGGAAGCAGCTGCAGCAAATGCGGGAGACTGAAAGATACAAAACACCCCTTCTTTGAACGAGCCGCGTCATTACAGTTCAGTCAACAGAACCTATAAATACTGAATTTATCCACTATACCTCTTTCAAATAATAAACAAGTCGACAAAAATGTTTTTTGACAGTTACTATCAGAATCTCTGTACTCCCTTTTAACACAAGAAAACTATAGATGGCCTGAAAATGTTGTACTAAGGACACGGACGTCATCTTTGAATTGGAAGCAGTGCTGATTGTTCTGTGTTAATATCTGTGCTATCAGGCTATAAATACTTTGAAAAAAAGGCTGTTCCTAGCAAAATCAGGCTATCAGATTATGGGAGACGAATGCGACTTGAAACCAACGCTAAATATAAGCAAAAATGCAAAGAAACGAGATTATAACTGAACGCGCGGCGTCAATTTGAATGAAGCTCGCTTCTAGGTGTGGAAAGTGATAGCAGAAGTTGACTCACAGCTCGTGTTCATTTTCGTGACTGAACGCGTTATAATGAGTAACGTGTGAACTGCCCCTAAGATAGGTAAAATAACATAGGGAACAGATTGTACGGTCTTATGTTGCGCAAATTAACATAGAGATCGTCCATATTTCGACCTCACACAAATGTAGCCCCTTATCAGCGCTTTCCATCAATTGCACACATTCTGGACTTCTGCTCGATTGAAATTGTAATTCCATATGATGTCGCGAAGATCCACCCATATTAATTGTATGGATATGCGATATTTTGCAAGCGAATGATAAGTACTCGTTTGCAGCAAGTATATCTTTAGTTTAACCTTACCGTCAGTGTCAAGATGCTATATGTAGGTATCCCATGGTGGGGATAACCCTCAAATGGTTTAAAAAGTTAATCTTTGCAGCGCCAATTGAAAACCTCAGAACACAAGTCCATTATTTACTAAAATGATATCAAGAAGGCTAAAAGTACAATATTCATAATGCATAGAACAACCCATCGTGAACTTCAAAAACAAACAACTTGAGGACTTCAAAATAAATCATTGTTGGCCTCAAAAAATCAGCGGTGGACTTTAAAACAAACCATTTGTAGACTCCTAAACAAACCATCTGTAGACCCCAAAACTAACCATTCGAAGACTTCAAAACAAACCATCAATGGATTTCAAAACAAACCATCAATGGACTTCAAAACAAACCTTCTGTAGACTTCAAAACAAACCTTTTGTAGACTTAAAAACAAACCTTTTGTAGACTTCAAAACAAACCTTCTGTAGACTTCAAAACAAACCTTCCGTAGACTTGAAAACAAACCATTTGTAGTCTTCAAAAGAAATCATCAGCGACTACAGAACAAACCTCCTGTAGACTTCAAAACACACCATTTATGAACTTTTAAACAAACCATCGGTAGACTTCAAACAAACCATGGGTGCGCTTCCACAGCAGGCGGGGCTGCCTATATCGAACCAAACCAATTTTGCCCAAAACGATAAATCTCGACGTGATCGTAGCCGCGCAACACACAAGGTTGCGAGGATATAACGGACGGCGCGATCACGATCAATACAGACAGCGGCAGTCGAGCAGCTGCTCGATTTCAATTTAGAAAATTGCCTCACCTTTTCTTTTATTCCAAGGATTTTCAAAATGTGTTGCATGGATTGCAAGTCAATAGAAAAACTTACTGCAAAAGAACAGTGTATTTATTTTCTAACATATTTTCAATACGCATATACAGAAGAACAAAACATAAGAAAGAACAATGGCAAGACGTAGGTATTTTTCAATGTACCTAGTTTCAATACGCGTAGAGGTTTTAATTTAAAAAAACTTCAAAAAGCCAACGAATATAGAACGGGTTACCGAGCGCAAGTTTTCAGATTTTAAATACGCACTGACGTAAAAAAAAGTATTTCTGCGTTAACCATTCCCATTTTTTCAACTTAAAAGATTATCCAAACAATAGGGCAGGTGGTTGTGATAACCTATGACTACAAAATAAGTGGGAAAATGCTGCTCACTGATACAACTGCGTATCTACACTAAGTCCACTTGGACAGAAAGATACCTAGCTAGCCTATTTTGTGCACATACTAGGCTACAGTATTCAATGCATTTTCAACACCTTAAAAGAAATGACACTTTAAAGGATTACGCAGTTTTTTCCCTAACACACTTTCAAGTAAATAAAATAAATATTGGCAATTTTTTCCCTACCTAACCGTTTTTAACAAACACAATTTATTATTTAAAATATCGTCATTTCACAAACAGTTTGGCCTACGTTCATTACTGCAACTATTATTACCATAAACGCCTGGGCGCCAAAGGTAAGTAGCACCTATATGGAGCATTAAAGCAACACATCAATGCAGGAAATACTGCGGCGGAATCAGGAATCAAAGAGCGTAACGGGAGGACTAACGAGAAATTAGCATCAAAAAGTGACGTCATCATCGACGAAGCTATGGCTGAGCAGCCTAGGAGTATTTTAACTAATTTAAATAGAAAAATTGTCTTAAAATGCCAAATTCATCTCTAGTGTATAAACAATTACGAAAATATCTACTAATTTAGCAGTTAGGCCTATCTATTTAAAATTGCAGTCCCTGTCGGTGGAAACTGTTACAGCACAAATGACGAATTTGGTCCCTTTTGGCCACCTGATTTAACTTCTTTTTCTTAATTGAAGCCTTATTTACACTCACTTCATATTCAGTTCACAGTGCTCTTCACAGAACATATTTATTCCTTACCAACAAACATAAGCACAATTATAGCCAATTCTGGACGCGAGAGAAACCCCAGTAACAGTTGGCCTTATTGCCCCAACTTTTTGTACTTGGCGACAACATTTTACAGTATTTTGCAGCTCAAGTAGCTGACCAGTCATCAGCGGGAGATTGAATGAACTAAATCGCAAAATACGGTGATATGTTCAAGAAAACAACCTACGAAGGCCTCAGGTCCCACACTCAAATACTAGGACTCGTCGATGTGATATTAATTTGCTACGTGCGGTCACGGCTAAGTTTTATTTTAGTCCTATTGAATCCTCCCGTTGCATTTTTTGCTTCCTGGCCGGAGCCACTGCAAAAGCTCACAATTGACTTGAACATATGTAGGTACCTAAATCCATTCAGACGAACACAGACCGCCACAATGAATTTCACGCAACATAGATCGGGGCGCAATTAAAACGCCGATCGAACTAATAAATTCGGCACTTGAACTAGTGCATGTGCCTCTGCAGTAGCTCATGTGTTTCTCCCAAAGATTTTGTTAGGGAAGAATACCGTCAGGAAGGCGAAAAACGTCCTTCATTGTTGGACAACTGGTAAAATTTACAAAGGCAGACAACTGACCGCGTATGACACTATTTCACGAAACTGGTCTGGGCATACAGATACACCCGACGAGTCGGTTGATTCGCAAAGATGCCTAAATTTGGGAGATATCTCGATGCTCATATTCTCTCGTACCATATTTTCACGTAGGTACATCGTTATTTCTTCTATGAACAGAGAATGTGCATAGCTCAGCATACGAGGCCAAAAGGAAGAGTCAGAAAACATCAGTTAAGTGCTCGAATTGTCCTTTTCAACATTCCACTACGTAAATGAAATCGTGAATATACCGTATATAATGAAATGTCATAGGTATACTCTCTGTGAAATCGCCATTCACTTGAGTCTATTTGAAATTAAAATATATTTTTACTTTTAAATATATGGTCGACTAGACTAAGATTAAAATTTGACGTTTCGGGACGTCCTTTCCCATCATCAGAAAATAAAGGAAATACTATTAACTACAAAACGAAAAACTTATTTAAACGTTTCTTAAACCCAAAGCCTAATGGGGAGCGAGATGTTGGCAGTGTGAGGTGCAAAGCGTGAATGACCGGGGCAAGTTCCGAGAAGCCTAACGTGAATGCTCGTACAGGCGGGCGATTAGAAACAGGCAGCGGAAGGATCAGAGCAAGTACAGTTGGCGGAGAAAGATGCCCGTGCAGTCGGGCGATTAGGAGGAGGCAACCGGGTACAGTCAATGAACGGGGTGATCAAAACTAATACAGTTGAAGGGAAAAAAGCGGAAATAAGTTATGGACCGTGATAAGAGGTACAGCTGTATCATTGTATTGAGGCTGGGTTTTGTTTTATGGATGTAAAGGGATTCTAAAGTTGTCAGTTCTATTTGGGTTGAAAAATCGATGATGGAGAAGTCTTTCCTACAAATGGGATGATTGTTTTGTTCTGCATGAAGACGGGGAGACGAATGGGTAGGTTTGACTAGGGGTAAAACTGTTCTACTAGATATACCTAAATATCGATCAACGCGGGCTTTGTAATGCTGTCCAGTGCTGCCAGCATTGATTCTTTGGTTGCTTTCGTTTCAACGTCAGAATCTTCGTTTTTGCAGCTGGGCTCTTTTTCCGGAGTGCTGTGGCGTGTCACCCATGTGACGCCTGTTCCGAAGGGCTTGGTTTCATCACGTACCTCTGATTACCTATAGACAGATCTCGAGCACACCTGTTTTGTCGAAAGTTTACGAGAGGTTGGTTGTGTCGAGATTGGGTTGTTTTCTTGAAAAGCAGGATTTCCTTCCCCCAACACAGCATGGTTTTCGTAAGGCCTTGGGAACTTGTGATGCTCTGCTGCACATTTCTCATGTGTTGCAGCTGGCTCTTGATTGGGGTCATGAGGCAAGATTGGTACAGCTTGACTTCAGCGCTGCTTTTGATCCCGTGAATCACCTTGGGCTGCTCCATAAGCTGAGATTAATGGGTATTGGTGGTTCAGTTCTCGCGGTAATTAGTCAATTTTTATCTGACAGACGTCAATGTGTAGTTGTTGATGGGAAG
>LQNS02278100.1:11137159-11176198 GCA_001587735.2 Parhyale hawaiensis
TGGTTGTTATTATGGTCGAAGGTTGTGACATATCTCTACCATACTGCACCCCATAAATGGTTGAATATGGAAGATATATCGATAATAAACAACCAAAGTCTCGACCATAATCATAGTTGTTCTTCTATAATCACAACCATAATTTCCGACTGGGAAGTGATGTCCGAAGTGCCGGCAAGGAAGGGTAGACTGACCAGAAGACTGTTGACCTCAGCGACCGACGAGAGGTCTCCTGGGTGCCGCACCGACCATCCCCGCTCCAGCAATAGCGGTGTTGCTGACAGTGAGAGTGGAACAGGACACCTTGAGTGGACACTCTAGCCCTAACTCATGCAATGACTTACTGATAACCTTTCAGTGAGCTTCAAGAGCAATCCCTGCACAAGCTACACGTAGTACCTACGGAGGAAGACGCCGCGACCCAGCACAAGTCGGCGTGTTCCGGCTTGTGGAGTCCATTAGCTTTGTTGATACATAACAAGTTGTTATGTATAACAACTCAACGAGTTTGCAACGCCAATAAATAAAAACAGACTGCTTTCGGGACACAGCAATATACGTATGAAATAAAAATAATAACCAGTAGATCGTTGTACATCAAAAACTAGGTATTGCAAGCGCAATGAACAAGTTCATGTGGACAAAGTGAATTCTTCCAGATGTCACTCCGGAGGAAAGCATAGCTAACGTGAAAAAGGTCAATCAAAACAATGGTACGTAATTCTCCTAGTTCTGTAGAAGTCTTGCTCTGTCAACAGCGTCAGGGTCAGAGTTGGGGAGAGGCTAACATGCACAAATTACAAAAAAAAAATCACGATCGAAAATTTCCAAACGACCAGCCAATATTAACAAATAGGTCTCCTATAGGCATTCGATAAATGTCTATTCAGCTTCTTAAATGCCAAATTTTGAAAATTCACTTCGGTTTTCAAAATGAAGGATTACCAATTAGCTAGTCCTACCTACATACGTAATCATGGGTAATTTAGGCTTAAGAATATCCGGAACGTTTGCGTAGCCGCTTCGTTCATGATAGAGTGAAATTATAGCAAAAGTGGAGCGAATCAGGCAGAGCTGAAAACTGAACGTAATAAAAGTAAAGTAGATTGAATAAGTCTTTCATTATTATCTATATAGTGATTCACTATTCCCATTAGCACTCACTTGTAAGAAACGTCAGTAACTTTAACCATAATTATTAAACAAGCTATGTCAGCCAACAACACTGTCGTCTAGCTATACGGTAGGTATCCACAATAAGAAGAGACTGGTCATAATTATACGGCTAACGCAAATGATCCAAGCGTTACAGAATATGAACACATTCATAATCTAAAACCAACATACAGCTACACGTCGGTCGTTATTGATGAGTTTAATATCATCCCTACAACTTTCTCAAGAGGAAATGAACCTGTGAAAGTTTAAAACTCTCACAGATACGGAATGAAACACTAAGAGAGATCTCGACAACAGTTTTTATTTAAAAGAGGTAAGTCTAAACAGGAGATCTAATTCGATTTGTTTCAAAAACTAGAGTTACCTGGCGAGATTTCCGTGTGAACCTATATAGTTAGACACCACCATCAGTGCTGCATGGCATTGTGGCTACCAATTAAAGTGGGGAATCGGCACAGTTCCATACCTGGATATTTGTAATCCCTTCAACAAGTGGAGGAGGCTGCCGGTGTTACAGTAATGTTAATAGTCATCTTCAAATTCACGAAAATGTTGTAAATATACTCGCGTGGAGCTGCGCAGTCTCCCACTTCACAAACCACGAACTGCCAATCTTCAATAATATACTAGTTTAGCATACTAGCAATCGCATCCTGTATATGTATTAAAGGCTGTGTTATAGATAACGAAAATTCTAAAATACAAACGCGCGTAGTAGGAAAATGACAAGTTAGACCCCGTACAGCAAACAGAAAATTATAAGGTGCTACATCGATCTTTGACTGCATGAAGTTTTTATAGAATCACAACAAGCCCCAAAAGGACGTAAACAATCCAGCTGTCTGTTTGGAGAGAAGACGGCTCCTTCACCACGGCTTATCTGCCACATCACGATATGCATTATACCAAAGCGGTAATTTTAGAGACTATGGTTGTAATCTGCCTGCAGATGTTGTGGATACAACGGGAAATTTACTTAAGTGGCGACGCAGAAGTTTGTGCAAATAGAACGCGATCGAATATTGCACGCTGAGCATAGGTACCCAATTTCGATCAGTCTCACAGTGTGAACTCACAAACCAGGTTAGGAAGGTCAACGATCGGTTCGTGAGCATCATTATTCGTACTAATATGGGAATAATAATGGGAGCTTTACCGAGTAAAGGGAAGGAACATACAGTATATTGAGAGAAATATGGATAGGTTCATTAGACACAAGTATACATTACACTAGAAAGTTTAAAGACCCATCCACAAAGGTGTTCCCACACAGGATCAACGCGTATGAGCACAGCAAGTGAGGAAAGAAGATTAAGAACAGAATAAAGCATCATCGGCAGGAGTATGAAAATGGAAGAAAGTGGGCACAAAAGACAGAGGTCCAGAAAGCGTAGCTATAAGGCTAAAGTAACATAGGTTTGGGATCCCCATGGGGGCGCTGCTCCCCTTAACAGAGGATGGCGAGCTGCAACCTTTGACTAATCCTACGCCTCCAGAGGGGTGATTTTTCGGGAGATATATCGCATAGTGGCTTACAGCTCGTTCAGTTGCATTAAGATCGTTTGCCTGATACGCGGTATTCTTAAAGTGAAGTTTTAAAAGACAAACAGGATAGCTGATAGACTTAGTACGAATACAGTAATAACAATACAAACGTTAAATCATTTATCGTCCACAATAAACATCAATATTCGTACAGGGATAGCATTACTGAAAACGTGTACCAGCAATTTTTCAGTTTTTCAAGCTAAAGGGGAAAGGTAGTTTGACTGGTTTATTCCATTTGCCTCGTGAGTGACATTAGTTATAGAATTATAATAGAAAAGATCAACTTAACTGCACACTCTAACTGCATATCCACATTATTACAAGTTTCGGTTTGTGCTACAAATAAATAACCAAAAGGAAAAAAGAAACAAAGAATCGCACGGCTGCAGTCAACCAGAGACAACCATGGCTATGGCTTCAAAAATGGAAGCCTCATGCAGGGCACTCTTCCTCGCAGCCGTCACCATTCCTTGTCTTATAGGCCAGTGTCCCCACAGTCGAGTGAGAATGCTAGAAACGCTGACGCAGCAAGCAATGCAGTGCACATGCCTGGCGAGACGGCGAACGCGAGTACCATACTACAGCATGGAAGCGCAGCAAACGTGACATGGTAAATAATTACGAAGGTGTTGTACATAACCGTTATATATTTACAAATACAGTAACCGCAACCACAAGAAATACAAGAAAAACAGAACGAAATCTATTGGAACCTACCCTTGCCAAACCTTATATAACCTAACCATGCCTAGTCAGTCTGGCCGTACAGTTTCAAGGTTTCAAATGCCCATTTCATGAAATGGGTAATTTCATACATTGGGTATAACATATGCATAAATAGTACGTATACTAGAAACGAAAGACCTCAAGTAACTGCCAAGACAGGCGGCCATCACATGCTTAGGTACCTGAATATACTTCATCTGTAATATCTAAATAAACTAAATCTTTTATGCTGCCCTCACTAGTTCCAACTTTTGTCTTTGATTAGAGTGGTTTTAGGATTAAGCAACAAATGAAAACCGTATAGGCATGCATACTCTTGTGGACTACTACTCGCTCTCATGGCGATATCCGCTCGCACAACATCTGACAAGAACAACTCCTACACTTCCGAGAATAGCCTTATTCCTGAAAACTGAACCTTCATCACATGAAGAGAATTAAAGAAATGCCACCAATTATTCTTTTAAATGCCTACTTTTGAACTTTCTAATATGAAACAAAGTGCTTTGAATCGTAAACAACAAAAATACGGAAAGAGCAAACTCACAATTTAACTTCAATCTTATACGTAGAACAAAGAACATTTCCAGGCCTCAGGCATTGAAGTGCGCATTCTAACCATAGAACAAAACTTATATCCCGGCTCCAGTCGTGAACAACAAAAACAAAAAGTGAAAGTGCACTGTCTTATCTTAAAACGAAGCTTATTTTCATACCCGAATCATGAAAGACAAAAGGGCTCCCCGAAAAAAGAAAAAATTAATTATAAAATCGCAACAGTTGAGCAACTCGAGGCGCACTGACCTGCTATGGATCTCATCCATCAGACACGTTTCTCTGACTTTATGAATATTGAAGTCGTTAATCACTACCAGGGCTATCCTAATACAGGTAATTCGTGTGAGAAACGGTCGAAAAGGAGATACGCTAATCGAGGATTGTCTTTAATAGATGTAATCAGACGCCTGAGCTACAATGCTCTCGCCTGGCAGCTTTGAAAAGAATGGGACCACAACACGATGAGCTTCTTGCACGACTTCGGAGGACCGAAGAGGTCGTGTTCCATGCAGCCAGGCGTGCTGGAACATTAATATGGCGTGGTCTGCCGTCGTTTGGAAACTGGAGAAGCTGGATAAGTTTCTGCAGTCTGTGTATGACAGCCTGCGAGCGTTCCTGTTCGGCCAAAGCGGATGGACTGGGCATCGCTGCTAACGATTCCTGAAAGGACTTTTGGTTGCTCACTGAGAAGTCACCGATGCTCTTAATTATACGCACGACTCCAGAGGACTTGTGAACGTGGCTGCTCCAGTTCCAATATGACTGATTTGTTGTTTCTGAGTATTGTTATATGTACCACAGCCTGTTCCGCTGCTCTATAGGTGATTTCTGTGCAGTTTCTGAAAACTCTTGTGTTTACCGCCGCCTGTTCGTTGGATCCTGATGATGCCTCTTCAGTAATTGAGGATTTTTTTTTTGGCTACCACGAACTGTTGCTCGGCGCACAAAGATTCCTGCACGAATCCAAATGACACTCTATAAGTACTTTTACCTACAATTTGCAGCATGGCATCTCTCTAAACAGTCCCGCATTCTGCCTTAGGGCTCCTGAGGAACCTGGAAACACTCCTTGGATTTTCCATGCGAATCTACATGGAGCTCTTGAACTGATGTAAAAGCTACTAAATGCAAAGCTGATCCTAAGGTCTCTTGAAGAACTCTTTAGATATTTGTAAAGCTCTTCACGTTATGTAGCTCGGCCTAGTACAAATTGAGTCAACACTTCTATCATCACTCGCACGGGGAGAAGGACTTTGGAAGGTCCCAAAATTCTTGTACCTAGGACTCAAAAAGACTATTTTTAGCGTCTACTGAAGAGTTGCAAGACTTCTGGGGACTTGTAAGCGGCTACAAAAGTCTTTTGTGACTCAAGAAGACTCGTGAGCTGCGCTTATTCTATACCTAACCTTTTGTTTCTTGTACACACGAGGAAGCGGACGCAAAAAAAAAATGTTCGAACATTCTCTGCACAGCATACGGGGAACAAAAGACTGTAGTGTGAACAAGACTTCACCCCTGAATTCACGACGCACGCACAGATGATACAGAGACGGAATCGAAGATACTGGGAGCCAGGAGTCGGAGTTGGAAGCCGGCTGGACTCGGGAGTCGATAGAAATTGTCCTATTTTGCTAAGTGACGAGTCGAAGTTTGTCATTTCAGCGAGTAGGAGTCGGAAGTGAGCCAGACTCAGGAGTCGGAAGCCGGCTGGATTCAGGAGTCGGAAGCCAGCTGGACTCATGAGTCGGAAGCTGGCTGGACTCAGGAGTCGGAACCGGTTGGATTCAGGAGTCGGAAGCTGGTAAGACTCAGGAGTCAGAGTCGGACTTGATCTACCCGACTCCGCCACCCTACTCGCACGACTCCTACAAGTCCTGCACGGCTCCTTGCGTTCCAGAGGGCTCATCAGAAGTCGTGTAGGAGCCAAGTGAGCAGGGCCATAAGATGGCGTGGTTTGCCGTCATTTAGAAACCTGAGAAGCCTGATAAGTTTCTGTTGAGAATACCAGTCGCTCACTATTGTGTAATAAAAGTATCGTCTTCCCATGATTGCTTCTGCCAGCGAAAATACTTGCATGGCCACATGCTCTTTAAAATGTTTCCATCGGCATGCCATGGCAGAATAACAAGCACTGTATGGAACGTAAGGCAGTTCGCTGCACTGGCATTTTCGCTGGAAGTATTTTTTGCACATACCAGTACAAAGGAGGGGAGATTTTATTGGGGCCCAGAAGAAATTAATTGCGTTAGATTCGTATTCAGCATTTTTTGGATGACAATACAGTACGATTGAATTTAGTTCTATTTGGCGCGGAAAATAGTAGCTAGGCAAAACTAGAGGCAGCGTGCTGAAGAACAGAAAATGAGAAACATTATTTACGACTCTTTCGATGACGTTGCAGTTTCAACACTACCAGCGCCTACCAATGATAAAATTTTGAATATCTCTCCTGATTTAGGGGTGTGTATAAATTGCAAAGGCGCATATTCCCGATAAAAAGGAATAGTTGGGACCCACATGGGCTCCATGTGGCTTTTCCACTTCGAAACCACATTGGCCCGAGCTAGAACATATTTTTGCAAATTGGGTCGATGTGCTGATCACCTCGTTTTAGCTGGGTGCCTTGTGGTTAGTCCGTGGGACCAACGTCCCACTAATTACAATAAAAACCGTCATGTGGAAATCCCCTGGGCCAAAGTAACATAACCAATAGGAAACATTTAGCTACATCACAGCCACATAGGTGCAATGTGGCAGTAGCAGCCATTACTGTGAAGCTACGTCACCACATAACAGCCGCATGAGGTCCACCTGGCATTGTTGCTCGGGTTGTAACGCGATGTTCAAACATGTTCGCTGCAGTTGCGGTCACGCAAGCTTTTGTTCCAGGAGCAGGAAAGCCTCGCACATTGTGCTCGCGTGGACAGTGGCCTTTAAGAATTTAAGAGTACCCTATTGTATGTGTTTTGACTCTTAGGACTCAGATAGAAAAAGAACTATTGGTTTCAGACATTATCGATGTTAAAAATAATTGTGACACCGATGCTATTAATTTAACTATTTGTTACCTTGCAGGTAATACTAGTTCCCTTGTTTTGTGGCAGGGAAAACTTTTTTTTATCAAATGATACATTTAAATTTCTCAGCAGGAAATAGTAGTCACCAATAAAACTGGAGACTGTCCCTACACGTATAGCTCGCTACGTCATGCACCATCGCCCGGACAGAAAGACGCTGAATTGCAGACTCAAGCAACAGTCACCACGCTGTCCCTTATACCTATAGAGCCAGCTTACGCTTGGGCTACAGTCGGCTGTAGTCAAAGACTGGAAGCCTGGAAGCAGAGGAGGGGAGGCCCCTGGACACACGCCATCAGGGAAGTTCCGCAGATTTGACGCAACTTTCCATATTTTACGTCGCTTCCTAAATGAGCTGCGCAACGAGACCCCAACTACAAAAGCTATCAACGAAGCCACTTCACTGGAGCGAGTGCCGGTTTTTCTTTCCGTTTTCCAGTTAGGCTTACATGACAAAGAGCTGACAAAGGCAAAGTTCTCTTTTGAAATTGTAAGCTGATGGAGTTGGTAAAAGGTGGATGCAGTGATTGACTTCAACTTTATTAGAACCTTTACGCTTTCTAAAGCGAATGGCATAGGTAGAGGAAATAAAATGACTGAAGTTATTTAGCTTTTTCGCCTTTTTTGCTGCATCTACGGAATATGAAGGTGCATAAATTTCTCGTAGAATGAGCAATTGAGGTTGTAGATTTGATACGGTAGCCGACAGTGGATACTGAAAGTAATACTTTCAGTGGATACTGAAAGTAAGAACCACCGGTAATCTAATCCCGAGCACCGAAATATTTCACATCCCTGGCTGAGAAGCAAACTTCAGACCTCGAGACATGTGTACCGCTCTGTCTACTCTGCTTCTCAAAGGACATTGGGAATGACAAATGCGGACGGTTAACCCTTTACGGAACAAGTGACCATAGACAGTTACTTCCGTAATGCTGTTCCTAGCAAGGCGTTCTCATCAGCCGCTCAATATGGAGTCAATTCCCTACGATATTTTAGATTATAGTTCTAAAATTAGTCTCGCTTCGACAGCCTCACTTACAACCAAACAGAGGAAAATATAAGATGTACAAAGCACCAAGTAAAACAAGGAGCTAATGCATGGGGAACAAAATAGAGAGTGAGAGAAGCGACGTAAGATTATACCTATATAAGTTGCAGATAAACTACGGTACCTACGAAAAACAGACAAGTGGGTACAAAAGAAAGATGTTCCGAAGACCCAAAATTAACGAACGTTAAGAATACCTGCATGTGTACGGCCCCCCATAACATAGGAAGAGATATAACCAATGTCTTACGCTTAAGATAGATCAGATTAAATAGTGGATAAGAGACGGATCAACAGACCCATTCCCATAGAGCCTCCGGGACTTACGCTCCGACCCTCTATAAGCTAGTACTAACCATTACATCAGAATCACAGAGATATCTCAGGAAGAAAAGTAGAAGATGCTGAGAATAAACTCAGTCAAAGAGTTCACCAAGCAAGTACAATCAATTGCTCCGATTAGCGGATCTCTGGGGACTGTACATAAAGTTGGGACACGATAGAAAGTGAATTACACCGGCGTAGAATCATTGGCCGTTAAGAGCTTGTGACTCATCTAGGGAGAGTCCGAGACCGTGGACGATGTTGCTCCCAATGTCTGTCTAGACGATTTTTAAACGCATTGACTGACTCTGCACCGAAAACCAGAGGGGAGGAGGAGTTTATTCTGAATGTTCACTATCAAGTACGGAAAGAACTGCTGTCTGAGAGTACCTAGTTCTTCGATCTTTTTGCATGAGTGTTTGACCCTAGTGTCGCAGGCGAACATGAACGTCTCCGTCAAAAAGTTCTGCTGTCGGCAGGTCGTTTCAGCCATTCAAGAACCTAGGTACCTCCTTGAATGTTTCTATTAGTTGACCCCTGAGTCGTATTTGCTCGAGAGAAATGAGTGGCACTTCTCGTAAGCGACAATTGTCTGGCTTGTTTCGCAGCTGAGGTATCAATTTTGTTGCTCTGCAACGTATTATTTCTATTTTATCGATATCTTTGCACTGTGTGGTGACCAGAATTAACCCTTTGCCTCCTGAAATTCAGATGACGTTTTTTTCACTTTTTTTTGTTAAATTTATGAAAAATAGGTTAGTTAAACACATATTTGGGAAAAATTTAGTTTTACTTGCAAAAAAACAGTATTTTTTGCATCGGCTAGGTACTACAGATGCCGTCAGTGTCTTGGGTAATTTACATGATGCATAGCTTTTGTATAGGGAAAAATAGAGCGTGGCATCTGATGATGCCGTAAAGGTAAAGGTAAAGTCAACTTAGACCACACCCTCACCTGGGAAACCCACATGCACTGGTTTGTGCTGCGGGTATAGGCCCACTGGCCCCAGATAAGTAAGTGTAGTCGCANTCTGAGGAAAGCAGTTCCGCCACGGTGCCGAGCATGCACACACAACTGCCGAGTCAGCACACCAAGATCTGCAAAGAGCTCTTGTGACTCACGGGGAATCGAACGAGCGACACAAGGTGTTAGAGCTGAGAGCGGAAGCATGCTAGCGTGGCGGCCGTCAAGAGGCAAAGGGTTAAACAGTAGGTATAGGCTATATACTATATTCTAAATGTGGGCGCACTATAGTGCTCTTTACAAAGGAATGATTTTGACCTTAGATTTATAAGTAGGTACTGAAAATTGCTGGTAATGAATCCCAGTAGCCTACCCTGTTGCCATTTTCTCACTCTTGTCAACTTGTTGACTGTGTTCTAGATCGTTTGTCATGGATATTCCCAAATCAAGTTGTTGGGTAACAGCTGCGAATTGTATCCCGTTCATTTGCAATTCGGCTGAGGAGTTCATGGGCTCCGGCCAAACGTACATGAATGAACATTTGTCGACATTAAAGCACATCTGCCAAGTTGCGAACAATGTCATAAGGAGGTGGCGGTCACGTTGGAGCTTTAATCTATTCCTGGCAACATATCATGGTTTAGTGTCATAGTGTAAATCTACTACGGTAATTTTACAGCGAACGTTAACATCTAGATCAGTGATGAATATTATGAACAAATGTGGGCCTAGTACGTTACCTTGTGGAACCCTAGATGAGGTCAGCGTCCAGTCGCTCGTTTCTCCTTGCAGCCGCACTCGCTGCTGCCGACCAGTGAGCCATGCTCGGAGCCGGCATGAATAGTCTCCCTGGATGCCATATGCACTGAGAGAAATTTTGTCCCAAAACCGAAACACGCAAGTGCATCATTAAGAAACACTTTAACTAACTCCACTGTAATATAGTAATAATCATGTAGCTATTACCTTGCATACAGTATATACTACACCCAACGAATTATTTTTGCTGTAATTGTAGAATTTAGAAGTTCAAATATTAAACGAAAGGAGAAGCCAGCGCTATGAGACTCCCAGAATCGAAGTCAGCCGCTAGGGAGAGATTTTTCATTCCTCTGCAGAACAGACTTCAAGTCCTGTTTTGAACACTACCAGTGACATATCGTCAAAATTTTAGAATAATAAGGCATAAAGAAATCTATTTCAGAAATCTATTCTATCCACTGTATACGAGATAATGGATGATTATTATTACCATAATAGTAAAGTTAGTTAAGTTGCATGGTCATAATGCACTTGCGTGTTTCGGTTTTGGGACAAATTTCTCTCAGTGTGGGCTCCTAGTTGCTTTTATTACCGTTGATGAGGGACTTTGTCAAATGCCTTTTGGAAATCTACTGAAACGAGGTTCACACCTCTTTCATCTTGTCTTAGGCCCTATTCCCGTAACTTTCGAAAAGCAGTCCAGGTCCAGCAAATTGGTTACGCAGCTTCTTCTATCTCGGAAGCCGTGGTGGGTGTCGGAAATGAGCATCACGCGGTCAGTGATACGCTTCCACAGGAGGCGTTCGATGGTTTTGCAGACGACTGAGGCAATACTGATTGGTCGACAGTTCTTGAAGCGTTTATCCTCCTTGTTATGTACCGTAGCCCTATACGGATCACGTTCGCGAGTTTCCAATCCTGTGGAATTTCTCCCGTGCTTGGAGACCAATAGAATATTTCGAGCAGCGGCGCTGTGATGAGTGACGCGATTTCCCGGAGAACACGATGGAAAAAATTATCTGTGCCAGTGGATTTGTCCACATTCAGCTGGGTTACCTAGTTCTTGAAGGACGTCAAGCTCTGTGAAAAGACGCGTTTCTATGGGAGCAACTTGCATCGGTGCTAGTTCAGAAATGCCCGCAACATTTTCAGTGGTTGTAAGGCTAACGGTAATACCGATAGAAGATCCACTTATTATTTTGTTAGCGACTCGCGAAAGATCGAAGTGTTAATTTAGAGTTTTACATGAAGGACTCAAATTTCATTAACCAGGAAAGAGCAAATCAGTACTGGTTTTATTAAGGACACGTCAGAGGATTAACTTTGTTATCTGGGAAGATTCGGTTAATAAGTTGAAGATAAAACGGTAAAGTCAACTTGACCGCCCATCCTTACCGGGAATTGCATATATAAACACTGATTCGTGCTTATCTATATGCCCGCTGGCCACAAATGGGAGCAGGGCTACAGTCGGCCAGAAACTGCCAGAGCTATGGCATCAGAGATGGAAGATTCATGCCACACAAACCACAAACTTTTTGCTAGAGTGAACCCCCCCCCCCCCCCCATCTCCCCGCAATGACGTCTGAACGCCAGAAATGCCGACTCAGCAAAAATCCGGAAGAACTCAGCAGCCTGACAGACAGCCTCTATACCCAGTCTGGCATCGCAGAGTCTGACACGCTAGCATCTTGTCACAGTGTTTGATCTAGGAAACGTCCTTTCAATTTTTTCTTATCTAGGAAAGATTCAATTAGGTAGGCCTAATAATTTGTTCTTGAGGAAAGATTCAAATATTAATGCATAAACTTATGTATGTAGCTAAGGGAAGATCGAAATATTAATTTCCTTATTTAGGTAATACCGTATCCAGCTAAAAAATATGTCTGGGAATATCCAATAACATGCCCGTAGGGGTCAATAAAACGTGTTTCTGATAGGAATAGCATTGCTTTATTTGCTGTTAACTAAGCGAGCAGACCCTTGACTAGGTATTCCTTAAGTGGCCAAGGACAATATAGTACAACTTTTACAATGATATTCTTACGACAGCATTTTTCAGTCGCCCAGTAAAGGGTTAACTGTACAGCTATCAGGTAGTACAGAGATAAGTATTTTTACGTACCTAAGAGTTTTTTCTCTTATTTCAGTGATTCTCGAAGTTTTAGCCTTCGCGACGCGCCTTAGGAACAATTGAAATCTTTCGGCGCCTTTCCATAGCAAAATTATGACAAAGTCGGCTGTAAGAAGTCCGACTCCGACTCCTGACGATTGGAAGTTTCCGACCCCTACGACCCTAAATATGTCGGACTCCTAAACACCCCGATTCTTTTTCTAACCAAAATAGGTCCACTTTTCCCACTCCAATTCATCGTTCCAGCCAATTTCCGACTCTGACTCCTGGCCTTCAAATTTAAAGACTCCGACTCAGCAGCCTCGCTTCGTCCCGACATAACAAATTTATCTTAACAACTTGGCACAAAATTTACCACAGTTGCATAACATCCGAGAGTACCGTTGATCTAATAATAAAAATGTTATTTTTACAACTTTCTCGCGGCGCATCTAGCTACACACCTTTCAGCGCACCGATTAAAGGGAACCACAATGTTATTTTAATTCTATAGAGTCCTTGTAGCCATGTAACACAGCCTGACTTAAATAAAGTCAACACTCTGCTCCATTTTTACAACTTCAGAAGCTCTTTAAGGGATACCTACTTATCTGGTGAAATCGAAACTCAAATTACTTTGTTTCAGCAGCAAGATGTAGGCTACAGTAACTATGTAGTAAAAAAAATAAAATGTTTCTCCTCGCTAGTTACTACTTTGGTTATTTTAGCAATAGGCTACTCAAATTTCAGTTTCTTCCGTCCTACATCAACATTAGGTTCTATCGGGGTACTACATCCGTAACGCCCAGACCTCTTCATAAAGAACGTTCTAAACCTGAACGACATCTAGCTAATGTACGCGCAGGCACTGCCAAAATTTCCTTAACAACTTCATTCTCTAAATAATGTTAGTACAAATATACCGTATGTCAGTAGCTATAAAAGTGCTAATGCACGGAATATCTTTAGGGACACAACTCCCCATAAAGCAGGATGAATAAACAGCTCCGTCGGGCTGCAGGAGGTCATAGGGGTCGCACACCCTAACCTTGACCGAACGATCTGACCACATGACTGTCACATGAGGCGCCTACGATTGGTCCGCTTCCAACTAATCTAATCACATTAGCTTTGGACTTCTCCGGACTTTAGTCCAGAACTTCCGACCCACCACTTTAGATTGAGCTACAAGCGTTAACGTTCTACGAAACACGATCTGAAGTGGTGAGCCTGAAGCACAATTTTGAAGTTCCAGACAAACTGAACTTTACGCAATGTTAGTACGGTAGAATCCGCTTAAGAAGACAAACCTACGGTTAAGAAAGCTGTCATCTCGAGCAGATAGCCTACTATTGCATCTCAAACGAAGTGGGGAACTCGAACCCGCCCAATGCACCACGAGTAGGTCTCATATTCAAGTGAAAAGGTTCATTTACTATTTACTGAACTGAAAACACTTGTTTCTATCTTAATATGTTCAACGCATCAGTGAGCAAATTACCACCAATACTGAAGATTTTTTACCAGACGCACCATAACATGTAGCTACCTAGTGAGGGGAAGTCTCCTGTTTTTTTTTTTTTTTTCTTCTTTTCAAAAAGCCCACGAAAGATCTAGGTTAGAGCAGGGTAGTACCGTACCCATTCTTACTCAAATCACACAAAACTTAGATTTCTAGCAGAAATAGCATTGTTTGCTAACAGAATTTTTGGCGGCATCAATAGCTGTTTTACGGTTTAGATTGCTAGGGTGGCCAAATGTTCTGCTTGGGTCACGAACAATGCTAGTCCTGGTGTGGGTTGAAGAGAAAAAAGTACCTCGGTTGTTGTGAGAAACTGCCGCGGACTGACTTTTCAATGAACGTCTTGCAGTCCACGCCGGCCATTAATGACCAGGACCACTGGCCACCGTACTGTTCTAAACAGTAGTAGTAGCTACAGAATTTCACTAGCACATCAGGGACACAACGTCTATATCGCGCCGAACTATTCCTGTGTTTTTTTTTTTTAACAGGCTCGTGCCTCGCAAGGGCGCGAAGTACGTCTCGTTTCAAATTATCAATGATTTTTGTTTCGGCTTTTCTGCCGGGAGGTCTCAGAGTGGTCAGAGCGCTATTGACAGGAAAGAGGCGCAAGTTGTACATCTCCAACCCCAGGCACGGCTGAACGCTTTCGCTCAGCTACGCTTAGCAGGGGAAGGAAAAGAAAAACAAGAAGCTATAAGTCTAGCGGGAATAGGTCGGCCACCTCGATTAG
Source organism: Parhyale hawaiensis (assembly GCA_001587735.2). Taxonomy (NCBI): domain Eukaryota; kingdom Metazoa; phylum Arthropoda; class Malacostraca; order Amphipoda; family Hyalidae; genus Parhyale; species Parhyale hawaiensis. Next base: position 11,151,717 of record LQNS02278100.1, read on the forward strand.
CGGCATAGCTACCTCCCAAAACAGAAGGGAAGTAGGTACCGTATTGAGAGCCTACCTAACTTTACAAAACTAACCTCGTCAGCAGGAACTGCGGCAAGCTCCAACATCTCCTGCGGAGAAGGCACTAGGGAACCTTGCGGTTGTGAATCCCAAACATATTGTTGCAGAGAAAGGGCCCGCAAGAATAATGTAAACCCCTGAGGGGAGTGTCCTACGGTATAGGCTATATAGGTATCCCTAAGAAACTGGAAGCTCAACACCTCAGTGGACATGTGACCATACACGGTTAGTGGCTAGCCTACTTCCATAATGTTATTCCTATGAATTAGGTTGTGTTTAAGCTGCTCAACAAAAAGTAAAAGCGGAGAGGAAAAGGATATGGCAATACAGCAAAAGACCAATGGGCATTATCCCAGTTGAAAATATTGCTGATAGTTCTTCTCCAATAGAAAGTTACCGGTATATTTGTTGAACACTTCATCTTGTATTTACTGTAGCTACTACGGTACCTACACATTTATGGACATGGTAAATAATGCTTACTATGCGAAAAAACATTCTTAACACTTTAACGAACTAACCCGATTAGGTATATACGTCCTGTATTTGTCTTCTGTTTCTTGATTAGTCATACCAATTGTAGACAATTTTTTAAAAATTAGCTAGGTACCTACGGTACTTCCTCAACAATTTAACTGAGGCCCTAAACTTCCAAAGGGTTAGTAGCTACATGCAGCCGCTTGGAATAAAATTGAGAATTTCTGCAGGTTACATTGCAGCTTGCTGGCTAATCTTTAGCTACTGAAAACTTCTCTTCGTTATCCAAATTTTCATGTTATTCAGTGGTAACTCATTCCTTGAATGAAATCCACTCAATTTGGTGGTTGAACGAACGAATGGTGGAAACAACGGACGATGCGTTTAGGAATATACACGAATCAAATAAACGAGCTTAGGCCTAACCAGTTCCCGGAGGTGGTTCGGCTAACGATAATTTCGAGCAAAAAAAAAAAAAAAGAGGGAGGTGTACTTGCGAGCAAACACTCACAACTAAAACTCCTCGTGGCGTAAGACCATCGCCCGCAGTGGGAGCAAATTTCATCACCGTCATTTTTTATGGCCAGCTAGTACTAGTTTTTTGGCAAGGGTCACATCGAGGGCAGCCCAACAGACTCCGTGCAAAAAAATTGTGAAGATTGCTCACTTCCTTCATCCACTTATTGGGTGGACAAATAGCTATATACTTAAATCTTCAATTAGTTCGCGGGTGATGAAAATACACGCAGTTCACCTCGAGTGTTCAAACAACGAAAAGGCCCTGGAGCAACACGTCCTCTTATATCAATTCCAGAGTTTTTTAGTGAAGGTAAAGGTTTGCAAGAATAATACATCGCTCGAGTAGCTTAGGCACAGATGGGAATCACCACCGCTGACTCCAGTAGCCAAGTCTTCTGAAATGCATAGGCTAAGTAGCTAGACTATTAATCACATTTCCATCTATTCTTCATTGGCACATTTTTTAACTTCCTAGCAACGCAGTGTCAACCTTTAAAATTTTCAAGTACTGCCGCACAAATAACCATAAAAATTTCAACCCATCACCGGTGACTGGACCAATACCTAACTCCAAAAACTTCAGCTGATTGCTGCACCCATAGCCTAAGGAGGCAAGAGCCTCCAAACCAACAATCACAGAATGAACAAGACTAAGAAACTCCAGCCCATCAGCAGACCCACAACCCTTAAAAACCTCAACCTATCACCGCACCAATAACCTTAGCCTTAGAAAATTGCAACTCATAAGTTATAACACTGTTAACATATTAAATATATTCCAAGCGGCAACTTTCGAAGAATTTAAATAAACAATCTGGAAATACTAAAATATTCTCATATTTTGAAGATTCATGTTTATTTCCCTGCTAATTGCGTCGAGACTGACAGAACTGCGAGAAAACATGACATACCTAGCATACTTCTACGTGAGAAATTTAAGTCTATTGACGTCACGCTTAATACTTTTCTTATCTTGTTTATAAAAAATTCCTAAAATTCAACTGTTATGCCATTAATCTCCAGTTATGGAACGGTAAGAGAACTACACCTAATCCTAATCCAATTATCGTTCAATATCTACCGCTTGTTTCGGTTATGTCAAGCCACAATTTCTAAGGTCTACTAATATTAGAACTAAACCTATTTAATTTTGTAAGAGTCCTTACGTTATCAAATGTAAACTTACCTTATTAAAGTGCAGGTTAGCCTATATAGTATCCAGACAAGTGGTCACAACTTTTCGTTATTTCAGTAACCGAAAGTGATTTCATTTGATGAAAAAATTCAGTCAACCGATAAAAAGGCTGTCCCTATATTATTATTAACGCTGCGAAAAAATATTTTCCACTTCTCGAAGCTAAATACAGCCGTTTTTATAAGGTTTTGCAGGGACTTTGTGAATAATTTACAGTCTTATGGGTTCCAGAGAAAAGTCATCCCCGCACAGAGAAGTTCACGGAGCGCAGCGACACAACCTCCACCTGCCACAGCCTCATCAACACTGGTTGTGTTTTTGTTTTGAAAGTGGAGAGGGGCGGAATTGGATGTTACTGACGCGGCCTCAGCTGGTGAACGTTCCGTCGTCTCGTATTATAGGCCTACTTTTTTGGTGGCAATTATTGTCGTAGACAGCGCTACTGGTAAGCAAAAAATAGAACACATTACCCCTCTATTTTGCCGACTGTTTCCAGAGTGGAAGGCCGACGCTATTGTTGAGCTGGGCAGAATGAAATGATGTCATATCGCACGCAAGTTTTTGTGCTTGCAAGGAAAATTCCCTTATTTTCGTTGAAAAATAAATTTGGCGCATGACGCACTTGGATTATCTAAGAAACAGAAATGAAACGGTATTATAGTGTGCACTCTTTTTAATATACCTAGTCCTAAATTAGATCAATTTTTTTTTCTCTTTTAAGGTTTGGTCTTGCAAATTGATATCTTGAAAAGTAATAAAGTAACGTGTTATGTTATTGACAAACATAAAAAATATGGAGATAAGCAAAGGGATAAAGAGATCAACAAAAGTTGACCATCAACATCCCAACAATTCCTCTATAACTTTTTGAGTTATGCTATCAAGAAAAAAGAGGCAAACAAACAAATGAACGAACGACTGAACTGATTGATCTTCACCGAAAGTTAATTACCTATCAATCCTAACATCTTAGCATCCCTGTAAACTTCGCAAAGATCTGTCAATATATTTTAGATTTAGCTTGGTGGCAGAAGGACAAAAAAAAACGACAAACCCGACAAAGATATAACCTAGCTCATTGGCGCGAGGTAGAAACACTTTATATTTAAAACACAAAATTATATTATACATGAGAGGAACTGAAATGATCTTGATGGATTTTTCACATAACCTAATGCTGAAATTAATTTTTGTCAAGTTACATTACCTACTTGCACTTTAGCAGTAAACTAATAAGTTTTCACTAAATATTGGCTATGATAACTTGTATATCACTGAAATGTGTTATAAACAAAAATAAAAGTGGTATTATAACAATATATTGCAGTAATACCCTATCAGTGTTTTTTCAGCTGAGGAAACAGATAATTGCAAATTATTTATTTTCTTTTCGCAAAAGGGAATTAAGACTTAAGAACAAATTTGGACGAAAGTCCTTACAAGTAAATCACCTGCACATAATTTCCGTAAGGCCTTAACATAGGGCGGAGATTCTATAAATACACACAAACAATGGGTTTTTCAGAGCTCGCTGTAGGGAAACGAGGTAGTATAGGCAACAGTACAGGATTTTGCATTTGCGTCCGCGCCAGGCTCGAAATGTCTGTTCGTGAAGGGAGGGGAAGCCAGTGCCTGTCAGACTTTATTCGGATGAATGTGTGCTGCGCTTCGGGTGATGGGTTTCCGTGAGGACGCTGGTGTATATTCGTAACCAAGCCCAATCTTGAAAATGCTGAGAGGCTGCGGCCCATTTTTAGAAGGGTAAACATGGCCGAAGGTCTGCAACCTCAGATATAGATATATATATATTTTTTACCTTTACGGCGGGGTCTCAAGTTTCGGCAGCTTCCCTAGCCCGTCCCACTGCCTCACCAGTTCTTGTATACAACGGCAGGTTACACCATAAGTGAGTTAGGCCTTTAACTTTAACTTAAACTGGACACTAAATACTTATTGTAATTTAAAAAACTAATAAGCTAGTGAAGCGTATACAAATAAGCTTTATTCCAATGATGGTGACCGATGAAATTAATAATGCACAATAATTGTAGTACAAGGAAGTAATTTCCATGACCGTGAATCGAATACCTCTCGAGATTCTATTGGACGCAGCGCCTCGTCTCGATTCTTATAATTCTACAATTTGATCTTCTGTACGTTGCGTACAATTCCACTCTTAATCTTATGAAAAAAAGAACACGCAGTTGTGCTGAATATTATTAAACAGTGATATATTACTTGGGTTTCCCTTTTCTTAGGATAAAAATTGAGTAAACTGTATGCACAATTCTTCAAAATCGTCAAAATGATGCGCAATCCTTATCTATCATACCTTTTGACCCTTGAACGGTGTAGCTACACAAAATATCATTGCTGTTACTTAGCTATAGATCGATGCCTATTCTTACGTCCCATTATGACACTCACCTCGAGCTGCACAACATTACTTCTCTTTCGTCGATAATATTCTCCCACTCGGCTATTTCCCACTTGAGTGGCTCGAGATGCCATTTGGTGCAAAAGTCCACGAGATTAAAAATGTTTATGACTCTCAAATATAAAAAATAGGAAGTCGAACGTTTGCAGACAATACGCAAGCCCACAGATGAAATCAAAAAGTAAACCTCGGAATTCAATAGTTGCAAGTGATAGCCCACGAACGTGGGGGAAATCCCAAGGAGTGCAGCCGCGTTCCGCGAAAAAGTTGCAATATATACTCTTTTTTTTCGCTCCCACGGCTTGAACAATGCATGACATTTTATGACTTAAATAAAGTATTGCATTCGCGTACTCATCAATACTAATTCTAGCGCACGAGTTAGGCGCACTGTACTTCAATCCTACCCTCGCTCCTTGCAAAGGGTTTGTACAGTTTAGAGAAAACGTTACACCAGTTGCGCAACACTCTGCGCCTATTTTCGTGACTAGAATAAGACGCAATATCCTTGCAGCTTTCCCTACCCTGCCCCTCGCCCTCTTAAGTCCAAAACAGAAACTCGAGCGTCACTGTGTCAAGCCTAAAATTTTTTTAGCCAAACAATGAAAGTGTTTTCATTTGAAGTGTTGTTGCAGTATTAAGAGAAGAGCATTGTGATTCTATTCTGCAAACAGCTTTGTCTACCGTAGGCAAGCGTTATGTTATTTTCGGGAGCAAAAGCTCTAATGAAAGAAGCCTGCCAACACCATTGTGCCTGGCGCTCCAATTACGTTGCCATAGTAACCTTTCTATTCATCCGGACTGCAGACCTCTAAACTGAAGACATTAAAGGAAAACAAGCGCAGTTCTGAGCAACAGTTGGAGTGCTGCGACTCTGCTGGAGAAATGCTCGTCGATGGAAACGAAATCATTGGAGAATTTGATCCAAAACTTCAAGTGCAGAAGCTTGATTCGGGAATGTCTACAGAAATGAAATGTGTGGGGAATTGACTCCGAAACTCTAGGTGCAGGAGCTTCATAGGGAAATGCCGTCTATGGAAACGAAATGATTGAGGAATGTACTCCAAAGCTCGAAGTGTAAAACTTGATGGGGAAATGTCGTCTATATGGAAACGAAAGGATTGAGGAATGTACTCCAAAACTCGACGTGTAAAACTTGATGAGGAAATGTCGTCTATATGGAAACGAAAGGATTGAGGAATGTACTCCAAAACTCGACGTGTAAAACTTGATGGGGAAATGTCGTCTATGAAAACGAAATGATTGAAGCATTTACTCCAAATCTCGAAATGTAAAACTTGATGAGGAAATATCTATGGAAACGAAATCATCAAAATCAGAAATGACATCCGTGGAAATGAAATGATTAGGAATTTGGCAGGAAGTTAATGTGAAACACCCATGAAAGTGCAATAACTGAGGAACGTTTTCCATATCCAAAGTGCAGAAATTGATTGACGTAATATCGTTAATGGAGATGAAGCAGTTGAGAAATTCGCTTCAAATTTGGTATTGCAGGAACTTCATGTGGTAATTATCACCATTGCTAATTAAATCCAATGTGTAGAAGCCAGAAAAATTGTCTGTGGAGACGAAATGGTCCGGGATTTTACTTCAAGAATGACTTCGCAGAAAGTGACTGCGGAAATGATGTTTTTGGCAGCGGAATATTTGTAGAATTCGCCCAAAAATTTTAAGTGCAGTGAAAAATTGGCCAAACTCTTTTTAGCTTTAAAGTATGTTTTGGACTCTAATATAAAGTGGATGACGGCTATAATATCGATTACGCGTACAGAGGAGAAAATTCGCGCGTGTTTGGGTAGTTTGGGTACAAATTGCTGCAAAGCAAATATAACAGGCATCTTGGTTCTACAAACGGGACAGTGTGTGTGAGCAGCCACGCCTCATCCGAAGACGCACAGGGTGTGGTGTAAAAGCTTGATGTGAAATTGTCCTCTACAGGTATAAAAACCAACATAAAAAGCAAAACAATAATAGCTTCCATAAAGAAACTTTGCTTGACAAAGTGGTTCATCGATGTGCGTTCATGCTGGACGGTGTTGTGCCTTGTGGTCTGCCGCATCGTCGCAGAGTCGACGGGGTCTGTTTCTTGTATAAAATCTATAACTGCCCCAGTCATCCACTATCTGAGTTTCTTCCGGATCCATTTGTTCGGGTGAGGTATACTCGGCGTACTGGTGCTCTTCATGAGTTTGCCTTGGAACCGTTACGATGCCGTACGGACCAGTATTCTTTCCATCGTGTGTGGATGTTTGGAATGGTCTTGCTGGCTCTGTCTTTGCTGGTGCGGATATTGCCAGCTTTAAACGATCTGTACACAGAGCTATTCTGTGATCTCGGATCTTTTTTTTTCATTCTTTTGTTTTCTTCGCCCGCTGGGCTGGTTGCGTGGGGGTTTGTTAACCTCATGGAGTTTCTCCGTTCCCACGTCGCCAGTCTGGTTTGATTTAATAATAATAATAAAAAGCTAGGTAGTCATCAATGCGTGAAAACGAACGCTTCGAACTATCTGTGCATCTTCAGAGGAATATTATTTGTACTAACTAACCAACAGCCTCACCACATGGACTGTTTCAACGTTGAAAATCTGCACGTATTACAAATAAAATCAATAAAAATATAACTAATGAGCCGGTGATCGCGTGCTTAGTTTGTCATTGTCAGGAGATCGGACGTTCTATTCCCAAGCCAGTAAGGAAGTCACGCAATGTAGCGGCAGCATTTCTTTAATGTCGCCTGCTAGATGCTGCACGGACCTAGATAATCTGTGGTCGACTGCAACTAACTGTACACTCCTCTAGCCATGCAGGGGACTTATCTACAATACGAACCAGTGCATGTTGGGTCCGTAGTGACTTTATCTTTACTTCAAAGCATCACAGTGTTTCAAGAATACATTTGTAAAGTCTTCAACGCACTTAGGTAACAAGAAACTATAACCTCAACTAATTGCATAAACTACTGCTGAGGAGTCGTATAACAAGTGCAAGTTGAAACACAAAGGATATTTGTAATTTTCCGAGGGAATTTTATCTGTAACATAGTAATCGAATGCACTGTTTAGTCACTGCGGTGCATACAGGGTTCGGTAATTTCCTCTAGCCGCATAACAATGCGTTCATTGATATGCTAGCTCGGTATTTAAACATAACTACGTATGCGCGCTAATATTCTCTCTAGCTTCAACCTGCGCGGCTGCAGTGAGCTGAGGTGCATCAAGGAGCTTCAATAGAGAGGAGGGAGCCAGGATCGAGCCGCGTCCGTGAAGCTCAAGAGTCGGGTGTGGCTGCAGCCAGTCACCATATTTGCACCAATGGCATTTCAGTACATCGGTTTGTCTGCTGCTCCCCAGTGAAACTCACTACCTCCCCGTCACTTCCACCAATGAGATTCATGAACGCGTCTCACAGCCACAAAAGATCTGGATGACTCGCTGGCGAATATGTGAATGGGCCGCAGGGCTCCCTCCTTTTCTGTTGAAGCTCCGTGAGGTGCACCCACCTACGGCACTTGCGGCCACCAACGGCACTTGAGGTCACCTAACGGCACTTGCGGCCACCTACAGCACATTGCAGCCACTAACGGCACTTACGGCCACTAACGGCACTTACGGCCACTAACGGCCACTAACGGCACTTACGGCCACTAATGGCACTTGCGGCGACTAACGGCACTAAAGGCACTTGCGACAATATTCCGCCACTTGCGGCTGTCTATAGCCAGTTGCGGCCACCTACCCCCACTTGCAGTCCCATTACGAGACTTAGAAAAAATCGGGGCCGCAGATCTCCCCTATTTTCTTACTCCAATAATGGGGCCGCAAGTGGCTACAGGTGACTGCAATAATTGCGCGCAGCTGCTCTATTGAGAACACCACATACCAATGTATTTTCTTGCTTGCTTACATCTGTATGTTTTACAAGGTATTCAGCGCTGTGGACATTTGGCTGCACTTACATCTCTCTCCCTGTCTTCAAGGTCTTTTGGAGAAACACTTTCGCCTATGTCTTTGCGTTGAAGACTGCAATGTGCCCAACTCGTCCGTTCGGTCAATGTTTTCTGTAGAAATCTGAGCTGGTACCTATGGAATTTATTGATGGGATCCGTGTTCGGCCTCGTTGATCTACAGGCGCTCAATTGAGCCGTAGATATTTCTTAGTCATTCTTCTTAGGTGCACTCTGTGCGTTCGGGCTCCTTATGATGCATATGATTTTCATTATCTCTTTATCTCCCCGTGGACGCCCAAGCGTATAATTTTACCCTTTATTGTTCATCGTATTTACAACGGACCTGTTTGTTCTTGTTATTAATGTACTTGTTTGGTTACGCTGATGATGTTACTTTGCTGGCTGTTTGCGATAAGCCTGGTGATAGGTTGGATATTTCAGAATCCGTTGAGCGGGATTTGGAAGTGATTGATTCTTGGTGTTCTAGGTGGGGGATAAGGCTAAATGGGGGCGAGACTAAGACCATGCTGGCGTCTAGGTCACGTACAGTGAGACCTCCTTTCCCCGCACTCATTCTGGATAGTGTGCCGCTTCCTGTGGTTGATGACTTGGTAATCTTGGGTGTCAATTTTGATCCAAAGTTGACGTTTGGGCCCCGCATTCGTTCGGTTGCCTCACGAGCTTCACAGAAAATTGGCTTTATGAGACGTGCTTGGAGGGTGTTGGGCTCGGTAGAGTTGACACGTCGCTGCTTTAATTGTTATATCCTTCCTCTTCTGTAGTACTGCTACGTAGTCTGGGGTTCTGCTGCCGATTGTCATTTGTGTTTGCTTGACAGAGTGGTTCGTCGATGTGCGTTCATGCTGGATGGTGTGCCTTGTGATCTGGCGCATCGTCGAAGAGTTGGCAGGGTCCGCTTTCTATATAACTTATATAATTGCCCTAGTCATCCACTGTCTGAGTTTCTTCCGGAGCCATTTGTTCGAGTGAGGTATACTCGGCGTACTGGTGCTCTTCATGAGATTACCTTGAAACCGTTACGATGCCATATACGGGCCAGTATTCTCGTTCGTTTTTTCCATCGTGTGTGGATGTTTGGAATGGTCTTGATGGCTCTGTCTTTGCTGGCGCGGGTATCGGCAGCTTTAAACGTTCCATGCACAGAGCTATTCTGTGATCTCGGATTTTCTCTTTCTTTTTTTCTTCGCTCGCTGGGCTGGTTGCGTGGGGGTTTGCCAACCTCATGGAGTTCTTCCGTTCCCACTTCGCCAGTCTAGTGCAATTCAATAATATTAAGAATAGCAATAACTAGAGTAGTCGGAGTGCATACCTGCGCCAAATAAGGCAACAGTATAACGAAATATTCAACTTGGTTCCGAAACAATGATTTTCTTTGTCTCAACACCAAAATCTAACCTTTTGTGCCTTTTGATTGTATAAACATTTTCCGTTATTTTCTTGAAGATCCATTCGTAACTTTTTGAGTTATGTAGCTGACAAACATTATGACAAAAAAGTCAAACACACAAACGGAACAACCGATCATAACAAAATTTAATCATTTGTATCTTTTAGCATTACTAACTATTCCTGTAAATTTTATAAAGATCCATCCATAACTTTTTGAGTTATTGTGCTAACAAGCATAAAATGAACGCAGCCCCAAACAAACGAACGGACTTACAGGTCATAATAAAAATGCGGTCATTCGCTCTTCGTAATATACATAGCAACTCATGTAAATTTCATGAAAATCTGGCAATAATTTTTGAGTTATGGTACTGAGAAAATATAGGCAGACAAGTAAACAAATAGATGAAAGAATTTTCACCTAAAGTTATTCATTTGTTACTGTTACCATGTCTAGCAATCCCTGTAAATTTCGTATGGATCCGTTTATAACTTTTTGAGATATCTTGATGACAGAGAAATATGCAGACGGGCAAACGCGGCAAAAAGCTGACCTCCTTGGTGGAAGTAATAATGATGATATTAATAATAGTATATAATAATAACACTAATAACTAGAGCACTCTGAGAGTGTATACCTCCGCCAAGCGAGGCAACGGTAGAAAAAAATTGAAATCGGCTCTGAAACCATAATTTTCTTTGTATAAACTCCAAAATCTAATCATTCGTGCCTCTTGATAGTAATAACAGCTTGTGCAATATTCTTGAAGATCCGCTCATAACATTTTGAGTTATACTGCTACCAAACGTCACACATGAGTCAAACATACAATCGAACAAACCGATCTACACCAAAATTTGATCATTTATGTCTTTTAACATTACTAACAACCTCTATAAATTTCATACAGATCCATTTATTATTTTTTGAGTTATTGTGCTAAGAAGCATAATATTAACAACAGTGACAAACGAACGAACAAACGGATCATTATAAAAATTTGGTCATTTACTCTTTGTTATATGTTAATGTTAATTTCATAAAATTTCATCTATAAGTTTTTGAGTTATGGCATTGAGAAAAATGAGGCAGAGAAGCAAATTGAAGGAGAACAAAATTAAACAAATTGAAGGAAACTCTCCAACACACTGTGCTCAAATACTTATTACGCAAACATCGTATCGATGAAAACAGTCATTGCTGTGCGGCAATTGCAATTTAGTGAAGTACTTGCTTTGAGCAAACATAGTCTTGAGAAAAACAACAATTTCCACATAGAACAAACTTTCCAATCCTCTACACTGAAGTACTAGACAAGCAAACATCGTCTCCACAGAAAAGCAACAATCTGTACACAGCGCAGTTGCATGCGCCTTTACAATGTGCGCAAGCACGCAGCATAGGAAGCAGTACAAGTCTATCAAGGAAGACGACACCCGCTAAGCAGATGCTGCGTATGCAAGGCACAGTATTCATAAGACCAGGGTCGGGCCTCACCAACTTATGCGAGGAGGAGCATCACTTTTATGACTTCATCACCATTGTCGACGTCGCGGAGCTTCAGGAAACTTGTGATAAAAAGCCTTGAAATATGCGACGGCCGATCACAGTAGTAAATCCTTTCCCCGTGGACACAAAAATGCAGAAAATTCGAAATTTCTTGGAAATTTTTGGGTTTTTAACTGCAATGGAGGATGGTGTAAGGAATATAGATAGGCTCTTTGTTTTACTGACGTACATGTAATAATGATTTTGTTGAGAAGTGTCGAATATAATGCTACCTGCTTTATTTCCAGAGCGCATTGCTTTCAAATTGGTAAACTCATGTTGTATGTCTAACAGGTTGTCGTACTATCATTATACCTTCGGTAGGGAGATGCTAGCGTGTTGGGTTTGCATGCTCAAGTTCACACTTTCGTCTCCCCGCCACGCAGGTGAATTCAGGCGATACCGTCTTGCAGCGTCAGCGTTTCTGGCATTCTTGTGACTCTCGCCAGAAGTGGGCACGCACCATTGCATGGTGTGGATTTTCAGTAAGAGTGTGCAACTAGCGTCTTGACACTTTGAATATTAACGTGGTTTAAGATTATCTCCGAGCAGGTTCGGCTTGATGGATTATGAGAGGTTTCAGCAATGCTTTGTGCAACCGGATATGCAGTACAGAAATTTTTTATGTTAATTTGAGAGCCAATTACATTCGAAAAACTAATTTTAGCTATCGCAAAACGTCTTTGATTCAGCGCTAAGCTAACGCCAATATTAGCTAATGATCAATTTCTAACTAGATTACTATTCAAAGTGGCAAGCGGAAGATGTTCTCTGTTTTAAAATAAACAACACACTCTGAGCAAGGGAACCAGGCTCTTTAAGTTATTAATCGTAAGTAACTGAAGGTAAACCCACGACTCGCTCTTACCCTCTGTCAGCGAACAAATTCACTGAACTGAATCATTAACAATTCAGACAACTACAGGGAAATTCAAAAGAAATTTAATTCGACATGGTTCACCATATAAACTTCATCGTTTGCAACGGTTAGAGACGTGAAAGTGCTCTCCCCATTATCTATTTCTGCACTTCATCTATTAAATTATCGGTACGTAAAATTTGACGATGTCAAAGACGTGGTGTCACCATTTTTCTAAAAACTCTTGAACGTTGGAAAAGAGGGACAACGGATATATGAAGATAATTTTATAAAAAAGATTGAAATACAGAAATTTTTGCTAGCGTTCAAATTTTCTGGAGAAACGGATTAGAACTACCTATATTGATGCTCATCTTACGATCCTGAAACGGATCGTTTATTTCAGTAACTATTGCCTGTGTGATAGTAACACTCCACTCATCGAATTATCATTACTATCGGGACCTGTGGAAATTCACGGTTCTCTATTGTTTAACTTTTTTCTTACAGAGCAAAGGAACATATTGAACACTATTATACACAAGCTTGGTTTGAACCTAAAGCACGCAGTTTGACCGACGACTCTTTGAGTAGCCTCATTTATATCGATGTCGGGTGGTCAGTTACAACTTTTATCGGTGTTATCAACATAGAGCCAACTCGAATAATTCGGTTACCGTGCCGCAGCCACGGCTTCCTCATACCCACTACTAACTTGTTCCTGTAGCAGTTTCAAACTGTTACAATTTTCCCACGATAACTACGAGAGGAAAGCTTTCGATTATCTTACAGTTCTGAGTGAGTTCCAATTCCAGAAAGATTTTTTGTTTTCGTTTTGTGCGGTTTGGTGAAATATGCCAAACCATAGAGCTCATGCAATTTGGTTAAGTGTGGTATATGATAAAACTATGGTCACAGTCACGTCAACACAGACGAATTCAGCAGATAACGCCTTAGAAAGACGTAAGCATCAGACTTAATGCATCTCATCTTCTATCACATGCTCCTCTCGTACTGCACCGTGTCGGCTATAACACATCTCGTGTACTCTGACACACTTTGCCTAACAAACATACATTGCTTACCAAAACGCATGTACCTCGTCTATGATACATATGGGATGCTGCCCCAAAGAAACTAATAGATTGCCTTAAAACTTAGACATAATTAAGCCAACTGAACCTCTTCCCCTTAGTCATGTTTTACTTCCTTTCACTTGCATACCTATTTCTAATGAGGGTGATTCATTCTATTTTTATTTTTCTATGTCAAATTTCTGTTTATCTTCAGTGGGAACACACTCATCCATGGGTTCCGCATATCTATGGACATAATTAATGTACGCTCCTAATTTCATACTCTGGTACCAAGTCCTGCTTGATGACTATTCTGTGCAATAGTCTTTTATTTGTACTTGTACTTTCTTGTTACTAATTCTCATTACGCGTTTGTACTTCGGAAATGTGCAATATGCTATGTGAATTTTCGAGATTTATAACTTACGTTCACCCTTTTATTTATCAATGGAACTAGTAAACCTATTTGCTGCAAAGCATTCACGTTTTCATCTTGAAATAGTTGTTCAGCTGTTTAACAAATCATATTATTTCATAGACTGCTCTACGTGGAAATTAACATTCATTTCAACATTCAATGTCACGAACAGTTGCTCAGGAATTACGAGTATCATTCGTTTTTTTTTTTTTTTTTTTTTGCGCTTTCTTTCCTTCTGTGCAGTTATTATCTCAATACTCGGAGGTATCTTCTAGTCACATGGTTCTTGCCATATGGATCAATTTTCATCACTGTTACTTGCTTTCAATTTCATACAAATTTTTCTCACTTTTTTCTTTTGCATTCATTGGCGAAACACATTGATATTTTACGGATATCAATTATCTACTATTCGCTTTTTATTATACATAGCTGTGCAATATATGTAAGGCAAAAACAAAAGCCAACTCGACCAATTTTCTTTACAAACTTCTCTTCTTTAGCGAACTGCATTTGTTTTTGCCCATTTTTTCCAGTTTCCTATTCATTGGCTCCGCCAGTAAGGGAATGTTTCGCTATTTTTTGCTCAACAAACTTAACACAAAACGTTATCGAAGGATTTTCATGAAATGAACAGGAACTGTGCCAAATGTCCTTAGAAATTTTTTAGGATAAGACACTTGTTCAATGTTTCTTATTAGTCAGAGTTTATATACCTTTCTAAACCAATAAAATTTTAGATGCGTATCTTGGATACCGCTCGAAGTTTGATAGCTCCCCACCATTTGAAGATTTTCGCCCTAAAGAAGGCCCTAATGTAACCAGCGTCGAAAGCTTGGTTCATCAAAAAGAAGCCTGGAGACGTTTACTAAGATTTTTCAAAATTATTAAGTTCGTAGATTGAATAAAGAATTCTGAGCTGCAGCCCTGCAAAACATCGATGCCTTGTGTAATAACCAATATAATATTGTTGGATTCAAGAGAGCTAGAAGGCCAGGAACTCACGGAAATTCCAAAGAGTCGAATCCGAGGTTGAAGCATTGTTTATCAATATTTTCTCAGACCGGTGTCGTAGAAATGAAGCATGAAAATTAAGAAACGTAAAAATTATGAAACGCGAAGGTTACGACTCGCCAAAATAAATTCTGCCAACGGATTTGCCCGTACATGGATCGTTATGCGACCCTAGTAATGTAAATATTACAAAACAATATATGAAGATCGGTATGGTATGCATGATACGTGTAAAATGAACTTCATGTCTTTGCTTCGAAACAGACTGAAAATTTCTTCATGAGTGAGTAAACAGCACAGACGAATGAAAACACAGACGGGCAGTTTCTAAGCGCAGTTCAGCTCTTCCTGGAGCTTTTGTTACGTCATAGTTAAGCCATCAGCGTTGTGCCTTGAACGATTTTGTTTAACGAGAATATTTGGACTGGGCAAAACGAGAAAATAATTATTTACTAACAAGTCACTAATTTTATTTAAAAGCCGTCTAGCTTCAGAGTTTTGTAGCCAAGAAACATCGATGAAATTTCGTGCAGCTGGAGCTAAGCAGATACAACTCGTATCCTGTATACCAACTTGTGATGAAAACAGTAACACGAGGAATGTGACGTCATCATTGAGCCGCTATTTTCTTGCAAAAATACTGAAGAATTGCCAGTCTGTGTTCCTTAGTCTGTGGCGAACAGTAGCAGCTATTATTGAACTTCCTTCCTGCAAAAATCACAGCTTTCCCCTCATCTTATATTGAAAAGCGTAACGTGCAGGGACACGGACGGACGGACGGACGGACGGACGGACGAGTGGCGCCTCAAGCAGAATTATAATAAAGATTGTCATGTAAATTTAACCACTTCTGATCATTAAAACGTTAGAGGTATCCTGGAAACCTGCACCCAAAGTATTAGACATGTACAGTATTAGTATCCATAAGTCCTGGAACTTTACTTCCAGGTACTGGTGATATATACTCTTGCTCCACTAGTACAGATATCGAGAACAAGGATGTAAAGATTTTGAACATAAATAATTAAACCACATTATTCAGAGGGGAGAGGAGGCTGTATCGAGGACTATCAGCATTCATATTAAAATTATCACCCGCAAGCGAAGCGAAGACTGGTGATACTGTTTTCGTTTAAGGTTGTATGTCTGTTTGTTTATTTGTCTGCCCACCCAAAAAGAGGTAGAAAGAGTTGAGCAATCACAATCTTTTTCAGGCAGGCAGGCAGGCAGGTGGGTTGACCTAGATGTGAAAAATGCCAAAACTCCAGAGTAAGCTGGACATGAAAATGACAGCGTTGAATTTGTAGCTCCTGACTCATTACTTTCAGTTTCTCTCCCTCCTCCCCCTTGTTGGTGATGGTTTTACTCTAGGAAGGGTTCTAGTTTGATACTGAAGTCTTTAAGCGTATGACGTACGTATGAATGACATTTAAGAACATGAGACCAATGAGGTTTTAATTCAGTTTTGTATAGAATATCTGTAGATATGTTTTAATCCCACTGCATCCCATTGTCTATTTTCAATAAAATCAATTTATGTTGATGCCCTTGGTAGATACCGTTTACACATGAAAATTCCTACGGCCAAGTCCAAAAAAAAAGTAATATTAGGCATAACCCGTGGATGCTGGACTTCATACTGTTGCACCAATTATTTGTTGAATATTAAAATAATAACTGAATAAAAACTTGTCATAATACCACACCTCTGGCCCTTTGCTAAGTGGAACTCAAACATTGCATTGTTCTTAGCCAAAATAATCATCATCAATTTATTACTATAAATGTATCACATAATTTTACTATAATGGTAATATTAATGACTGTAATGCTAAAAGTAAAGCTGCTAATGGTGCATAACAAATTATTTATTAATAAGTAAACAAGATTTTGCATAAAAATTCCTTGTGAGTGCCAACTTGCTTACTATCATGAAAGATTTCGTCAGTAAATTCATAAATCTAAATATTATTCGAGGTCGTCTTACCATTTGAACGGTGCTTTCTACGCTCATTAAAAAAAACCGTGTCAGTAGCATTTCTTATTAGACATTCTGGAAGGGATTTGAAGAGGAATTTATACGCAATGTTTTATTCCCACCTCACTTGATTTATAAACAAATGCCTTCTCCACAGGGTGGCGGAGAAGCCATTCACATCTATACCAGCACTCATCCTCGAGGCTGTTTATTCAGATGACAGTTTCATAACGTCTATTACTCGCCCTCTTCCATTGTAATGTTGACATGGTGCCGGTTTTCTAACCTAAACGAAGCTCCTTTAAGGACTTCATCAGTACGGAGCGGTCGGCTGGGCACCCATTGTCCTCCAGTTGAGGTCTGTTTAGCGCTGCTGTGTAGAGCTGTCATGGAGGGCCACTCGCCCGACCTACGGAAGCCTACGCCTGACAGCTCGCTCCTGTAGCTCTGCCTTGTCTTATATACGCATGACAGAGCACCTTGTCTGAGGTGAATTGGAGGATTTGTAGGAGCGGTAGGCACAGGGGCATGATATTGGGGAGCTCCCACAGTTGTGTGGGATAACAGCGTACTTAATGTAGATATGAACCTGATGCAGCAGGTAGACAGGTGCTGTAGACATGGTACTGGAAAACTCGCATAGTTGTACCGGACTGCAGAGCAAATATAAACCTGGTAGAACAGGTAGGCAGATGTAGTAGACATGATATTCGAGAATTCGCATGGTTGCATAAGACAAAAGCGAAAATATAAACCTGCTATAACGGTAGACAGATGTAGTAGACATGAATGGGATGCTCGCATAGTCATATTGGACATCACTAATATTAACCTGATAGGTAGACAGGTGCAGAAGATATGATATTGGGGACCTAGGTCAGTGGTATGGTACAACAGGTAGACAGGTCCAGTAGAGATTTAATATTGAGGAGCTGAGGGACACGAACTGTTCATATAGAACACGCAATGTCGACTGTCCACTCCTGCCCGTACGGGTCACCATCACCAGTTTCTTTGGTTCTCGAAGGAATTAATATTCATATACATGGGATGTAGTTCAATTGTACTTCCCGTAGCGCCTTTAAATTTAACGTACACAATTATGCATCCGAGGTGAGGTTCATCTTCCGTATCACAGATACGATCGAAATAAATCTTCAGCACTGGAACTTCTTCGTATATGCTAAAGCGAAGATTCCGTGTGCAAGCAAGCAAGCAAATAAACAAGTAAGTAAGTAAATAGATAAATAAAGTTCACCGAATTTTAGTTCAATATAGCTGGATTATTAGACCAATGAATTGCAATCATGACACGTGCAGGCGATAATTTCAAACCCAGTAAACCTGAAACAGCCTCAATCTCAAGTATAATTGCTTTGCCTGAAACTCGATGCAATACCGTGAATCAAACTGTCAGAACGGAACCTTAAAATAGGCTGAAGGTACCTGGAGTGAAGGGAAGTGCGCGAAGCGACTATAATTAGCAACTTGCAGCGAAAGAAACCATCCGAAACCACGCAAACCACCAAACAACGCAGATTATAAAATGGTCCAGATACTAGGATTTATTTTGGGATCATCACTTAAATTTGACCACGTAGTCCTTGTAAAATTCATGAAAGCTCCTGTTAATTTCATGGAGATCCCGCAATAATGTTTCGAAATATGTCCCTGAAATACGGCAAGTCAGACAAAAGGACTTGCGGTTCATCAATAAACGTTAATCATCTCTTCCTTGACTTAGTCCTAACAGGTCGTGATAATTACAAGAATATTAGATCATAGATTTATGCGTCATAGTACGGGCAGATCGGAAGCGAAAATACAAATGAACCAACGGACGGACAGATCTTCCTCTTAATTTCATATTATGCTGCTCGCAACAGCGCTAATAGATCCCGTAAATTTCATGAAAATCCGTTGACAACTTTTTGAGTTAGATTTCGAACAAACAGGCCGGCAGAAAGACAGACAAACTCTGGCAAAAACACAACCTCCAAGGTGGAGGTAATTACCGCATATTGCTGGTTCTGCTGCAGCCCGCTGCGGAGCTAATGATCTTGATTTGATTAGCATAATATCTCAGAGCAGCTCTGACGGAACTCGATCGCTCAAACTTGCCACAGTGATATTGAATTTCTCGAGCTAGCACTTCATCAAAGCTTACGTCAGTACGTCCATCCTGATCATGCCGTAATTTGGAAGTACATAAGTGATTTACCGTCATTTATATCATGATGTAATTTTTACCTACCAGTGAGCTTCCGTCTGTATGTAAGTAGAAACGTCACAGGGAACAACTTCTTTAATGTCATAAAACCCACCAGAAACATTTGACTGTGAGGGTAAAAAAGCTGTAATTCACATCCACTTGAGTATACAACAAGTCTCTACCGTGCTTGTGTCCACAGGCGGCGTTAATGTAAATATCTGTTCAGGGTTCAGTACCTTTCTGACTCTTGTAACTAGAACTCGTGCTGTGCTGCATGCGTAGATTATCTATATCGGTCTGACATGGGAGATGCTTGTAATTTGTTCACACGGACTTTTTGCGCTCGAAATATATCGCAGTCTGAGAACTCTCAGTTTTGTGCGGAGAAATAAATCCATCAAAAGGGTTAATTTTATCTAGTTAACTATACAGAAGTTAACTAGAAGCACAAGGTTTTGGATCATCACAACCAAATATATCTGTTTGAATTTATTGGTCAAGTTAAATAAAGAGTTCTTTTTGTAGGAGATTGGTAAGCATTTAAAGATGCAGAGGATATTACTTGAAATATTACATTTCTAATGTACTTCAATGTTACCCGTGTACCCTGCATTTTAAACTGTTGGTAGGCTCTGTGTGTAAGAAAAAATAAATAAAATTAATAACGTAGGTGTTATATATCACTTGAATTAAATTTGTACAAGCAATAGAATTTTTTAAATGGTTAGTAATGAAAAGGTAAAACTTGTCGCATTTAAATTATTTGTTCGCCAGCAACTGTATCCTGGACACTCCCAACTAATTATTTTTTCGGCTATAACAGTGTAAAAAGGACACAAGGGGAGCAAATGTAGAGACAAATTAATATTTATTCACCCTCAGCAACAGATACACGTTTTTGTCAGCTACAAGCTTTTGACAATAATTATATTTTCTTGAATCCTGTGCATTCATGTTTCATTTATTATATAACGAAAGTATATTTACATCCATGCCATTTCACCCTCAGCAGATTTATTGCGTAACAGACAATACATATTAAGTCTCAACTTGAAATCTCCTCAAACCCGAAGTATGCATGGCATGTAGTAAACAGACCGTGTATAAACCGAATTGGATACGCTAATTAACACAAACCAACTTGTACTGTACCCTGTCAACCCGAAATGGGTATTGCAGACGTATGCCAACTTGAACCATGGGAGAGGATAAAACTAGTGACCGTCACCCAATAACGCGACCTTGGAATAACTATCACAAATAATCTACAACACACTCAACAAGTCGACAAAAGCGTCAAAAGGGCACCAAAGTACTGGGTTTCATTACCACTAATTTTCAGTACAAACATAAAGAGATGATAATTCTTTTGTACAAAGCGCTAGTGCGCCTGCATCTATAATTTGTTGTTCAATTCTGATCGCCAAATAAGTGCAAAGATATTGACATAGTGGAAAGAATCCAACGCAAAGCAACAAAGTTGATACCTCTGCTGCGAAGTTAACCATACGAATGTCGCTTAGAAGAAGTGGGACTCATGTCCTCGAAACAAAGACGATTGAGGGGCCAACTAATACAAATATTGAAGTAGTATTTGAATGGCTTCAACGACGTGCCTACAGCGGAACTCTTTGAGAGAGACGAAACTAAAGCATAAAGATCGAAGAACCACTCTCAGTCATGAGTTTTTCCCGTACTTCACAGTAGACATTTGGAATCAGCTACCCTCTGAAATTGTTGGTGGAGAATCAATCAATGTATTTAAAAATCGTCGCGACAAATATTAGGAGCGACATCCTCCACAGTTACCAACTCCTCCTGCAGCACTAACAAACTCTTAACGGCCAAAGCTTCTAATCCTTAGTAATCCATATTTCATGTCACGACTAACTTAACGTCTTCAAGCTCCCCGGATCTGCAGCACTGAGTTGTGCTTGCGCGATATTCTCCTTGCCTGATCTTATTATGTTTTATTCTTCATTTCTCCCCCAGAATTTTCCATGATTCTGAACTAATGGCAATAGCTCATAGAGGGCCTGGGCGTAAGTTCCGGTGTCTCTCTGGAAATGGACCCGTTGGTCCGTCTACTGCCAAGTATTTAATCTATTCTATGTGTCATTAGTAAAATCTGGATTTAATACACAACATATACGGTACCATCTTGAGCCTTTTGTGTCTCACACAGGATTTAATATTAACACAGCCAAAACGAACTTGAACCATGTCTAACCCGGTCCGAATTTAATTCATAACATTGCCTATACCTACTTGAACTATGTATGTCTAATTACCACGAACTGGATATCATGCTCAACAATTACCAACTTTACTCCTGTCTGTCTCACACTGGATTTATCGCATAGCATAGACCAACTTGATTACTGTCTATCCCACCCTCGGTTTAATTCACAGCATATACCGACTTTACCCCTGCCTATCCCACCCTCGATTTAACTCACAGCATAGACCGACTTTACCCCTGCCTATCCCACCCTCGATTTCATTCACAGCATAGACCAACTTTACCCCTGTCTATCCCACCCTCGATTTAATTCACAGCATATACCAACTTTAACCCTGCCTATCCCACCCTCGATTTCATTCACAGCATATACCGACTTTACCCCTGCCTATCCCACCCTCGATTTAATTCACAGCATAGACCAACTTTACCCCTGCCTATCCCACCCTCGATTTAATTCACAGCATAGAGCAACTTTACCCCTGCCTATCCCACCCTCGATTTAATTCACAGCATAGAGCAACTTTACCCCTGTCTATCCATTCCTGGATTCAATTCACAGCATATGCCAACTTGACCTCTGTCTATCCCACACTGGATTTAATACACAGCATATACCAACTTGAGCCCTGTCTAACCAACACTACTGGGTTTGAGCCTCGGTGACAGACAGAACGGTTTCAGGCAAATATCGCCGTGCGAGGTCGATCCATCGTCGCGTCTGAAGTTTGAGTCCTGTAATTACTGCAACGCAATCAGCATCGCATTGTGTCCTCTTGTTGAGTTTGCCAGCAGGTCTCGTGTGTTGTGGAGCTCCACTCTTCCATCCACAATTACGCCCTCTTGTATTGCTTGTCAGCGCGCGCGTCAACTGGTGGCGGCAGAAGTAGACATGTTAAGTCTCACACGATGGAGTGAAAGGTCAATAATGGGGCTTTGGTCACGGTCATGCCACTTCTAAGGGAAAGTTGCACGCCAATAATTAAACTACACTTTGTTAAGTAGAATTTTTGTTGAAGCTTAAAGTGGATATATTAAGTCTCATAGTATGATGTGCAAGTCAAGGATAGCATTTTGCCAACGGTATTTCACCTAAGTTAGGCAAAATCGACTGGTCATTCCAAGAGTAAGCACGTTAATCCTCACATGATGAAGTGAACGGTTATTCATTAGATGAAGTTGGTAAAATCAGAAAGGGATGCCAAAATTAAACAGGCTAAATATGATGTCGTTAGAAGTAAAAAAGGGAGTTTACGAAAAAAATAGACCATAATGATTGATAAATATGATGATGGTTCATGGGTTTATTATGGTTTAAGCTACGGTACATTTTGTGTAAAGAATGATATTCTTTGAATCATCGTAACTTGAATGGGGTCCAGCCAGAATTTCTCCTTACTATTCTTCACTTGGGCTTGGAAATAGGGCTTGTATTATATAAATAGGACATTGTTAAATTTCAAAACTATTTTATTACAAATTTTAGTGCAACCAGCCTTTGTTTTGAGCCTATGTAAAATTTTCTTATTTGAGCCCCGTTGTACAGTATTTAAATAAAAAGCCGTTGGAATCATGAGCCATAAGAGTAATAGGTACTGAAGCAATGCACCGTTTGTGTACCGCGTAATTCGAATATTAGGCTGCTTGAGTTATAATTAATTAATTCGAGTAATAGTTAGTGGAGAAAGGTTCGTTTGAGTAATGAGCCATTTAATTAATTGATGGTTTGCCCAATGGGTCGTTCGAGTTCTATGTCATTGAAGTTTTGGGTCGTCCGAGTATTAAGGCATTTGAGCAATAGAAGGATAGGTTGACTAATGAATCCTTCCCCCTCTGAATGAATTGTTCAAATGATTGATAATTCGAGTAATGAATACATAGTTCGAACTATGGGGGTATTCAGCTAATATAACGCTAAAATACTGGGTTGAACACTGACATGTTCAGTGACAGTTCATCAACTGCGGATTCTCTGTTACGCAGCTCAGCAGCTACTGACTCTTTCCAATTTTTTCCCTCATTCCAAGGTTTCCTCTTGCATTAAGAGCTCCAGTGTAGGAAACAATACACCACTTGCAGGAAAAGTCTCAGGTTTTGCACTAATTTCAAACGAAGCTGTTGAAGACAGAAAAGGCTTCTGCACCGGTAACCCCACACAGTCGTCTACCATGACAGCTCGGGCGGATCTTTTGAAAGGTTCGAGGGGCGGTAGGTCGGGTGAGGTGGGACCCAGCCGGTCTTCTTCATCTTCATTTGCAGGACAATAGGAGGAGACTTTTTCTGGGACGGCTTTCATTTCGAGATGTTTTATGCTCATCTCCAGCTACATTTTTCTCATTTTTTTTTTATTGTGAGTAGTATTATTTGACACTCACAGTACGTGTTTTTCTTCATCACGCGCTATATATTTTAACCATGGGAATAGTTTTAGTCGACATAGTACGTGTTTTATGTTTATATTGAAGTGAATATATCGTGTTTTCATGAATAGTTTGTCTAACGCTTACAGTAAGTATATTGTGCTCATTTCGAAGAATATTTTCAAACTTTTGTGGTGTGAAAATTTATTAAACACAGCTACTGCTTGTGGTATGAAAATTTATTAAACACAGCTAGTGCTTGTGGTGTGAAAATTTATTAAACACAGCTACTATGGTTTTCACTGGCCGTGTTACACTTTTTTTCGCTAATAATTTGTAAACGAATTGTCGGATCACTATGGTATTTCAGCACAGAGCCTTTAAAACCCCTACCTACTTTATGGCCTACATATCATATTGCTATATGCTTATACAGAGGAGTTTACTCGTTTCTATTAGGCCTATATTAAGCTGAAGCCTGGAAGTCGCGTCTACACATTCGAACGACGACCCAGTGTTGCCAGATTGTCGAGGCGAAATATCCGTAGACTGGAACCGAAATATCTGTATTTGCCAGAAATATCTGTAGATCTAAATACTTGCTCTAACGTGTCTTGTCTGTCATTTTTGTATAAATTATATTACAGACCGTTTCGAACTCTGTGAGTGATACGGCCTATGACAAATTATACCCATCGATCGATGAT
>LQNS02278100.1:11177144-11189630 GCA_001587735.2 Parhyale hawaiensis
TATACAAGAGTAAACTTCTCTCTATACGCATATAGCAATATGATATGTAGGCCATAAATTAGGTAGGGTTGCAAAAGGCTCTGTGTTGAAATACCATAGTGATCTGACAATTCGTTTACGAATTATTAGTGAAAAACAGTGTAACAGTGAAAACCATAGTAGTGCATGTCTTGTGCTCAACACTAGTAGCACAGGATTCTGTTGAAGGCATTGTTTTCTAATTTTCCCATTATATGCATATTGCTCATCCTGAATTAAATGTGCTACGTATTTATATGTTGAATTGTTTTACTTTACACTTGGCTGATTCTGCCTATCCGAGTCTATTTTATCTACGTTTCCATCTTCAACGACCATATTTTTCATTTATGGTATTTGTTTTTTCTTTTCCTTCCTACGCTCACGTGTTAAATGCTTGTCCAGAACATTTTATTTTACCTTTTTAGCCTAATTTAAGTAGTTGAGTAGTGGCATATATAGCAATATTCGAAGGATTTGGTAGCGCCTTTTGAGCTAACTCAGCGGTATATTAGAATTTTCTTCCGCTACAAACTATATAGATTACGCATACATTGAAGTATGTATAGTACTCTCCGTCATGAGATTATTACATTGCGTATCTACCTATGACATGCTCAGTATTGCTCATTTACCGTTTTATTATTGTGCCCAGTTTTTCTGCCTGTTTAGGTTCACACGTAGTCATTATGTTACCTAAAATTATCTTCATGGGTTTACATACACAATCCATATTTTATTTTCAGTTACCTGATCTAGTTTCATATAGGGGTTATATATCCGATTTTCAATCTGTGTGCTAATAGTCTTCACTTTTCTTCTGCCATGCTATTTTTACCCTTTCACCTGCAGATTTTTTTTTTTAATGAGTGCACTTGTTCAGGAACTGTCACAGACTACAATCACTAGAAATCACATAACAACATCCGTGCAGATGTTGACAAGCCAGTAGTGCAATTATTCCCCTACGGCTTAACTAAGTACTTCAAATTGATCGCTTCAAAGGAATATCGATGCGGTATCTATTGACAAATTAATTGCATTTTGGTTGGACTGTAAAGTGCAGGGGAGTCCAGGTTAGGGACCATCAGAAGCTGAGGGAATATCACTCTGTTTAGGGACTGTTAGATAAAAGAGGATCGAGTTGCTCGACAGATGGGAGCCGGAGGGGGCGGCGACTCAAGAACCGCTTTGCTAAATGGGACATCGCAAAAAATTCCAGCCTTTCCAATTTTCTTCCTTATTGGATTGCCAGTCGATAATGACTTCTAAAGTAACCCGTAATAACTGCTTCGAAGAATGGGAATCTCTCTCCGTACATATCTATAATGGTTTTGACACTAACTGAGAAACAAGCGTGTATCCACTTGTTTGTTTTATTGGATTGTCAGCCGATAATAAATGTATTAAATAAAGTAGAAACAACCGATAAAAACTGGTTGAACTAGGTAAAACTCGTTGTTCAGTTATTTCATGAAAAGTTATCGTACATTTATGAACAATTGGCTGTAGGTATTCCATAATTTGAAGTTCTCCATATTGGATTGGCGGTCTATAATGGCTTCTAAAGAAACCCTTTCACAGCTGCTTTGTCAGTTCTGCGCTATTGCCTTCAATGATAACAAGGAAGTGCTTCACGTCAAACCTATACTGAGTTGATAGGTACTTCAAAATAATAATGAATCTCTTATGCTGCGGATTATTGTGGGCTTAACTTTAAATGGTTGCATTCATTCTGCCTTCTCCTGAAGAAATTATCAACAAAAGTACATCGCTTTGAATTAAAGCTTGTCAATGTGAGCGTTAACTCTTCAGTGTGTGCTGCACGTATCTGTAGACGCAACAGCTAGAGTTAATCCTTCTGACAGCGGTTCAAGTACGAAAGGGTTAACTACATATGCTGATAGATAGGGAGGGGGGGGGGCGCTTGTGGCCATTTGCGGTCCGGGCACAACAGTAAACAAGGCCGCAGGTTACAGATTTCGGGCCTCGTTTCCATCTGGCATGGGGCGTGAATGCCGCGTTGCACCACCTCATCCAGTAGATAGATTTTGTTAATGTATCGGCGCATCGGTAATCATGATAGGTTAGTGTATTATCTCCTAAAAGCGCAAAATGTACCGACGCACTTCTTAGGAATAATACTCGCAATAAATCGCTGAAATAAGATTAGCATACCCTAACCCTTTATCTAACTAGAGGTGCTATTTTGCTACAGTTATATGTATTCTTAGCCTGTTATATTTCTACGGGGAAAAGGCCTTTGTAACCACGTAGCACAGCCTGGTTAAAATAAGATAAATGGGTTACATTTCACATAGAATTGAGAAAATTAGTGCGCTGATTATTGCCGAGGTAACCGTATTGATTGTTACAAGGTTTCTTGTATTTGATTACTGTAAAGATTATTTTACAGATTACTGTACTGATTATGAGACGGATCCTTCTGATATTACTGTACTGATTATTCTAGCAGTAATATTAATTATACTAATGACTATGCTGACTATTTTACTGATAATTGTGCTCATTTTTCTACAAATTATTATAGTGATTACTGACATTGCAATAATTATTGTACCGATTTATTATTGTGTCGGTAGAACGTCTGGCGTACGTATATGTTAGGAAAGTGATAACGATAGCGACAAATGTTTTCCTCGAACTAGCACGAGTTCCCTGGCACTGATGGGAAAGGGAGCCCCTTATGGGAGAACTCTTTTTAGTTTAGTACTCGGCAAGAGGTGCTGAAGTTGAGCCAGGTGCACACGTAAGCCGTCTGCTCTATGGCCATGCTTCAAAGTATCCAAATCTGTGGCCTGACGTTCACTCAAAGATTTGTTAAATTCTTAGCCGTCAAATCAGATTTCTTATCGAGCGCTATTAATATCTGCGGCCTGGCTTTCACTAAAAAATTTGCTAAATTGTTAGCCGTCAAATCAACTTCCTTATCGAGCGCTATTAGTAAAGTCTCAGTGCTCGCTTCATAGATGAACGGAGTCAAAACCGAGAAAGTTGTACACATTCCATTGTTTAAACCGGCACTGCGATGCAGCCAATAACTAGGTAGAATAAACGCATAAACGCACTTCAAGCTTTGCGTCTTCATAGAGTACTATGCATACTCCTAATTAGTGAACTTCGGTATAAAATTGACAAATGGTACTTCACCTTGCTCATGCTGAAAAGTTTCATACAAGTAGGAGTTGGAGGAGATGTAGTACCTTGTCTTCGTATTATTTATATTTCCATAATTATTCCTTATGCCCTTCAAATTCTCAAATTCTTCATATTTAACACATTAGTTTCATCTTCCGTACACTCTCCATATTCTTCATTACGTACCGTGAAAGTGTATGGAGGGAAGATCAAAGCCGGATTATACAGTTGATGTTCACATAAATTTGACCAACTGTAAAGGCCGATCGTTACTTCAAAGCCACTGGTATGGCTTGTTATTACCCTGCCAAAAGGGTGACAGAAAAGTTCGCTTTGCAGCATTTTGATGGACTTATTAGCAAGAGATGTTTTTGAAGGTATAACTTCGCACAGGAAAAAGAAATAGCTGATATGTAGCATAGGCGCCACAGGAGCACTTTAAATAAATTTCTTGCTGATTCAATGTTCTCACATGCATCACTTCATTGCGTATTGTCTTCAAGCTGCTCCAGTATATTCTTTGCAAATCCTTTACTAACAGCAGTCGTACACTGGGGAGTTGTCGTTCCCTGATACAAAAGATATTCATTAATTGTACTTCAACATATACATATATGCCTTCAATACAGAAGGTTAAGCAGACCATACAAAAATTTCCCAAAATTTCATCAGAAGGTCCACCAACTATGAGTATGGCTAATACAATAAAAGTGTTTTAGCGGTGTCCACTAACTCAAAGTTCCTTATCGGAAGGACCATCAAGTACGAGTTCCAAGTCTAGGCCCATCAACTTATTTCATATGTGTTTTGTGTTATCGTTAATCAGTTACGAATTTCCTACTGGAATATCCTGTAATGAAGATTTTACACCTATTCGCGTCAGAGAACACGCATTGAGCCAGAGATATTTCCGAAGTGCATCGAGTGAGTGGTGCATACTTTTAAATTTTCCATTAAAAGACCATCAAGATGAAAATGTTCAAGCTTCTATTTGAATAGAATCTCTGAGTGAGGCCTTTTACATAAGAGTTTCATATCGGAAGGCCCGTCAAGTAAGAACTGTTTACAGAACTAATAAACCACCTTTTTTTCATCAGAAATTTTGTAAGTTGACTGTTTTCATCAGCAGTAATATATCTAACACAAGTTTTTTCTACTGTTAGTCAAGAGTTTCTGGGATTATTTCAGAAGGTCAATTGCAGAACAGTTTCCTCGTGAATCATTTCAGTTTGATTAACATGATTGAAAAGAAAAAGTTTCATAATGATGCTAATCAAATAAGAGTTTCTTTCTTACATGCATCAAGTTAGAATCGCTTATTATGTAAGTGAGCCCCAACTGAGAGCTTGTAGAGAAATTCATCTAATCAGTGGTTCTTACCGTAAGTTCTTAACAAAATAATTTTCTTAAATGCTCACCAAGTCAATGTGTCTCATGAAAAACGTCACGAGTAACTTTTGGTGTAGTCCATCGTCCATCAAGGCAAGAAAAGTTTTCTTACAGATGGCTCTCAATTTAAGATTTCTAGTTCAAAGGTCCATGAAGCCAACCAAAAGTGCGAACCGAAGCTAGTTAATTAATAATTTCTCATAATAACATTCATTACGGTAAGCAAGCGTTTGCAGCGGTTGTTATAGTGAGTAACAATGTCTTAATTGAAAGTCCATCAAAGTAAGACCGAGTTTCTAACCAAAAGTCCTCGATTGCCAACTTATTAGAATACCTATTCATTAAGGCGAGAAAGAGCATGTTAATCAATTCCATTAGTATATAATTTCCTTTTTTACAACAATAATTTACAGTAATTTATTTCTCGGAAAGTCCGGCGTGACGAGCTTCCAAAAAAAAGCCCTCAATTTGGAATTTCTTTTCTGGAGGTCCATCAAGGCGAGTAAGAGTTTCTTGCCGGCCAGTTCATCTACTAACAGGAGCCCTGGACTCCGTCACGGGATCCAGCGACAATCGATCTCTAAGCGACGAGGCTGAACGTAGGCGGGCGAATTTTAAGTTGATCCCAAGGAGCAATTTGTCTTGTCGTGATTGACAAGTGTTTACAGACTGCTGACTCAGCAGCGATATTGCTGAGCTCAGCACTGGATCAGGGCCGCCTCAGAATTGATGCTTGCGTCGGGAAGTTTTACGCTCTCGACAGGGAGCTTCAAATTGTAAAATAGATAGCGGAAATTTTAATATAGGGTAAGTGAGAGAGAGTGAGAGAGATAATGCAGGAGTGCATAAGCATGGAGAGGCGAAATTATGTGTAGAAACATACTGGGAATATCAGTATGGAGTAAGTAATAATAAACACTAGGTGCGTAGAGAAAAAAAAGGCATATTATTATATAAGGGAAGTAGTAAAATTGAGTGCAGAAGCATAGTAAAAATTTTAATGTATGGTGAGTGACAATGTAAATACTGAAAGGAAAATACTAAAATATAAAACCTATAAGTTTGGATCATGCACAATTGAATATAAAATCACTTTAGAAATGGTAATACGAGTAAGTGATATTTATAGAGTGACAGAAGCACAGTCTGTGAAAGGTAAATATCCAGCAGAACACACTAATTTAAATAGAGAGGCACAGAAATGTACAATTTCTTTATCGTGAAGGAATTACATTGCTATTCAGTAAAGCAAACTACAACGCCTCGTGGCGAAAGGCCATCATCTGCGAGGGTGGGGGGGGGGGGACAAGCTGAAAGGGATCAACCAGAGATTTGAAATATTTCAACTCTAGGATAACCCACCTGACTGTCTACAAGAGATTGTGATGATAGCTCAATTCCATCCGCTATTTTTGGGTGGAAAGACATACAAATATAGACACACACTGAACGAAAACATCACCTCTCTGACTTGGTTCCCGGCTGATAAAAATAGAGAATAATGAGAAAACCTACAAGTAGAAAAGAGTAATATCGTCCTTAATCATTTTATGTAACCGAAAAGAAAATAGCGGCGCCAAAAGAAACAAGCTGGAAAACTGTAAAAATTTAGGAAAGATGCTTAGTAAACCAGCGGTAGCAGGTTACGTTCACTCTGGCGTTGGCTCTCTGTTGGTTCTTTTAGTCATTTTCCGCTACTTCAAGGATGCGGGCTACGAAGAAATGTCTGCATAGGTCACGTGGCGTGTACAGGGAAGTGTGAATGAAATTGAGTCGCATTGTTCCAAGCCGAATTGACTTAAGGTATAAAGAAGAACACCTCGTGGCGTAAGACCATCACCCGCGGTAGGGGCAAAATTTTATGAACAAGTTTTGGGCAGCCCAGAGACTAACTAATAATAACACAGGAAAAATAGAAACTGCAGACATTTTTCCTAACCATGAAATATATGCAGTCTTTATTGTAGAAATAATGTAAACTGCTTTGGTGAGGTCGAAACGTGCTGAACTATCAAATCTAGTGCCAACATTGGCACGCACGTAGTATCCTACTTTAAAGCTTTAATATTTAAGTCGTTATATCTCGAAGACTAAGGAGTTTGGGGCATTTTATCATTCATGAAAATCGATTTATTTTGAGTTTATCTTCCTACGGTTGAAATTTGTCTGCCTAAAAAACACCCGCTATATACTTATTTCTTCAACGAATACATTATCACTTCTCACTTCGTTCGCTTGTAATAAAAATGCATGCATCTGCAGTTCCTGTGCGGTACAGATAAATATAAGCGCTAAATACAGCCAAATTAGATTAGATTAAATAGGCGGCAGTAGACGGACCAACAGACCCATTCCTAGAGAGACACCGGGACTTACGTTCCGGCCCTCTATGAGCTATTGCCATTGAGTCAGTAGGTCCGTTAGTAGGATATATATGACTGAGGAAAACGGAAGAGAAAAGGGAAAGAATCTCAAATAATTACTATTGAAGGAGATTTCACGCACACAAGTCAACTTATCAAATTAGAAATCTCTCTTGGGTAGCATATTAACTTGCTACATCATTTATGTATGTAGGTTTATGTCTAGAGCTGTGGTGGCTTAGTGGTAGACCTAGGGAGGGAATGGTAATCTGTAGGTCTCCCGTTCGAGTCCCTGACTCGAATCTTTGTATTTATATGTATATATGAATTTATTTCTGTTGTACATGTGATGTTATTTCTGGTCACAAGAAAGGCAAGTCACTTTACTTTCAATAAGTTCGAGTCTTACGATGATTCCATTTATGAGTAATAAATCAGTAATTCTGCCTTAGTATCAAAAAATAAAATTGCCAACTACACTGTTTCGAAGAATGGTATCCGCGGTGAGTTACGTCCTCCACTCACTCTAAATAAATAAAATAAAGTAAAATAACAAAAATAGGCATAGCCACAAAGCTTATTTCACTTTAGAATTGGAAACGAAACGCTTAAAAAAGTCGATCTCGTCTCAATCCGACTTCGTTTTGTTGTAATCTGAAAACTAGGTATTTCATCTCTACATATTGCGGTCACGAAAACGAAATTTTTTTCTCATTTTTTCTCCAGGTTATATTTAACTTTAAATATCTTAAGCTTCATTTATATATTATCCCAATTAAATCGAAATACGGGATGCTCATTTTCATACAGTGTATTTAAACTTCAGAAAGTAGGTTTTTATTTTATAATATCCAGAGAAATTATAGATTATTCGTGGGTTTCCTTCAACGCACCTTAATTGGTTTAAATTACACTTTAAGCTTTAAAAATATATTTTATTATTTCTTTGTTTGAGGTTGGAAATGTGTACACCCCTTGAGGAATGTTTAATCTTTGTAAATCTATTTTATTTTCCCTTTGTTTGAGGCTGAGAATGGGAACATTGATTTAGGAATGAGAAGTGGTGCTAAATATTTAAACCAACATTTGTACCCAGTTACAAAATAAATTTCTCAAATTCGTTTTAACTTGGCAGTATGATCTCCAGGCATACACCAGACAACTGATGACGAATATACTCGTAGTACCTATGCCGTTTGGGTGCAAATGTTATTTTCAATGTTAATGGCGGGAACATTGGCCACTTATTCTTTTTCCTATAGCACATATTTTGCTGCCCTGACTTTCTGCATACCTCTTTTCTACATCCCTATTTTCTGCATCCCTCTTTTCTGCATCCCTATTTTCTGCATCCCTATTTTCTGCCTCCTCGATTTTCTGCATCCCCAATTCGCTGCAGCCCCAAGTTTCTGCAGTCAGTTCTTCTTTAGTTTCAATTTTTTTGCAGCCCCTATTAACTCGCTGTTCCGTGGGTGTTCATGCACAGCGGCGCCACATGCCCAACCAATTAAAAACTGACGCCAATTTTAAATCGCTATTTTATAGTAAAAATACCGCACAAGCCACAATAAGTCGATCAATACAGGGGCTACGAGAGAAAATACATACACACCTAGCAGGCTGTACGCTAGTGCATATGTGTGGTGCTGGCGGCGGTGAGTAGAAGCTTTCACGCCTGGTTTCGTCTTAATTGCCGACAAAGTTGAAAAGTTACGTGGCCATTCTACAACTTAGTTGTCCCGACGCCGAAAAGGTTTACCTGTACCAAGTATATGGTTCAAAAACTGTGCCAGTTTTCAATAAGGGCTTGATTCTTCTCGCTTTCAGCATACTGACACTTGCAGCAAACCTTCTTGAACTTACAGTTTTAGAATCAGTCCCTATTTACAAATACAAACCTGATTAAACAGTCTGAATATCGTACCCAACCACAGGGTGTATATTGCTACGTATTGACGTTTCTTTAGCCTTTTCATTCTTATATGTTCAAAATTAATTTATCCCCTCTGCCCGTGTGGCTTCCTTCTATCATTTCAGATTGCTGTTCATGCAATAATTCGCAGAACATTTGAAGATTTTAATTAAAATTTTAACTTTGCTCTGGTGTCTGCTGCCACTTCTGGAATTTTATTTATTTTGCGAATTTTTAGATCACTGGACATCATTTTTAGGTAGTGCTGTCTACAGAGAACAAGTTGTGATTTCCGGGAGTCTGGAACTAATGGCAGAGATAATTACAGACGATAATTTCAATTGAGCACTTTGGAGACATTGGATGAGGCAGCTTTCTTTAATAAAATAGGCCGAGGAGAACAAACGGTAGGCTTATTTTCGACTGCTTCCTCAGCGTCAGTGTCGTGTCGGCCTGTAGGCGTTTAAGTAAGCTGTTAATGGATTTTCTTCAGCAGCCTTTTCGGGCTTCCCGGTGTTGCATAATGCTTCATTTGGGTTGCACTAACTGTTCGTAGTGGCCCGAGCGTGAAATTTTAATAGTAACTGGCGAGCACTCTGAGAGTGCATACCTCCGCCAAGGAAGGCAACGGTTGCAAAAAAATTCAAAGTAGTTCTGAAACCATGACTTGCTTTGTATCAACACCAAAATCTAATCGTCTGTGCCTTTTGATGGTTTTAACAATTCCTGCAATTTTCCTGAAGATCCATTTGTAACTTTTTGAGTTATGCTGATAAAAAACATTATGACAAACATAAGTCAAACACACCAACGGATAAACCGAGCATCACCAAAATTGAATCATTTATGCCTTTTGACATCACTAACAACTCCTGTAAATTTCATAAAGATCCGTCTATAACTTTTTGAGTTATTGTGCTAATAAGCATAAAATCAAACATAGCGACGAACTAACAAACAGATCATCCCCAAAGTTTGATCATTTAATCCTCATAATATACCGAACAACTCGTATAAATTTCATAAAAATCTATTCATAACTTTTCGAGCTATAGCCTTAAGAACAAATAGGTAGACAAACAAAAAAAACATATGAATGTATTTTCAGTAAAAGTTATTCATTCGTTATTGTTAACATGCCTAACAATCCCTGTAAATTTCGTAAAAATCCGTTCATTTGTTTTTTATTAATTTTGGTGACAGACAAACACTCAGACAAACAAACAATCAGACAAAAAGATAAAATGCTAAAATTTTGGCTTAAACAACGTAGCACATTATGGAAGACGAAATATTTAGTTTTCCCCGCTGTAGCTCGCTGCCGAAAGGCAAAGGAGCTTATTTATTCTAAATGTTAAATCTTACGAAAAACGGATGGTGCACGGCTTATGGCTTCAACTTACGACATTACGGAAAACAAAAGGGATACTTTTCCATAATGTACCATGCTACAAACACCAAAGAAAAACCAACATTTCGGCCATTAAGTCGTATCCTATACAGAGAGGACGCAGTGACATGTACACAAGACTCTCTCGGACACTAATGAGGGCAAATCCTCTTACGCAGGAGCGTCTTAGAATCTCCCTGACGAAATAAGGAAGCGGAGCTTTGAATGTTTCAGCGAATTGTAACTGCAGGGTAAAACAGCCATCGTTTCCCTCTTTGCTGACGGTTTTTGTTTATCCCGAGACGAAAACTTGACCTGGTCTTGCCAAACTCCTCAAAGCAAGGCAAAACTTCGCTAAGTTTCGAATAAATTGGAGAGGCTTTGAAGTGCTCCCATTCCTAACATATTCCGGATTCGCTCGGTGCAGTGGTGAAGTTTCTGTGTCATATTGCAGTGCCGATATTTTAGGGAATTGCTTCAAATTCTTCTCAGGATAATATCTTTAAACTTCCGGTTCAAGAGACACAAGCTATGTTGCTGGTGTCTCAATGCTAAATTATTTCTAACGCTTTTAATACAGGAACTTTTTTGAGTGACATTGTTCTGACGGCATTTTAGGAAATTTTTCCTAATGCCTTAAGTTTTCGGGTCAATAAACATAAGCTGCATAGTTGGTTTTTTAGTGTTACGATCTGAAGAATTTCCTACACTTTTGATTTTGGAAAATTCCCGATTTATGTTGCGGCGCCGACATTTCAGAGAATGAATTCCAATTTAAATCAAGCGTAACGTATTCTTTGGTTACCGGAACTGAATATAATTTTTACATCTTATTTCATACTATAAATGGAGTATTTAGGACTTGGAATCTAATCCATTTTATTACTAATTTACTGCGGCCAGTTAGTTAGTAAAAATTTCATCCGGTAAAATAATGTCAATGGTAACGCGTTCTTCCCTATAAATATGTACTACTAACGTACCTTATTATTTTAACAAGACAAAGAGGACAACGGTATTCACTAAAAATACCTACATACAGTACTTTATAGAGAGCTATGGCCATAACTGAAAACAATGGAGTCAATGCTTTCCGCTAAATTTCCTTACTAAATTACTTTTTCAAGTGTTGATATAATTAAATACATACTAGACAACGCTATGTTAAATATCCCTAATTAATGCCTTCACTTGTTGGTGCGAGTGCTATAACATAAGACATATGCAGATAATACCACGTGCAAAGTGTGCCAGTACTTATTTGCTTGTCGTGGCTATTACCTTAACACTGAAAAGTTACGGAGAAAATGCTCTACGCTATCCTACACCTGTAACTCATGTAACTGTGCTGCATATGTTATACGGGGGAAAATAAGAGAACAAACTGGTCTCCGCAAGGCAGTTCCAGGCGTAAAATCGAGTTGGGCGCTCCAGTTCCTCAGTTTTTCCACGCTTCCTTGCCAGTCGATGCAAACAAATTTTATTGCCCCGGCCCCGCCAATAAATTTTTCAATTTTACGAAAAATAAGAGCAGCTGAGCCCGGCCGCCTGATCGAGCCGAAGTCTGCTTATTTTCCTTCTGCAAAATTACAATGAGTAATAAAAGGCGCTCAAGTATGCGCAAACTTGCTTGTGTCAGGATCCAGACTTGAAAATTTTGCGACTGTATCGAAATGTCTGCAAAAGTTCATAGTGAAGAAGCTGTGTATCAAAAGGAAACGTTAACAGTTCTTGTTGAAGCACATTTTTAGGTTTTTCCAGAGCCAGAAGCGACCTTTTGCCATTTTTTTTAGGGGGGGGGGGGGCTGTCTCTGTATACTATGTGCATGTGGCCTACTTCCAAGTACGCATTAGGTTAGTTAACAGTAGGTTAGGTTAGGTTCGGTCGAATTACATACCTAAAATAGGAGCTTAACAAATTACAGGCAATATAAGTACATATTGTACACTAGTGGACCCGTGCGTGAAGAATTCACGCAATAACCTATACGTTTGCCTAATGCCTCTAGGCCGGTGAGGAATCTCCTCTTCTCTTATTTGCGTCTTAATTTCCTTCTTTTCTTGATTGATCCTTTATCGTGCTGGCATCCTTAGGTCTTTTATATAGACAGGCAGAAATAACATCTTGAGTAGAATACTCCAACAAACTTAAACAAAATAGCAGCTTATATACAATGTGATCGCTCCGTAGCAAAGATACCGTTGATACCGTCTTCCCACCTTAAATATCTGTTTCATTTGAGGTGCTCAAATTT
>LQNS02278100.1:11195398-11214540 GCA_001587735.2 Parhyale hawaiensis
CACGCGTATTTCTCGACCTTTGAAGAGATCTGCGGCGAACTGCTACAGCGCGTTATAAAACTGCTTTCTCTGCGATAAACTGCTTGAAATCAAGCGCGAAACTGCACTAATTTTCAATAGGGAATTTTTTCTCTTGGCCGCGCATGTGACGCTTTTAACCACACGTGTCATCACGTATCTCAACCAAGTCTGCAAGTAACCGAATTCACGTCGTATGAAAACGTAATTTGAGAAAAATAATAGAAACTACGAATAAATGCTCAAAATTGTAAATAGAATGAGCTTTGAAGAGTTTTTAAGCGATTATCACATCGATCTATAGTGCCTCAGTTAAATATATATATATATATATATATATATATATATATTCGCTCCAACAATCATCGACGATTCAAAGAACTTTGTTTATCATAACCCCCGCTCGTTTGGATGCTCGCTCGAACTGGACCCCGCTCGAAGGGTCCAGGGACCCTCACCAACATCAATCTGCCTGGTAAAACTTCAATTAAAACCTTGACATATCACTTTTAACTTATCAGTGTGAACGCACCTCTTAGAGGTGTGGATGTGCAGGGGTGGGGTTATTATTTATTTGGATTATAGCTTATGCTCTGCCGTTGCTATGCAGTTTTCCTTTTGCTTCCGAGTCGGTAGATTTCGGCCGATTTTGGTAGATTTCGGCCGATATTTGTAGATTTCGGCCGATTTCGGTATATTTCGGGCGCTTTCGGTGTTTAGGGTGACCCATCATCCAATACACTTGACACGACTAACATTCCCTGTAAATTTCCTTGAGATCCGTCCATAGCTTTTCTCATAAATTTTTTTAGTTTAATTTGGTGAGAGACAACTTCAAGGAAAACATAACTTCGTTGGAGGAGGTAATAATAATAATGATAATAAAAGCAACATGAGCACTCTGAGAGCGCATACCTCCACCAAGCGAGGCAACGGTAGCAAAAAATTCAAATAGGCTCTGAAACCATAGTTTTCTCTGTATGAACTCCAAAATCTAATCAGTTGTGCCTTTTGATAGTAATAACAGCTTGTGCAATTTTCTTGAAGATCCGTTCATTTCTTTTTGAGTTATACTTATAACAAACGTTATGACAAACATGAGTCAAACATGCAAACAAACAAGCCGATCTTCACCAAAATTTAATAATTCATATCTTTTAACATTACTAACAACCCTTATGAATTTCATAAAGACCCATCCAATATTTCTCAGTTATTGTGCTAACAAGCATAAAATTAAAAACAGTGACAAACGAACAAACTAACGGATCATCACAAAAATTTGGTCAATTACTCTTTGTGATATACCTAACAACTCATTTGAATTTCATAAAAATCCGCCCATAAATTTTTAAGTTATGGCATTGAGATATATGAGGCAGACAAACACACAAACGGATGGATGGATCTTCATCAAAAGTTCCTCTTAACTTGCCTAACAATCCTTGTAATTTTCGTCAAAATCCGTCCATAACTTTTTGAGTTATCTTGGTGTCAGACAGATAGACAGACACGACGAAAGCATAACCTCTTTGGTGGAGGTAAAAATGTGGAATGTGTGCACTTTCCGCCAACTGCAGCCCTGCTACAAGGCCGGCCGGGGTTATCTGTCCGCGTCAGTATTGTTTCGCCGCCACGGCTGGAAATGCCCACTATTCTAAATGCGAATGACAGTAATATATTTTTAGCAAGCGAACAAAGACACTGCGTAGCGTGTGCACTGGAAACAATATTTATCCATATTGAACGATACTAAAAAAAAGGAGTTCTGGAATTAATTTTTTAGTCTGTTTAGAATAGCGCAAATTCCAAGTCATGACGCAATATTTCCCAGCGAAATGGTAAACATTTTATAGAAAAAAAAACGCACTGCCACAAGGCCAAATATTTTGAGGCACATGGTAAACAAACGAGGGAGCACTTGCCTCTGGCACTGGCAAGGTACTGCCCTCGAAATGCTGGAAGAAAAATTCTTGCAAATTCTTTTCCCAAAACGTCCTTGGAAAATGGAATCAGCTAACGATCTGGAATCTCTCTGTGATTTACGTGACTGCATTTTAAGTTGCAAATGCATTTATTCTAGGGGAAGAAATGACTCTTTCTAAGAGCAACAATTGAATGCAATGTGAATGATGCATATTACATATAAGAATATATTACAGATTATAGAACTGTGGAGCTTTCATAAGCATTCGGATTGATAGTGCCGAATTAATTCTTTTTATTAGAAGGAACCTGTTTTCTTTAGAGTCTGGCAATAAAATATTCCGCTTTAATTATTTGGTTGCAATTACTAGTACTTTATAAGTCTAATAATGTGCTAATAAATCGGTGCATAGTGATAACAAAAAGCTGCCTTAGTGGTACTCGGTAACGCTACATTTAAAATTCTGTCAACAATCCTTCCTTCAATTTTCCAGCTCAGTTGCACACCAATGACACCTCACACTCTTGTGTTCGAACTGTAACAAGCTCCACACTGTTCCGTCAATTCGAGCTCTAGCAAAATTTTTAGCTGCCCCAGAATTGGATTTACAGTTTTAGCGTATGGGACGGCCAAGTTCTCTTCTCGTGGTGGGCAGGCCCCCAAGGTACAGAACCCTTTATTTTACTTTTTTTTATAGTGGGACATAAACCGCGACGTCACTAGTGACCCCCCACTGCGACGTCAGTAAGCAAAGCAAAATCTTCAATTAATCTAACAGTCAGGTAGAGCCAAAGATGTTCTGTTGCTAAGGTGAAAGATAGCGGCTATCTCGGTTCAGGTATAGTATAGACTGTATAGATATGTACACAGCTTAAAATTATTTCCTTTGAAGGTTCTTATTAAAAACAGAATGGCAAGGGCAAAAACTCGCAGTGAAGACACGATTGATGTTTAAAAGAAAACTCAAGTTCATATCAGTGAAATCTGAACATTTCAACCTTCGCGACTGTTATCAACACTGGGAAATGCAAACAAAAGTCATTTAACATTTGCCGATGCTAGGTGCTATTATCAAGAGAGTCTAAAAAGCAATATATACTTTCTATACAAGTAAAATCTATCAAGAGCTATTAATTTACAAGTTGTATTGGATACGAGGGCTGCACATCATATTATTAAGAGGTAGCTTAAAACTGAATATAAATAGATATCCTAAACTACGTATGTCGCGTGCAGATAAGCGCCAATTTTTGAAGCGCTTAAACGATATTATTGTGTTGAAAATTATTAGGCATAGCTGCTACATCCTGACACCTACATGTTTTAAAACTTCTTTTTATATCCATTCTTAAGTAACCTCTCAATGATATACAGTCCGCTTATTCATTACAACTTGTAAATTTACAGCTTCTCGATAAATTTCACTTGTATAATGCAGTATAGGTTGCTTTTTAGATTCTCTTGATAATAGCAGCTAATCGACAGATGTAATTTTTGCTAAATTGCTTAATATTAAACTTCCAGACGTTGACAATGGCCGAGATGGGTTAAACGTCCAGATTTTGTTACTGTGAACTTTAGTTTTCTTTTAAATACGCATCATGTTTTCATTGGGAGTTGTTACCCTATCCATTCAACTCTTAGTATAGATACATATTTTCTACATGACAGTACGTGCTAAGTAAGATTAGTATAGATTAGGCTAGTTAAAATTTGGTTATGTTAGGTTCGACTCAACAAGAAACTGCTTAACCTATTTTACAGGCAACTACATATATTATGCCTTAATCTCAGGTAGGTCATATATATAATTTGTCGGCACCAACCGCTCTGTTTAATATTGTACCAAGAGAGAACTGCATAGTTGTTGTACCCAACTAACTCAACGAAAAACAAGTCGATTTCTAGCCAGGGGTAAAACTGCTGCTGATAACAGACTTTTCTCTTTCACCTTACCGCATTCGAATGTTCCGTTGTATTCGTACAAACGCAACTGTGGGTCTACCAAAACACCTGCTAAGGTATTAGCGGTAACGGCAACTCGCTTACCAAGTGTCACTAGGGAAGTTTTTGATGAACGCATAACAAATTGGAAAGCAGTGTACTTTATTATATTTATATACAGGCACTTCAGCGCAGTCAAACGCAGTGACGTGAAAGCACAGGGTAAAAGACTATCTTCTGCAGTGGGCTTTAAACGAATTTTTTCACTTTTTTTATTTAATCTAGAAAGCAAGCAAACGTGGATTCCGGATGTATGAAAATAATTTTATGGTAAATAATTCAATTAAAAATTTTGTATCAATTGCATGTACCTGTTTAAGAGAGTTAATACTTTCGAAGCCATTGCGCAATTTTAACGGCTGTTTTACCCGCTGCCGGCAGTCGCTACTGCCCTCACGTCAGCTTTGAGCCGACAATCTTCACGAATAGATTCAAAACTCAGCATATGAATTGCGTCGAGAGAAATGTAGACTGTAGAGAGACCCAAGAAAAAAACAAAGGCTTGATGCAAATGATGCAGCAATGCAATAGTGGTATCGGAACTGTAAGCCACATACTGTAAAACTTTTACTTCATGCCGCTTGTGCTCGTAACGATACAAAGACGACATAATCACCAGACAGCTGACTAGACCAAGAGATTATGGGAGATTTATTATTGCAGTATTTGCTAGATAACAAAAATAAATGTAACAATTGTGGCAAACGTTACTATAGTGGCTATTATCTTTCAATTGAAAAAAAAAACATAATACCACCTTTTAACTATAGATTTAACTGTGTGTACCTGGGAGCCCATGCGGAATCATAGAATCCTATTTACTCCTCGGGAGTTGTCTCCAAATGGCACTGCATCAGTTGCAGAAACTCAGCATTAGGCAACAAGGCATGACCGCGGATATAGTGACGTAACCAAGGTAGGCCACTCGTCACGTTTGGACACAAATCTTCCCCTGCACATATGGAACATCGCAACCTGGTATAATCGCAAGTGTAGTGACGTCATTAAGGGAGGCTGCAGCAGTGACGTTTCGAACCCAAGTCCCACCTCGCGAAGTGGTTTCCCAAGTCTCAGTGCCATCGCTCGGTCGCCACATCTCGATGCATCCCCAAGACTGTTGTCATAAGTCACGCAGATTGGCTCCTCGTTCACCTGAACTGATGAACAGCGCCGTCCATCATCTCCTGCAAAAGAGAAGGTTTTCTTCACCAAGAGCCATGTTGCCATCATTGTAGAATGCGCGGCATTCATCAATTCAGACAACATCACGACTCCTGGGCTCCTGTGATTAATATTAGGCGTTCGGATGATAGGCGTCTCGTAAATCTCGATCGCTGAAAACCATCGCCGAGATGCAAGTCTTAGCGAGGAAATTTCCTGAACTCGGAGAACAATTATTATCGCCTCTCGCATTTGGAATTTTGAATCGAAACTGGAAAAGATTCTTAATTATTTACGGTACAGCATGGAAAATTTTCTGACCTAAGAGTGCCATCATTATCGACTCATGCTTTAGGTTTGGTATCATCGCTGGAAGTGATTTTCAATTATTTATAGGAGCGCATCTAAAATTTGATGAACTCGGAGGACAACTATTATTATCACTTTAGTAATCTCGAGTCAATAGAAACTGCAAATTTTTCCTCTGTAATATTTGTGAATCCTGAATTTGGAGCACAGTACTATACTGTAGTATTGCATTGTTTCTTGACCTTTCGCTCAATACCGAAAGTGATTGCTGAATTTTCACGTCACCGAACAGTATCTGCAGTGTATTGAAGTTAGGGCAAAATTGCAAAGTTACTGTCTCTTTGCATAGGAATGTTCAATCAATACTACAACAGAGCTTCTACATTTTTTTATGTCACAATAGTTGAAATTTTCTATGGGGCAAAAAATGATCAGCGCCTTTATTACAAATATCATTGAATAGTGAATTTCATTTTACTGCCACAACACATTAAATTTAAAATTTTCTGCTTTTAGGGGACAACTACTATTTATTGTACTAACGTAGCAGCTATTGGGGCCAGAGTAAGAATTTTCCGAGAATCGGTATTAACATTAAGGTGAATGAATGTATTTTCAACATCTGTGATTATTTTTTTTTGCACAGAATGTCTAACGCAACAATGATACACATGCACCGTAAGATGTTTTACTATTTATGTTCCCACTTTCCCTTAGTAATATGCTTGTTTTAGTTACCTTCTGTTCAAGGATACTTCTAAATCCAAGGTTATATATCAAGGTTCATAGTAAATAGTTTAATAACTTTCAGTTTGTTTGTTTGTTGCTTACAGAGTATTGCTGATAATAGATAGATGGTCTTAAGCCCTTGATGACTTCCAAAATCTTAATATTATGCCCTAACGCACAGCAATTTTTGTTCAACGTGGGATGATAACTATTGAAACTCCTTCAACTCTTATCTCCCGAAATTAGTATTATATGATAACTATTGAGTCCCTTTCACTTTGAAATGGTAAAGTTCCCACTCCAGAATAGATTGCATAACGTGAAGATTGCGTTGCACGTAGCAGCGCAAAATTTCAGATCGCCAGATCAGTATCATAAGTA
The DNA here is from genome assembly GCA_001587735.2 of Parhyale hawaiensis. NCBI lineage: Eukaryota > Metazoa > Arthropoda > Malacostraca > Amphipoda > Hyalidae > Parhyale > Parhyale hawaiensis. The sequence continues at coordinate 11,201,928 of LQNS02278100.1, forward strand.
TAACTCCTTTTTCTCTATGGAAGCTAAAACTTCAAATCTCCAGGTGAGCATTGAGATAACTGATTAACGAGCCCCTCCATAAAGAATTCCCCAAATCTACCCAATAGCGAATCACAAGATTAATTACGACTGACGTGAACATCTCCTATCACAGTGCAATAATAAACTCCATCTTCCCAATGGACGCGGAATTTATCCACTCCTAGCAATTTTGTATCTTAATTTAATACAAGATAGTTCAGATTTAACCTGCTGCTAACTCACTACAAGACATTCTACTATATTATTAAGTGGATCAGTTATTCTAGGGCAGCGTGGCTTAATTTAACAGCTAAAGTTATAGCATATTAACACGCGCCTCTGAGATCATCAACTATGGCGTAGCTGCCCCAACTTGGGTCACAAAATGTTTATAATTCAGTGTTCCCTCTGGTGGCGGCAACGCCATAAAAGTTGTGTTAAAAAAAATCGTAACTGTCATCGAATTAAGTGATGAAACAACTTCGCCTGCTGATCGCAATACCATAAAACGTGTGTTCTATAATATTGGTAACTATCACATCGGATGATGCAAACTAAGGCTCTCTCAAGTGACTTTGAGGCCATGAAAGTTACATTTTTAAAAAGAACGATAATTACAATTGGCATCGACTTCCGTAAAGTAAGAACTCTGGTTTATGACGGCAATGTCATGATATTTGCATTCGGAAAAGATCGTCTCCGAATATTGTAACATAAGGGCGCCTGGAAATTCTTAATAGAAAAGGAAATGATTGCGAGACGAGACTATGGTGTTTTCAAGCATATCTATTGCCTGGATAGAACGGAGACCAGAAGGACACGAGGGCTGTTTTAGAGGCCAGACTTGTTGCCAAACGTCGCAGATGGCCTCTCTTGCTGACGTCGCTACTACCGTGCCCGTACCGCGCCACCGGGTCATATGGGGCCTGTTCACGGGGCGAGACTTCATCCCAAATGAAACTACTGCCCTCCCTGGGGTGGGGAGGGGGGAAGGGGGTGTCACTACACTAGTGTTCCTGATACAACTTATGCGGACATGGTATTAACCACACTAGTTGTTATAGAAGATACAAAATGATCTCGCCATGTAACTTTTGAAGCTCAGTATCATCTCACAACATCTTTGTTAGATTCTGCTACAACCAAAATTCTTTACTCTTCAGGATCAACTGTGAATATAACAGGCAAAGGAGAAGGCCGAATTAATGATCGGAGAACAATGAATGATAGAGCTGAGTGGAAATGAAGTTGTGTTTTTTTATGGCGGTAAAAATCGTATTGCCTTATCACTCAAGTAGACAGGGGCTTGATAATGAAGGGGTTAATATTTAGTATCACTGCTACTAGCAAAAATGCTTATATGGCTAGGGAAAGCGGATAGTGCTCAGTCCATCAGTCCACTTCTCACAGAAATATTATAGTATACAGGAAAATGTTCAACGAAATCCCAAGTTTTACATAGGATCTTATAAATGCATTGCGCTTTCAGGCATGATACATTTTCTGATTACCCCACGTATAAACATAATTTAGAATCACCTGAATACAGAGTCGACTCGGGCCTGCTAGAGTAGGGATGTTGCCTAGTTCCTTACCAGGATATAGGTTATTCTTTCATTCATGAACTAGAGGATTATTGCTGACAATAGCAGGAGTGAAGGATGGCTGGTCTCGGTTTGTTATGAAGTCTACCTCAAAGTATATGTAAGGTCAGGCTAGGTTCCGTTCACCTAGAATAGGTGCCTGACCTAAATTGTACGAGGCTCAAGTAGGCCACATACTGTACTATGCCTGTACCGGATAACTACCGTCCTGCATGAGGACTGTAGTATCAGGCCGACTTCACACGTCATTCATGTCAGAGTGTTCGCTCATTCACGTGTCCGTATGTGTTCCGTACAAATAGTAGAAACAGGCACTATTTTCTTCAGTTTTATTTCACTTAGAATTTAAATTGATTTCCGTAACTTGCGTAGCGATACTTGCACAGGAAGATGACGTGACTGTTAGCACTTTTATAACAACCTTTTGTGGCCCACGCAAAGCTGCGCTGACAAGACCGCTACAAAGCGTTCGGATACGCGGATGATGGACCGCGTAGAGATGAATGAGCATGAACTCGGTATTTCAGTTTTACCTTATAAATAGGGTTCTCGCATAAGAGTCTGTGCAACAGTCAATTTTCCTTAGAATCAATTCTGCTATGTAGCACATGTACTTTAGTAGAAAAGACGTCACCGCCTTGATAGGACGAGCAGCAACTTATCGGCTAAAGGCCCGCCTACACGTTTGCAACGCGTCCACTCGTCCGAATGATCTGTAGCGTCGCTGTCAACACAACTTTGTGTACGCCACAAAAAGTTATAGAAACGCTAACCGTCATATCAGTTGCCTCAGTTAGTGTCACTAGTCAAGTTACGGAATCTCTTCATATTTCGAGTAAAATAAAACTAAAAAAAACAGTGAACATTTCTGCTATTTCTAGGGCACAGCGCCACATTTGCGTTTATATGAATAGCGTGTGATCTCGGCATAACTGTGGTGAAAAGTGTTTGGCACTAAGCTGCTATGAGTTCGCAATAGCTTCAGTATGTGCACAATTCAGTATGTACACAAGTTACAAAATAACGTATATGTGTCGTGAGTGCTACTGCGATATACTCGGTCGACAACATACTGCACGGTAGATCTTTGTTAATATTGGCGCCCAAGGACGGTGAGATCAGATTAATTAGAAACTTCCAAAGAAACTGAAACGCAGCGAGTAACAGCAATGATAATATATGCTATAAACAGCGGTTATGCAGCCTAGCTATGCATAATGTTAGTATCCTATTTGACAACGTCTTATGAGATTTGTTCAGCGAATGACATTTTGGGCCAAATTTGTGCACCGCCTTGTCTTTAATTTGATTGCCTGCTGCGTGATACACTAACTTTAAAACGCTGTTTATTAATTGAGGCTGTAAACAGAAGCAATAACTTCAAAAATACCTCTCGGTTACCTCACTCTCCCACTGACAGCCCTCACTGTCATGGTGAAAGTCAACCAAGGCATTAAAGGGAGCCTGCGGTATTCATTATCGACACGAGAATTAATAGCGTATTAATCATGACGGTCAAGCACTTATAAATCAGGGTTACTTTTGATAAATTTCCTGCTCTGCAGTGTGCAAGAAAATAATTTATTCACGTGGAGGTTATTGACCTCAGATTGCAGTATTGCCTAGCGAGCTCTGTACGGTGAAGTAAGGAACAGGAGCTGCATTTGAACTTCGTTACTCGAATAGTAAATAATCGGCAATCAAGTCAATTCGACGAATGAACGAAACTGAGTTTGTGAGCAGAAAAATTGTCGGGCATTACGCCTAATGCGTCCGGGTACTGGAAATAGCGGAACTGTGCCCGGTCTTATCAAGGAAATTTCTTACTTCTGCTAAAAAAAACGTGCTATCCAGATTTAGGCTTCTAGGTAGACAAAAAATTGTATTAGAAAGCGTTATTTAGCTGTTTTTTGGAAGTTTCGCGGCCGAGTTCATCTGGCCGTCTTCAAGCCAGAAAATTTTCGGAAATAACCTGCAACCTTTTCACCTATAAAAGTTTGATTATTCCTTTAAAAATTCTTGGAACTGAGCCAGGCTGAAATAAAATTATTATTGTAACGACAGAGAAGGCAGCAGGAACGTATAGGCCGTGCAGCAGATATGAATGGCTTAGAAATTACTGGTCGTAATGGCTCAAAAAAAAAAAAAAAAAAAAAACAGTACATTCAGGGCAGGGGAGGCTGGAAATAAATTTTTACAAAAATGGCCACGCTCGGCAGTGTAAAATGACCGTACGAGTCATTGATTTTCAGTTTATTGTAACTTTAGTGATTCGAGTAGAGATTTCTCTCGAATAAGGGATCGTTCGATTAACGGGACTACCGCGCTGTACAGTGATTTTGTATCTTACAGGAAATGCCATCAAATTTACTATCTCTACTACAGGAAGGTTTATTGTACAGAGGCTGACTTCGATAATAAACGATAGAATATGAAGCTGTGCAATGGTACATACTCCGCAGAATTATTCTGAAAGTGGATCGAGTGACAAATCTTGGCACAATTATTGCAGTAGATCCTCGCAGTGGGAATGTGTGTAACTTGTATTCTGCATGTGAGTCGTCTCTTTGTTCTGATATGAGAGTCAAATTGCGGGGAACTTCGTAGCGGCCGTCGCCATGCGCCGGGAGATGATGCTCGCTGAAGGCACCGTGAAAATATTTGCTGGTCGATACATGAAAATCTTTAATATTGAAAGAATTTATTGCATCATAATCATATAATTTTCTTAATTATGCTGGACTATCTTCATTATATTCCATAGAATACAAATATAACTATCTCTTCATATTCCTTGAGGGTGGACACCACAAACCATACACCTCTCCTGCCTTATATTATATATATATAATATAGACACATATATTTGTATCCTTAGATAAATGTACTGGTGATCTCAGTATTTAAATCTGTGCCGGCGCATAGGCAACTGTATACACTAGATGATCTATCAAAATGTCAAAATGTTAACGTCAAGTCTATTTACTTAGCAAGAGCCACTGGTCTATAATGTTTTGGTTATATCGCCCGCAGAAACTTGTGTAGTTTTTTGCTATATAAAAAGATACACACTGCGATTCGAAGTATGACCACAGTTCACATGACAACTGGCTAATACAAAGGAGTGTTCCTAAATAAAGTTCTACTGTTTATTGCGTACCTCCTTTCTTCAACACCTGAAATCTTTACATCGCGCAACAGAATGCTATGGGAGGGTGACGTTTCTAATGATACTTATGTCATTCGTACGAACACTTACACAGAGCTTGAAAGGTTAAGCTGGTAACTTGTTCTGTTTCAGGCATTACTTCGTGTCAAGGAAAGAACATTTAACCGCATTTGATGCATTCTCCCTTATCTAAGCGGTTATACAACATAGACCGTATTAAAAACGTGTATCTCTGTGGAAATTCAAAGCATTCTCGACTCAATCGTTGCAGTAGTTTCCTTGGGGAAGTGGAATTTTTCTTTGCAGTTATTAAATTCTACTTCCCGAAAGGAGAATCTACAGAGATACAGACGGCAACACGTTGTGTATCAATACTGTACACCTTATTCCTACTGCCAATATCATGGCCACAAGTTTATGAAACACAAAATGTTAATAAAGAATTTATTGCATAATTTTCTACTTGTAGGAATCACATACAATATAGATCAGACGTTGTTTATTTCGAAATATTCCACCTTAAACACTCATTTGCAAGGCTACGCTCTACAACCACTGAGATGGACGGCATATAATGTTCATATACTTTCCAACGGGGCATTCACTTTGTACACGCTGCAGCAACTCCCTATACGGTACCTCAAGTCATTTTTTATCGATTACTTCTCATTACTGAGACTATAATTAGCTTGTAGCTGCACCTATGACGGTGCAGGATCCTTTGTAGGCGACAATATTGTCTCCGCGGTCACTTGGGTACAGACTCTAAGGCCTGTGATTATCGAAAGTTCGTCAAACGGCTCGCCTTAAATGTTATGCTCTTCGTTAATCATGTAGACACCTGTGGCACTGGAGGTGGATGTTGCAACATGGTCGGTAGCGTATCTATAATGCAAGTGCTTTAACGCTTTTTTTTTAACAATGTTATACGAGAGGTAAAGCAAACCCCAGAGGTGGCTATCGCCACATGGTCGGTAGTCCATCTAAGTAACTTTTTTTTCAAGAGTTATACAAGTGGTAAATCAAGCAGACGCCTGAGGTGGATGTTGCTAAATGGTTGGACTTATAATGAAGTGCAAGTAAGTTAACTTATTGTTCAAATGTTATAGAAGTAACCATGCAGACACCTGAAGTAGATGTGATGGTCCGGTAGGTAGTATAGCTAAGTGCAAATATTTTAACTTTCAAAAAAAAAAAAAAAACGACGAGGCCCACACTCAGTGAGAAGCTGAAGACTCTTCTTTATTCACTCTGAATTTAAGCACTTCAGAAAGTACTATGGAAATACAAGCATACATATAGAAAGGCTTGCTCGTTCAACTTTTGACTGGCTTCCGAAGGAAAACGATGCGGGGCTTTATAGGTGACAATGTTTGGTTCAACTTGTACGTCCGTGTGGAGGGATGAATGTCGGTTCAGCGGGCTCGGTGTCTGCCAGACTGAAGTCGGGTGGCTGTGCTGTGCAACGAGCTGTGGGTTTCTGTTAAAACTTGGCATAAATATCAGCCAAGGAAGCTATGTTTTTGCTAGAGTTTGTCGGTCTGTTATTCTGTCTGCCTGTTAGGTGCATGCTCGGTGTATTTACGTTAAGGCTTATTAATGAACATATTGTGCTCTTTATAAAATTCTTAGGTTCTATTACAATTTTATTATTTTCATTATGGTATTACTATTATTATTATTTTCATTGTCATTATTAATATTATTGCTATTATTAATAATAATAATGTTCTTATTATTTATATTGAAATTATTAAATTGTATTTTTATTCTAACTCAAACTTATAGATGAAATATTATGAAATGTACAAAAACTGTTAGGAATATTGCGAGCAACAGATGTTTAATTTTTGGCGATGTTTTCAAATTTTGGTGACGATTAGAGAAAAGTCTTGGATTCTCAACCATTTTGAAATATTCGTTGGCGTCATGTAGCTTGACGGAGGTTTGCGTTTGAGGAGTGCAGCTCCAGTTATAATAGTATCATTGAATTTTTGAATGAGGCGGGCATCGGAGGCGGGTATTGCAACAGGGGAGCCACTAACCACTATTCAAGTGGTGAATGCGTGAGCGCAGTCACTTTTAACATCCATTAGTGAAATCTAACTCACAATGTTTCAACTAAATAACGTGGTTCAAGGATTAAGTTATAAAGGCCTTTCGTTGAATGGTACATGTGTAAAAAGCACGGAAGTGAAGGAAGCCGCTGATCTTGTCCTGTAATAATATTATTTCAAAAACTCATTACATGCGAAAATAAAACGTCATGTCCAATACTAACAATGTGAACTGAAGGGCACATAATGTCCTGAAAATTCAAGATATTGTATCCAATAATAATTTCATTCAGAGAACTCAGGGCTTGAGAAAGTAAGACGTCTCATCTAACAATAATTCCAACTAGAGAGCACATGCATGGAGGGCTTGAGAGTTCAAGACATCTCATCTAATAATAATTTCATTTAAAGAACTCAGGACTTGAGAAATCGAGGCGTCTCGTTGAATTATTACATCAAGTAGCCTTAGGAGCAGAAGATGCGGAGGCAGCTCAGTAATTACGGACAGAGACCGACCTGTAATGTCATGCATGCATAATGGAGCATAATTGTGCTCTGGAAGCTGATACCGAGAGACTGTGGTAACCTTGACCACGCTATTGTTGCCTGCGCTCCGTTACGGACGCGATGACAGGCAAAATTCGCTTTCGTTTTCGCCGAAAGTCTCCAGATCAAATTCACCGATGGATAAAATTATAAAATAAAAACTGGTGATGTTGGGGAGTGAAAAAATGATATAGCAAATATGTGATGCAATCTATATGCGGTGAAAGTCTGGAGATCAAAGTCACCAGTGGATAAAATTGTAAAATATAAACTAGTGATGTTGGGGAGTTAAAACGATATAGCATAGTTCTCTTTCATTTTCGGCTGAAGACTGGAGATCAAATTCATCGATAAACAAAATTATGGAATGTAAACAAGGGATGTTGCTTAGTTAAAATGGCGCAGCGAAATTCACTGTAATTTTCGTCCAATGTCTGAAAATCAAATATTTACTGATCAATACCTGTATCGAAAACTCAACAGTGATATTGTTGTTTCCAAAATTATACTGGAAATTTCAGTTTTTTTCACCGAAAGTTTGGAGTAATTTTATGGCTAAATTTATTTAAGGTCAAATTTATGGAAATTAAGTAGTGATTGCAAAAACGATATTACAGTTTTCGCTCTCGGCTTCTCTGAGAGTTTATTTATAAATTTTAAGCAGGCAAACTAATGTATAAGTGATGAATATTAAATATAGAACAAAATTCGTTTTCGTGCAATTCTTCGGTCGAGTAGAGAGACAGACTTCGTTTTCAGCAAAAGTTTAGTTATAACTTTCCACGATAGATAAAATAATTCATATTGTAACAGAGACGTAGGGTATCCTAAAAATACTAAAATATATATCGTAAAATTACTGCTCTTTCTGACTAATAAAGAAGTACAACAAATATAAGAAATAAATAAAAATAAAATGAATAAACGAAACCATGATGTTAGGTGCCAAAATTATTAGTAAAGTTTGCTTCCGTATTTCAAATGTCTAGCGATTAATGAATTTCAAAGACATAAGTACCATATTCTGAAGATAATATATTAAGCTCTAAGTAGCAAAATTTAGTTTTGTATTATTCAAAAGTTCATTCATTATCTTAAGAACGGAAAACAGACTAGTTGGTTTAGAATACAATATATGATAAAAATTAGGGCGGAAACTAACGATCTAAAAAATATATTTATCTAGCAGGCCATGTTACTGGACCATTTCGCCTTTCCGGAAAAGTAATTTGTAAACACAGTGTTACCATAACGTAGGCAACTGCTGTATTGCCAGATTCAAAGGTATAACTAGGATTAACGTAAAGACTTATTTACTATTTGTAAGATTACCCTAAACGTTACACATGTTAATATCTCGTAAACGAACAAGTTTTGAAATTTTTGGTATTCGTGAAAAAGTGTTTGTTTTGAGTGTCCCTATCACCTGTGAAAGTTTGGCAGAATTTTTTTGGAACGCCCGGTATATATATGTCTTTCTTATCTTGAAGACACAGTAGGCATTAACGCCAACAACCGCTGCAGTCTTTACTTGTTTACATATATTTCTTTAAAGCTGCTAATTAATTTTGATCGTATTTGTTTGGGAAATGACTTTATAAAATACTTGTTACCGAGTGTTCTTTAAAAATATTTCTTTTTGTTTAATGGCCTTTTGTCTCCCCCCCATCACTTTACAGTCTGTATTAAACATTAATTTTTGCAAAAATGGCATTTGCAGATTATTGCTCAAGCAACGTTGCGTTATCGCTTAAGGGTTTAGTTTCACATTTAACCACCATTAATGAGAGAAAACAACATTTATCAGAATTAAATATATTGGTTGTATCCTCATTTTTTATGATAATAATGACGATGAAAAACGGAGTAGACCAAACATGTGTTCGGCGTAATTGCAGCGTTGATGATGATGATGGATTGACAAGTCGTCCGTAAACATGTTCTGCATATTCATATATATATATATCATATATCATATATATATATATATATATATATATATATATATATATATTATCAGGACCAGACACCACCCAAAGTCGTTAACAAAATAAACTAGAGCATCTAAGACCGCATACCTCCGCCAAGCGAGGCAACGGTAGTAAAAAATTTAAATTGGCTCTGAAACCATAATTTTCTTTGTATAAACTCTAAAATCTAATCAGTTGTGCCGTTTAATAGTAATAACAGCTTGTGCAATTTTCTTGAATATCCGTTCATAACTTTTTGAGTTATACTGCTAACAAACGTTAAGACAAACATGAGTCAAACATACAAACGAAAAACCGATCTGCACCAAAATTCAATCATTTATGTATTTTAACATTAGTAATAACCCCTATAAATTTCATAAAGATCTATCCATTACTTTTCGAGTTATTGTGCTAACAAGCATAAAATTAAAAATAGTGAGAAACGAACGAACGAACAAACGGATCATTACCAAAATTTGGTCATTTACTCTTTGTTACATACCTAACAACTCATATTAATTTCATAAAAATCCAGCCATAGCTTTTTGAGTTATGTCATTGAGAAAAATGAGGCAGACAAACAAACAAAGGGATGAACATATCTTCACCAAAAGTTAATCATCTGTTCCTCCTAACATACCTAACAATCCTTGTAAATTTCGTCCAAACCGGTTCAGAACTTTTTGAGTTTTCTTGGTGACAGACAAACAGCCAAGCAGACAGACAGAGAGACAGACAGGCAAACACGATGAAAATCTAAATTCCTTGCGGAGGTAACTACATTATACTACGCGGGGATACTGCTTCATCGCTGTTACACAATGGCACAGTAACGATTTTTGGCTACAAGTAAGGAAATTTACCTGAAAGACACTACACGTTCTGGACAATCTGCATTACCCAAAAGCGAAAATTGGTTCTGTCTTTAGGCTGCAAAACCCATTCACATGGACCAACACAGAAATGATTTGCTCGGTCCAGATAAGAAAAAACTGATACTCCACGTTCTGGACGACCTGTATCACCCAACGCCAGCAAGTACGGGTTCGGTACTTAGGCAGTAGCCCCCCATTCATTTGGACCAACGGTGGCTGTTTTTGAATGCAGGTCGACCACGGCACTCCCGAAGTGTCACCGCATGCTCTGCAGCTCAAATTAATTGAATATTCCGGAGCCCGGAGTCTAAACTGAACTGGTCGGCTGCATGGGAAAAAAGACCGCACCTTTGGAAAACAAGCGATTGTTGCTGCGTAACACAATTGCTTGTGGTGGACGGTGTTGCAGTCCATGTGATTTGGGAGAACACAGCACGGACCTTTTTTGTATGCCATAGCGGTGTTTCTTTTGTGGTTAAGAGCACGGGGCGGGATAGTGATACGATTCAGGATAACACGGATTTTTTTTACTTGAGATGCGTCATTCTTGTCTCATGCTTTTGAATAGTGAGAGCTTGCAGAACATTTGTTTGTGTCACCACGTCACTCGCGGTGTATGTTATGGAAGACTACTGCGATTGGGCGAATACAAAAAATTTAATCAAAGGAAGACTTCGCCTTTGGTGTGGTGCATGCTAAGGAATTGTGACCCCTAATTGAGAAACACCGGAAACTTTTTACGTGATAGAGATACTCCGTTCACGGTTAAATGCGTGGTATTGAATAATTATTATTATTATTATTGTGCTGCATCGTCGTCAGTGATCTAATTTTTGGGCATACGTGGAATAAATATGTTTTCTCAATGTAAATACATTATTTATGGTCACTGCATATTTCAATGAAGCTGAGTTGAGTGCCAGGAGAATAGATGAAGTTTCACTCATGACTTGCTGTTAAGCCCGACTGAGTTTAGTATTATGAGTCATCCAGACGGACAGATGCGTGACTGATTGAATAACGCATATGACTTTGAAAGGATCATATCTTCATACGAAACACATCGGAAGTTATTTTGTTTTCTCTACAGATCAGTGGCCCTTTCTTTACAAGTAGACCTTCCTACAAAAAGTTAGTTCTCTTCTCACGGTCTATCCTCTCCCACACTGTCTGTTCTCTATGTAGAGTCTGTCCTTTATACAGTCTGTACCCCTCTCAACAGAGTTTGTCCTCCTTTACGTAGTCTGTCCTCCCTCTCCACAGTCTGTCCTCCCTCTTCACAGTCTGTCCTCCCTCTCCACAGCCTGTCCAGGTGATTACGGCGGCCTCCTCTACACAGCTCAGACCGCCAAAGCTCCTTCGTCACATGGCCAAACAAACCCAAATAGAGTTGTCACTCACAGAACTTTTATCAAAAGGAGAATGTGTTGGCCAGCTCGAGTGGGCAAACAAAAAATTGTCATTTGAGAACAATGGAAAGTTGGACATCGCTGTGGGGTCTCCGGGACATCATCGTCCTCTGTACTCCGGCGATGTGGAGGGGGGATGAGTCTTTGCAGGAGCTCACGAAGGGTTACGTGACTTCATTGTTTCCATCGTGTCGTAAAAGGAGCCGAAAAAGAGCAACTGTCAAGCTATGAACTTTACCCCTACCGTTTTTGAAGAAATCGTTACTTTTTATAATCGAGTGTCAACAGCAGGCGAAGTGTCGTACGCCAATAATATAATGAGCATTTGTTGTACGACTGAGTGTCAATAATACTTAACGTTTCGAAGAATTCGACGACGGTTGAAAGACTATGTAGTTTCTTGAGCTTTGTAGGACGTCGCAAAAGAAAAAAAAAAGAGTAGGCACTGGCAGTGCGGCAAAAGAAAAAACAATGAATCAAGCCATAACTCCCTTCCCCACAAATACATAAGTTAAGAAAAACATGACAGGAAAAAAAAAACAGATGATTTATGTACCACTAATCCAAATTCTGGTCATTTAATCCTCCAAGTGACTCATTTTCTTGAAATATAGCTCTTTTAGAAAAAATTCGGAAACTGAAGGGATGAATTTTTTATCGGTTACAATACCAAAACATATAGTCTGTTCGAAAACAGACTGTGGTCCGTTTTTCAGGAAAGTCTCACTATTTGGTCTGCAGCAGACAGACCAACAGAAGATCTAATACTAAGAATGACCGTCGTGTGTTTATAAATATATAAATTCTCTTGAAATGGCATAGATGTAGATTGATTAGAAGCAATTGAAGAAATTTTGATACCCACGACGCGCGTTTCGCTGTTATCCAGCTCATCAGGTGGGAGGGTCAAAGTTGTTAAATTTAGTTCTTGAAATCTTGTGAAATTTAGAGAGGTTATC
>LQNS02278100.1:11225771-11247298 GCA_001587735.2 Parhyale hawaiensis
GATCGATCGCGCACAAAATATATTTCGCGGGGCATTAGGCGTTAGTCGCAAGTTCTTAATGCTTGAGACGCTGAGAACTAGATGATGGTATCAGACGCAATCGGTTTGTGTTTGGCAGCTGAAACTTGACCCAAAGAAGCGAATTTCAACTTTCACGATTCGATTTAGTGCAAGTTATAAGCGACGGATAAAATTACGTCCATGGACGAGGACGTTCGAACGAGCGTCCTCCCTCATCTGAGCTTCCTGAACGTCTACGCCAGTGGTTCTCTACTCTTTTCCATTGGCGGCACACTAATTTCGTATGGAAAATAGTACGGAGCACCTGCCACCAGCTACGATTTTTGTTTTCAATCCAAATTATATCAAATGATTTTTGTATTGTATTTCTTGCATATAGCCAGCAATTTTTTATGAATATGCATACCGTACATTAAATAAAAAAATGAATACATGCGATCTCAATACACTGCAACATGCTGTACAAGTGTTCTAGTGCAGTGAATATGTACATAATGTGCTCCGTGTTACCTACCTACCACATTCCAAGAGCATCCGCCATCGTACCATCGATTTTACCACCGTACCATGATCGGAGATGTCGACCTCTGTAGAAATCTAAAGTTAGTTAAATATCTTAACTGGACTACTTGCTCGTTTCAGCTTTTAAAGTACGTACTGAACTAAATACAGTAGTGAGCTATTGTTAACGACTTTACCTGGAGCTTTGGAGGAACACAATATTCTAGGATGGTACGTCGTTCCAAGTTACCGAAATATTTACAATACTAAAGCAGAATACTGAACAGTGGCCTAGTTTAGATACTGTGCCTAAACCTTAGCCAATGCTTTATAGTCCATTCAAGCCACCTGCCCTGCATATACTGCAGAAGAAATTACTCGAGAAACACTAACGGTTGCATGGGTCTCGAGCTTGTGTGATTTCGAACAAAGAATATCTCATCAAAGACAAAAAGCGCCACTTGCCCTGACATTTCCAACAGAAGAACAGTCCTCATCAGGAGCCCTTTTATATCTCCTATCATTTCTTTCTTTACGGGCTCGCTTATTTTTCAGATTTTGCATTGTCGAATTTTCTACACGAGCAGCTCTCAATATACTGCGAAGGCTGGCATATCCTCCAATAACGCACCGCCTTTGTCAATAGAAAAATGCAAAAATGTTGGGTTCCCTGAAGAGAGACCGGCGCCATTGTTCTCAAACTTTTCCGAGACAAAGCCTGTCCATAAAATCTGCCGAATATGAAAACTTGGCGAAGGCATCGGCGTCCGACCACACGCAGATACTTCCTCAAGACTTCTCACAAAGTCCTCTTAGCTGTCTCCATTTCCGATAATTGAAATGGCTCTATGGGGGTAAAAATTTCCTCCAGATGTCAGATGTGAAATGTGGAGAACATTGGGACCGAGCCTTTGATGACAGGAACCTACTTCGTGGTGCGCGCCGACTCAAGAAAGTGAACCTTAGGGTGCACCTTAATGAGCTGAGGTAGAAATCTCAATTATTATATATATATATATATTTAATAGCTTCAATGACGAAATAAATTACCCATGTTCATAATCGTTCATGACCGAATAGCTTCACTCTAGATATTTTATTGTATACGTTTTTTTTTCTTCTTCTTTTTTGTACTATCCTTTCTGTACCATGTAATTGACAGTAACCTAGGAAAGTTTCGAAACCTGCCACTTTTATCTTTTATTCTTGCATAAATTGCTAGTTGGCAACTTTGAACGCATTTTAACTTGTAAGGCAGGTACTTAATTAGGACAAGCTATCCGCATGACTATGAACGAGTAATGTTCGAAACGTAGCGCTCTTACAATATGACACGCACTGGTATTTTAATGACATGGCTTTCTTTTATTATCCTGCGTGTTTGCATTACCGAAGTAAAAGCGAAGTTTTATGAAGTTGAAAAAGAAGCAGTAAAGCTCTCTATACTCCAGAGCCATCGTCGTTTTAATAAAACGTGCATAGATAATGACCTGCTGCCCCGATATACTATTATATGTATATATAGCGGAATTGTAAAAAATTTGACATGTGAACTGAACTTTGAAATCAAACTACACTCTTCCTTAATAAAAATCGAGAAATAGAGCGCACATACTCTATCGAACCGAGGTAAAAATTGTCCTTTTTTTATCGAAAGTTAAAATGATAGCTAAGGTACTGTGTTGAGGTGAACATTGAAACTGCACATTTCTATTCGCCAGCTAAAAAATTTGTGTTATTTGAACTAAAAATTGAAACTAAACACTTCATTAACCTCAAGTGCTGCTTACAGTACTCAATGCACTAGAATAATAAAAACTGGGTAATGAGTTAAGATAGAAATAAAAATTTGTACGCACCCAAATTATAAAATTCGGTTGAGGGGCGGAGATGATAATAATAGTTTTTCTACGCGTTGGATTAATTGTTGCAAAAATATGTGAGCAGAACTGAGGAGATTAAACAGAAAGTAGCATTTTATTGTGATGGCTTTAGCAGTATACTGAGCTATTTGCGGAAATAATTACTGATATTGCAGGCTGAAGGTGTTAGTAGCAACAGGCTAAAGGTTCTGATACTGACACCCTAGGCCAGAAGTTCAAGCCTTTTTGCTAGTCGGGAAGTTCCTTCCAGCGCTAAACGTGATTAGTCACGTTTAGCTTGCCGCTGCGGGGGTACTGGCCTTGCCAGAAATGGGGAAGGTCGGGGCACAGAATTGTCGCATAGAGCCTTCCGTCCCTGCCGCCATAGCTCTACACTGTAGTTGTATGCTCCATGCATGGGGCCTGTTCTCCTCTATCTGCAGCACGATCCAGTGCGTGCGAGCTTTCCAATTGGGATGCGATCGAGTTTACTTTACCTCTTGCATTTTATTTCAACGCAAAAAAGTCTAAGAGTTTGCTAATAAACCACGGAAAACGAATCAAAAGAAATACGTGAAGTATATGCTTACATGCTTACTTATACTGCAGAACAATGAAAGTAAGTTAACTTCTTTGCAAAATATATCTTGAGAAAAGAGAAAGTGGTAAGTAACTAGTTGTTAAAATAAATATAAAAATCAATCAATATTTTCATTAAATGAATGTAAGCTACTCGATCCTTTAGTAATAACAGATTACAAAACTGAGGTTTGACTTTCTTGCCGGATGGTTCATAATTACGATGCAATTTTGTCATTCTCAGAACGCTGCGCCGCCTTGGGTGTATCTTTTTCTTTTTAATCGTTAAGACGTTGCCCACAGTAACTCTGCTCAGCAGTTACAAGTTAGAGTCACTAATGCAGCAGCCTTTACGTTACGAAAGTAAATCAATATCAGTTCTGGAGCTCGCCTAATTCGGTAATGCAGACAGAGTGCAATATTATTCTCCTTGCTGCTGCAATTAACTGCAGAAAGTCCACTAAGGGTTTTCGCCCTCCAATTCTATGAACAAGAGCGCACAAATATCACCTCTTCAGTAATTGATTATTCACCTTTAGTTCAGGAAAAGCAATAGACTAAAACCCTCTGCATAAAAGCACACCAATATCAGTACTGCAGTGAATGACTTACATTTCTGGGCTAAAAGTCTTTATATTTCTGAGTTAAAAGGTTCGCCCTCAGCCCTGATAAATGTGCATTAAAATAATTTTCACAACTAATATCTAATTCTTGATTACCTCCTCCAAGGAGGTTATGTTCATGTTGAATATGTTTGTCTGTCTCTTTGCCTGTCACCAAATGTTATGTACGGATTTTTACGAAATCACTGGGATTTTTAGACACTCTAGGAGGAACAGATGATTAACTTTTGGTGAAGATCCGTTCATCCGTTTGTTTGTTTGCCTCTTGTTTTCGAGTACAATAGCACAAACAGTTATGGACGGATTTTTATGATATTTACATGAGTAACTGACTATATCACAAAGAATAAATGACCAATTTTTGTGACGATCTGCTGCTGCGGTTGTTTGTTTATCTCTATGTTTGATTACATTTGTTAGCTAAATAACTGAAAAAGCTATGAACTAATTTTATAAAATTCACAGGAATTGTAGGAATGTTTATCCGTTTGTGTGGTTTACTAATGTTTGTCAGCATCATAACTAAAGAAGTTATTAACGGATCTTCAAGAAAATTAAACAACCCTTACTACAGTAAAAGACACAATTGACCAGATTTTAGCGCCAATAAAGAGGAAATCGTAGTTTCAGGACAAATTTGAATTTCTCGTTATCGTTGTCTAGCTTGGGGGAGTATGCTTTCTCAGAGGGCTCTAGTTTATCATTATTGTTTCATAATCATTCGCGAATGAAATTGCACCAGAAATTAGTTCTATAAAAACAAAATCGAATGCCTAATTCAACCATTGTTTTCCCTTCAAAAATTATATTGAAATCTGCTCTTCTCTGGCTGCTCTACTCTGTTTCTCCAGATTGCTGTCGATAAGCAATAGCTAGTGGTGGTTGTATCGGTACCCGATTCATGCTTACACTGCTTGCCGCCAAGGTAGCTGCATGCTTCCGTTCTCAGCTCTAACACCTTGTATCGCTCGTTCGATGCCCCGTGAGGCACACGAGCTCTTTGCAGATCTTGGTGTGCTGACTCGGCAGTTGTGTGTGNCTAACACCTTGTATCGCTCGTTCGATGCCCCGTGAGGCACACGAGCTCTTTGCAGATCTTGGTGTGCTGACTCGGCAGTTGTGTGTGCATGCTCGGCGCCGTGGCGGAACTGCCTTCCTCAGAGATGATTGGGTGGGGGGTCTCGGGTCATTTGTTCCTTCCGTCAAATTGGCGCCATAGTTCGTGACCCGAGGGCGACTGCGACTACACTTGCTCATCTGGGGCCAGTAGGCCTATACCTGCAGCGCAAACCAGTGCATGTGGGTTTCCGAGGTGAGGGTGTGGTCTAAGTTGACTTTACCTTTACCAAGTAATGTTAGCCCCTGCCTGTACTCCCGGTATCTTTCGGGCTGTTGTTAGGTGTGGCTGTTTTGTGTTGAGCCCTACAACTTCCTTGGTTGAGCAACAGATGAGGCTTGTAGACTCTTCTTGTGATAGTGTGCTATACTGCGGACTGTGTTTCCGTGAGGAGCACTATGTGTACATGGAAAATCCTAATGAAAGTTTACTAAACATTAGTTCCGCAGCGAATGCAATTAATTCTTAATTCAGTAGTCTTTTTTTGAAAGAAGTGTGTCACTGTATCTATATAAACAATGTAATATTGATAATTTGTCTAGACTGTATTTTATATATGTTTCCTTAGTGAAAACGCACAAACGTCAGCTGTCCGATAAATACGTTTAATCACAAATTCGGCAGTACTTTTGTGAAAAACAGCTCTAGAATATATCAGCACTGTAACGCTATTTATTCCAGCGGTATATCAAAATTAGATCTACAATAAATGTCTTTGACATTTAGTTTACCAGCTATTATCAAAGAGAAGTATTATAATATCAATTTTTCAACAATAATCGTTCATTATTTCTGACATGCTTCGGTAATGAAAGTGCTCCCAAATTAGCTACGCTATGCATATCTTAATCTCAGATTCAACAGTTAATTATTTCCTAATTAAAAAAAGCAGAAAGCCTTTTCGCAATGACTGCTTTCAGCTTTCAATCTCTGATTTAGTTGTCATTCCCTATACTGATAGTTCTCCAGAATCAGCCCCGTAGTAAGTGTCTTTAATCTCCAATTCAGCAGTTGTTCTCTAATGAAAGTGCTCCAAAATTAGCTCCGCAGTAAGTGCCTTTAATCTCCAATTCAGCAGTTGTTCTCCAATGAAAGTGCTCCAAAATCAGCTGTGCCGTGATCGTCCCATAAGCTCCCTAGCCAGACCAGGTCTATAAGTCCCAGGGGGACGATGTAAAAGATAGCCGAGCTCAGCAGTTCTTCCTGCCGTAAATTTTTGACGAATCGTAAAATGGGATTGCAGGCGATGTGGGCAGGACATTTAGTGCTGGCGATTATCCGACGACGCCCAAAAACAACGCGTCGCCAGTCCTGGAAAACAATAAAGATGTTTGTGAGCGCGAGAACCGACGTCTGTGCTCTTTGGTGAGACTGCCCAGGTGCAGGGCTTGGGGACCTGAGAGAGACGGTGGTGGGTCGGCCATTTGGTTCGATTCGAGCCATCATATTAAGGCCAGATCTTATAGTTGATCACTGAAACCCGAAAATAAAAATTTTATCTATTACCGCTGTTCTTAATTGGAGCCAAAAAATCTCTAAAAATTAAAGTTAAACCTTATAGGTAGTTGACCATTTAAAACCGAAAATAAAAAAGTAGTAAGGAATCCCCGGTTTCAGTTTTAGTGTAGGTCTAGAAACAGAATTTTGCGTCCTGAGGAGGACCAGTTAGTTTTCTCTCAAATATGTGTGTCATTGGATCGGAGTTAACGTGATTGCACCTTAATGATAAATACAAGTACTAGTGGAAAAGCTGTTAAAAGTTTTTTTTACAAATTATATTCATCTGATTTTTCGTACTCTGCAATTGTTTAGCAATATATTGGTGTCTCACATCATTTTCTAGCCTACTTGACGAATTGATGGGCATGTAAAAAAAAAAAATATATATATATATATATAGATACCTATATCTGTGAATCTGTTACTCTACCACATCTTCAGCTTTTACGGCCTGCTGGAAGATACTACAAGTCAATACTTTAAGCTTATTTTAATCTGCTTATCTTTTTGTATGTTGATGTATAGCACCATTATTTTGGCCTGCTGGACATATATATTTAATACTCCACTGAAAACTTTATTCATCCTTAAATCTATCAACCTGCTGAATAATCACTTAATTTTAACCCAAAGGATTTGTAAGGCCCACAACCAGCAAAAACTATTAAAAAATGTGCTATGTACGACCGGACTGGCACTAGCGATACTTATTGACGAATTTTTATTAATTGAAAGCCAGGCATTTGTTCCTTACTGCGATTTTTTAGTAAAGGAAGGAGGACAGTAATACTTAACTGAAGTAGAACTGAGGGATATTACTTATTCGGCGTTGTAAGTCAGAAATTAGGCAGGTAGGTGCACTGCATTCCTCAAAACTCAATTGCAGCCACAAACTTGCATACTTCAGTGACGTTAGAGAAGTCTGCTTCTCACAAATGTTTAGTATATTGTAGTTATGTTGTAGGTTGCCATTTATTTTTTTCATATTTTAAATTTCTTACCGTTAGTTACCGCACTATCTGACACGTTTTAACTTTTAAATCATATCTGAAAATATGGAGTTATATTGCTTGCCACCCATACAAATTTCTGGTTTCTTCTAAAAATGTTTTATATACAACAAATGCGGTAAATAAAGTGACTAGAATGAACTTAACGGGACGAGTGAATGGGATGTGGTATTTATGCCTCACTAGTGTACGCTTGTGAAAGGCATCGTCACCATCAGCTTTCAGATTAGGATTTAAAATTTGAATTGGTCTAAAGGGTATCATTTACAAGTTTGCTTACTTAATAAGGAAATGCACGATAATGATACTAGCCAGGCAAGATATACCTAAATGTTGATCAACGCGGGCTTTGTCCACCAAATGCCCAAATTCACAAATGACTGAGACTAATGTCGACTTATTGTCGAAATTCATAAATGGCCGAGTGTGTCCACTTAATGTCCAAATTCTCAAATGGCCGAGTGTGTCCACCTATTGTCCAAATTCATAAAATTTCCCTCCAATCGATGAGGTGCTCTGCTCGAAGTGGCGGATTTGTTTACAATGGCCTCATCAAATGTTCGTTAGGACGCAGTGGCGGCGAGAGAGCATTGATTTGAGCCATCACGCTTGTGAATAATGAGCAAATCGGAGCACTTAAGCCTCCTAATGAACTTAGGAGGAGCTTGGAAGCTCCTAACACCATCAGTAATCGCTCTCACTAATTGCAGGATTATGGGACGTTCGTGTAATGAACAGCCGCAATGGTTGCAGAACACCTCAGCTTGGTCCATAGTGTTCGGTGTCGTGAATTGCGGGATCTAAGAGGGTCCAGCGGGATTTAAGCCCTCAAATTGGGCCTATGAATATCGAAAGCCAAGAGGGTCCAAGTGGGTCTAAATCTTTATACTTGTCCTGTGATTCCGCATCCACTGGCGTTCATGCGGATCTAGATCCTCAAATTGGCGGTCTCATTCCAAATTACAAGAGGTTTCACCAGGATTAACGGCCTCAAGCAGCTTGGTTGAGTGATTATTGCATAAACGCAGGTTTTTCTCCATCCAAGTTCTGCATCTGATCTTATGAATATAGAAATTTAAGGTCATCGAGTTTGAAACTAGCCAATGATGTGCTACTTTATCAGAGGCATAACAGAGGCATAGGCATAACAACAAACTCCAAACATATAATTATTCATGTCATAGTCACGTGACATCTCAGCTCAGCCCATTATTCACATTCTGAGAGTTTTTACGTTTAACTCTCTTGAATTTATTTTGACTCGCCCTAAAGGACTATTGGCATTGAATGGATAGTTAACACAGGCTGTTTTCGTCGTTTTTAGAATATTTTTTGTGGGGGGGTAACTATGCTAGAGTTATCTCCTCCTATAGACTCAAATATTCTATAATTTCTATCTTCTATGGGGTAAAAAAAACAATGTAATATTGTCACAGAAGCTTCAAAGATCATGAGCAAGTAGGGGGTCCGTGCATCATTAGAACAATGCACAGCAACTTACAGTGCAATTTTCTCGTGTTATGTAGTCATCAGCACGGTATGTAAACAAGCACTGAACTTATATATTATTTCCATTTTTTTTTGCCACATGTGACAATTTTACCCCAAAACATGGCAACTGCGAGCACATTTCGGCTTTCATGTAAACTTTCGCACTGCGTGTGCATCGAAAAGCTGTGGCACGCTTGCTGTTCAGGCTATTTTGTCCCATCGCAATCAGTAGAAGATTTCGCTCGTGTGCGCACGCCATCTGCATATGTATCAGTTATCACTTCAGTATTGTAAATTGCTGTGATTAATGAATAGAATATTACCTTATTTTTTATTTTTTTGCTTCACGGATGCTTTCGAAAAGCTTGTCAGCGTTATAAATCATTCGCTCAATTACTCTTGTCCAAAAAAATTCATATTGCTGTATAACTTTCTTATAATATTGATTGTTTAACACATAATTGTCAATATTACTTAAAAAAGCGTTTCGGTGAAATTTTTTTTAATGTTTTAATTGAAACTTGCAGTTAATTATAAAAATGCCGATAATTATATGGTGACTCAGCAAGTCATATATATACCTATATACTTATATACCTATGAAAACTAAGCGAAGAGAATCGCATGATTTTAAAATAAAATTGTTGAGCACAACACGCAGAACGCGTTCGATTGGGCAGCGAAATTAACCCTTCGAGGCTTGACTTGAAAGAAACTTCAGACAAAAGCCTTGGATTTGATACTTTGAAACGTGTAGCAGAATAGTTCGAATCAAAGCAAACACGAGGGGGCCTGGGCAGAACTCCTTTTTACTCAGCAAGGTTGAGGTTCTGGAAGTCTTTAGGGTAAATGATTGAGGGTCAAGACCTGAAACTCACTAATTCAACGGTTCGGGGCCATGGTGTGCCTGCCTGAAGTTTAGAAAAAAGACAAGCCTCGAAGGCTTAATCTCGCTGCCCAATTGAAAGCGCCCATAATCTTCATTACCATCAGCATCAGTCCCTCTATATAAGCCATGAATGCAAAAGTGCTTCACTTTACTCGTTGTAATTCGGTAAAAGTATGACTTCGCTGGGCGAATGTACGACTACTTTCCCGTATCACTATTCTTCAGTTTGACAATTAAAACTTGGGTAAGACACATTCTACCGACAGGTGAGCAAATGCCGGCGATACTTTGCTACCTATCTGGTCCTTAGCAAATACACATTCAGCAGGTGCGCGAACAGTCCACAGTCTCGTTGACGTCATGCTAAAATGCACTCACGAGGTGGTTGGACGACTAACAGAACTATCTCAACTTGGTTAACCTATTAGCACTTACTATAAGCAGGTTTCTAACTGATATGAATGCTAGAAATAAGGTTTACGCTATACGTTGCGGGATTAAAGTTCATCTGGCACCTGTACGAACATACTTCGGTCCCAATTCTAACTCTCCTTTTACCATAGGTTGATTTACATTTGGTTTAGCTCAATAAGTTCACTATTTCGTTGAAACATTGCTGAACTTACTGGTCACTGATGCTCAACCTAACTATAGAGCATCAGGAAAACTATCTTTTGCTAGTGCATGCAGACACACTTACTTGTTAAACCCGACCCACGCTACAGTCTTTTGTTCCTCGTAAGCACAACAAAGTGTTCAGCCGACCTATTGCGTCACAGCATGGCAAACCTTTGCATCCATCGAATGATTTGATAAATTATTTGCCGCCATGTCAGCTAATTTAGCAAGTATTACTAGTAAAATTTTGGCCATCCTTTCAAATTTGCTCTATGTTAGAGCTCAGAGAGCTGTAATTTTGTTGTCGTTGTTTACGACTCCAAAACATTTGTACAATTTGTGCTGCTTACGAAAAGGAAAAGATTATAGAATAAACCCAGCTTAGACCCGACCGAACTAGAGCTAATGTTATGGGCGACATAGGTCAGTAACTGAGGGAGCCCTCCGATTTCACTTCATTTTTCACTCACCCACAAGAAGTACCTCTGCAGTAGCATGTCTTTTTTGGTCCACACGCCCCGAGAAGAACATGTCCATAGATTGCCCCATCCATCTCCCGCAGCGTCTGAGTTGCCGGACTCCGAGGTTCCAAATTTTTCGAAGACTACCGTAGATTTCTTTTGATGCTGTGTTGCTGATGAGGTTATCCCATTCTACATGATTTACTGAAATACGGTAATTTTTCCCATTTATTGAAATTTACTTGTCACTTATTTTGCATATATGTGGAGAGGAAGACGTTAGAATATCCAAATTTTGTAGTCTTTCACACAATTCTTAATACTATGGACCGATTGTATAAGTGTATTTACCCTTTTTTAGCGTTGTTGAAAATGTTTTTTAAATTGTAATGTCAGTTATGTCAGATTGATGTCCTTTGTGCCTCATAAGCTTTATAACTTTTTAGATAGGCATGTTCTCGGTTTAAGTACGATTTATTTTTAGAAATTTTGCAATTGTCTTCAGAGAAAATAAAGGTGTGAAGGTGTACTTCCAGCTAGAACACTCTGAGAGCGTATGCCTACGCCAAGCAAGGCAATGTTACGGAAAAATTCCAATTTTTCTTGAAGCCACAATTTATTTTTTATTGCCACCAAAATTAGTAACTTGTGCCTCTTGGCAGTAATAATAACTTTAGTAATTTTGTTGAAAATCCGTGAGTATTTTTTTTTAGTTTTGTTCAAACAAACATTTTGACATACAGTCGCCAAGCATATAAACGGCTGAACCGTTCATTTAGGTTATTTGTGCCTTTTAATTACCTTCAGCAGCTCCTGCTATTTTTTGAATATCCGTCTATATTCTAACAAAAATTTGATAAACATTAGTCAAGCACACAAACGGACCGATTGATCATCACCATAATTTGGTCATTAGTGTCATTTATTATTTCTAACAATTCCTACTAATGGCGTGATTATCCGTTATTAACTTTTTGAGTTACGTTACTGACAAACATAAAGAACAAACTTAGAGACACACAAACAAACAAACTGACAAGCAGATCATCCGAAAATTTGGAAATTTACTCTTAGTAACCATTCCAACAACTCCTGCGAATCTCATGAAAACCGCTCCATTGCTTTTCGAGTTATGCTAGCGCGAAAAAAAAGAGGCTGACAAACGAACAAACGACTGAACGGATCTTCACCAAACGTTGATCATCTATTCATTCTAACATACCTAACAGTCCCTGTAAATTTCGTACAGTTCAGTAAGATAAACTTTACAAAAACATAACCTCCTAGACGTAAGTAACAATTGAAGAAATGGCATGCTGATCTTGAAATAAATATGTAGAAATCATCTTTTTCTTTTTACTAGGAAGTGTATTCCAAAATTAGTTCAGGCGGCCTAGTATGCGTCTTCCACAATATTTTGCTCAAATGAGTCGGCCGCTTTGTTAATAAGTCTGCTGCAGCCTGGCGCATTCTTAAGCCAAGTTCACACTGCGCCCTATGAAATGCCCCACAAAGCACAAGTTAGGCACTTTTCGGGATTTTCCCAAGATCTTAGTATTTCATCCTTGCCGACAGTGAGAATTTTGGAAAAAGCCCGAAAACAACTGATATCTTCTAAATTTCAACATGGCATATGTTATCTGCAACCGATGCTCAAACCAGAATATCGAAGAAATTTCAAAAAACCACTGTTAAAACCAATCCTATGTTC
The DNA here is from genome assembly GCA_001587735.2 of Parhyale hawaiensis. Classification (NCBI taxonomy): domain Eukaryota; kingdom Metazoa; phylum Arthropoda; class Malacostraca; order Amphipoda; family Hyalidae; genus Parhyale; species Parhyale hawaiensis. Next base: position 11,238,155 of record LQNS02278100.1, read on the forward strand.
ACTGTGCCTAAAATAACCCGTTTGATTGTATTTCGCTACCCAATATATTTTAACCGCGAAATCTGGTGGTGGAAGGGTTTGTAAGTAATCTTGGCTGAAAAGGATGCTAAACAGAAACTGCCATCTATTTAATCTTCAGTTTGCTCAAGATCATCTTATCAATGATACTACATTAGTTCGACTGTTTCACCAAACTCCAAGAGAAACACAATCGTAAAATTATGGGAAAAATCGCAAGCAATGGCAACCCTCGTGCTTGGTCACGCGCTACATGGAGCTCAGTGTGAAATGGGACTTACCTGATTACGAGAGTGTTCAATTGACGCAGGTCAGTCGAGATAATTTTCACTGATTGGTCCTTATTTTTTTTTTTGTTGCATTACTTATAAGCTTTGAACTTGCCACTTGGGACTTAGGTTCAGACGGTACCAATAAATTGAAGGTACATAAGAGGATTGAAAACTCAGTTTACATATTTTGCGGGATTCAATACTTTCTCAGCTCCAAGAACGATTAAACTTCACGCCGTCTCAAGCGCAAGCGGTTTTTCATTGGTCTCGAATTTAGTCCAAAGTTGCGTGTCTGCAGCTCAGAACTGAAGAATTCATAGTTAATATTTGTTTTTATTGCGATGAATAATACTGAGCGCTTAGCTACAGTTAGCAAAAACTGATGTATGGCATAAAGTTGTAGTCAACAGAAGACTTCTACTTGATGATAATATATTAAAGAAAAAGCTTCAATGTTTGTTTGTCTCTTAAGAAACATTTAATCAATTTCCTAATACAGAAAAACCATTTTCGTCGAAGCGTGCATAATATTAGGTAATTTTTTACCTTTCATGTATTTTCTTTCTACGAGCAACATGCCAAGTGCATCGCTAATTCAAATAGACTACATATTTATTTCTCTAAGTAAAGTGAGTCTCGTTTTCAAATTACCTCCTCCAATGAGGTTATGTTTTCGTCGGGTCTATCTGTCCGTTATTCTGTCTGTCACCAAGATAACTAAAAAAGTTATGGACGGATTTTGACAAAACTTACATGGGTTGTTAGGAATGTTAGGAGGAATAGATGATTAACTTTTGTTGGAAATCTGTCCATCCGCTTGTTTGTTTGACAGCCTATTTTTTGTTAGTGCCATAACTCAAAAAGTAATGAACGGATTTTCGTGAAATTTACATGAGTTGTTTGCTTTATTAGAGAGAGTAAATGATCGAAGTTTTATATGATGTGTGCTCGTTCGTTTGTTTGTCGCTGTGTTTGATTTTATCGCGCATATGCGAGAACAAAACAACGTCATAACTCAAAAAAGGAGAAATTTGAGTTATGACAAACATGAGATTGCCCGTTTCCTGCTCTATATTGTGGTAAAAACGACGCATTTCTACCAGCAAAACTCACCACTGGAGAGCAGTAAATGTAACTATTGCGCCGGCCTAGCTGTTACCAACCTTTGGTGTCAACAATGGCATATCTCAGTTCCTGTTCAGCCGCCGTGAGGGAACGTGCTGTGTGCTGTGAAGAAAATCGTCATATTTTGTTATGGGGCAGTATTGGTGATATTGTGGCTGTTTAATAGCAAAATCCTCTGTCGTGTAAAATTGGCTTTTTTTGAGGTATGACGTTGTTCTCGCATATGAGCGATATGTTTGTTAGCGCAATAACTCAAAATTATGGATGGATCCTTGTGAAATTTTCAGGAATTGTTGGTAATGACAAAAGACATAATTAATTAAATTTGGTGATGATCGGTTGGTCAGTTTGTGTGTCTGACTTATGTTTGTTAAAATGATTGTTAGGGCAATTACTATAAAATTATGGATAGATCTGTGTGAAATTTTCAGGAATTGTTAGTAATGTTAAAAGACATAATTGATTAAATTTTGGTGATGATCGGTTGGTCCGTTTGTGTCTTTGACTTATGTTTGTTTAAAATGTTTGTTACCAACATAATTCAAAAAGCTATGAACGGATCTCCAAGAAAATTACAGACACTGTTAATACTCTCAAACGTCACAAGCGATCAGATTTTGGTGTTGATACAAAGAAAATCATGGTTTCATAGCCGATTTGAATTTTTCGTTACCGCTGCCTTGCTTGGCGGAGGTATGCACTCTCAGAGGGCTTGAGTTAACATTGCGTTCTTTTGGGAAGCATTACTCTGTTAGCCACATGCAAACGAGGAATTGCAGAATCTTTCATTTATTTCTTAAATCATCTCTATCGTTTCTACAGCCGAGAACAAACTTTCTTCCTGTCGACGAGCAGATAAATTGGCCAATTTTTTACTGTCCCAGCCGATGTCTTTTCTTTTTGACGGGCAAATATCCTCAGTCCACTGCTCCTTCTTTGGTTTTGGCCAGGAGGATGGATGGCTTCTTCTGATTCGGTCACAGACTTGCTTCTGTGAGGAGTGGAACTCCCACTAACGCAATGGCCATGAGACAGCCAAGTCTGTGTTCTGGTGCAATTACCTTTATGGAGAGCATCACTGTGATGTATTGGTCACTAGTTATGGTCATAGACTCTGGTGCCGTGCTGTCCAGGCGCCCATGAGGGCTGCCCAGAAGGCCTTTGATTTTAGGGCCATGCACGACACTCCTACACAGGAATATTTGAAGATGTGTTGGTGCTTTCGACGTCCTGGTGTTCTGGACTGATTGTGCAGATATCCAGGCACGCCACTCCTAGAGGAATATTTGAGGATATGTTGGGACCTTCTATGTCCTGGTGTTTTGGACTGTTTGTACGTTAAATCCAAGCATGTCACTTCTTCAGGAATATTTGAAGGTGTGTTGCGGCATTCGACGTTCGGTTGTTCTGGACTGTGTGACTTATTTTCCATGCACGCCTCTCACAAACAGGATTATTTAACTATGTGTTGGAGCTTTCAAAGTCCTGATATTTTGGAGTGATTGTACAGCAATCCAAGCTCATAAATCCTACAAGAATATTTGTAGTTATGTTGAAGCTTTCGACATCCTGTTATCAACTGACTTAAATCGAAACACGCCACTCCTCCAGGAAAAATATTTTGACTGTTTGTCGGAGCTTTCTATGTTCTTGGTTTCTCGACTGTTCGTTAATTCAGTAACCGTCACATCTCCATGGATATTTAAAAATATGCTAGAGCTTTCGATGTCCTAGTATTATCGAGTCTTGTATCTTCAAGCACGTTATTTTAAGAGTCATATTTCAAGTTACGTTGGGACCCTCGGTTTCGTGAATGCTGCTCTCGATGTCACAAGCCCCTAAAGCCCTATTGCAAGGGTGGACAATGTTCAGCGAACAGCGGGCAGAAGCTCGGGGAACATGCCCGCCGAACATTGAGGTACTAATTAATACACGAGACGGAGAAATTTCAAAGTCACTTAGATCGGGAAGCTGTAAGTTATATCCTTCTCATATGGATAAAATTACAAAGTGAACAAAGTCTGAAAGTTTTGGAGTGCCCTATGTAGAACTATAATACAAGAGTTAGAACGGCTTAAACACAAATACCTTAGTTATTGGTCTGACAATGCCAGCTGTTCATGCAGGAGACAAATTTTTCGCAGTGAGTAAACCTCCTGCAGCAGCGAATGTCTGCTGTGCAGCTGGCAAAATGTACTGTACATACCAGGCAAAGCCCCGTCTTTGTCGGGCAATGTTCGTCCGTGTAATAGGGGCGTAACTCCTACAGTAGTCTTCACAAAGGTATTAGAGCTGAAAGCTGCCTAAGGTTTTGAGCTAAGATGTATCAAGGTAGATACAGCAGATGCTCTTAATAGACAAGGGTTGCGTTCCAGACATCGCTTGTCTACTAAAAGGTTTTGTCTCTTACGAGATCAGTAGTTTTCTGCAATAGTGAAGGGGATACTGCAGGTATCCCGGTGTCAACCCGGAGTTTTGTCTAATAGGAGGTAGCTCTATTATGAATTTTCGCTGTACAAGCTTAAGCCAAATGCAGACGAGAAGCAAAAACTATCGAGAGTGACGTTTCACTCACAAATGCTCCACGAGACTACGAAGAAGTTGCCTCATGAGCGAATTGAGTAGGATGCGTGTAAACCGGCGTGTAAACAAGCAATAAAATTCATTAAATAATCTTCATAATTTATTTTCCATGCAACTTTTAAAAAATTTTTCCTATGACATTGCCGCTGCAAAAACGTGTCCACCGCTACGTGTGCATTGAAGTGTTGAGCCAAGCTTGACGATTCGACAATTTTGTCTGGTCGAAATCAGCGAAGATGTCGCTCGTCTGTGCACGGCTTTATAAAGCTCATTCCGTATTGTATCTCACAGTTACCACCTGTAACTTCACTTACGAAACTTAAGCACTTGGTCGTTAAGAACCCAAACAGCAAGGAACGTTCTCTCATAATGGAGGGCTCATACGAGAAGTAAAGTAACGCTGTAATTACACCTAAGGACGTTACTGCACTAGTCCTATTAGCCATCCAATTATTGCTGGGAGCGCAGGAGTTTGTGCTTAACGTTTACCTGCATTTTTACATACAGTTCGTAGATCGTGTTTCTTTCGGAATGTCTAGATAGTGTCAGTTACAAGACGGCAAGTTCGCCAAAGTTGAAATGTTAGTCAACTTTGGCCCAAATTTACTAACGTTGCACCATTGTAGGACTTACTGTCTTGTAACTTATAACATATTCACTTTCTGAGAGAAACCCGATAATGGACCCCACGCTTGTATTCGTAATTGTAAAACGTTCTTCTGAAGTCCTTGCTTGAGAAGCCAGTGAGAGAGGTTGCTGTGTGCTACGTTGACATTTTGCCATCAAGAGGTAGGCCTACTTGAGTTTCGTATAAGAACTGCAGCCGCTCTTACTCCTCTGGGGCCTGTGGGCCTATATCTGCCGCACGAACTACAACACCTCGTGGTGTAAGGCCATCACCCGCGGTGGGAGGCAAATTCAATGCCATAATTTTTTATAGCCAGCTTACTTTAGAGTTCTGGCTTTATTGACACCTCAGTCAACCCACCGGACTATCTGAAAAAGATTACCTTTTATTGGGTGGAATTACAGATTCAACGCAATGCCGTCATTTTTTATGGAAAGCTAACTCAAGATTTTTGCCATTTTTCTCATCTCAGCCAACCCACGGGACCACCTAAACAAATAATTATTATTAATATGACACAACTTCATCTGCCTCTCTTTTTTGTGGACAGACAGCAAAATTTATCGCCGTCATTTTTGATGGCTAGTTTTTTTGTATTGGTCACATCTAATTCTACCCAGAAGATTCAATGCCAAAAAATGATGAACATTGCTCAGCTCCTTCTGCCACTTTTTGGGTGGACATACAGATACATATACAAATATACTTAAATCCTCAACGAAACCATTATCACTTCTCTCACTTCGTTCGCAGGTGATAAACACTTTTGCCATCATCTGCGATCTGGTCTATCTTCTACTCATCTGTTTTCAATATCTGTTTTTACTTTTTCCAACACACAAATAAACAAATGAATAAGCAAATAAATACACATCGGTCTTTATTGTGCTGTAGATAACGCTACTGAAAGTAGGATGCAATAAGTTTTTCTCATTAGCCACATTTTAGTTTTCAAAACCAGAGGCGCAGACATAGGATGGTGCCACGTTGGGACTCACCGTCAATGGATAATGTTTTAATTAGTGTAGCCACATTGCTTGTAACGAAACCCTAGGCTTAGACAGAGATCTTCATGTTGTTCGTATTGAATATTACCTAACCTGACTTGCAGTTAGGGATTTTAGCGTAAACCCCACTGAGTATTAAAGAACCCCATGCGTAATTAATGGTTTTGTTAACCACATTGAGCATTGATTACGGAGCCCAAGGCTTACAGAATTTTTTCGTTAACCTGTGAAATAAAACGAGATAAAGGATATCAAATTCTTTAGAGCAGTAACGAAGTTAGGTGCAAGGCGTAATTAAATTATTTTACATGCAAAGAATGATACCAAAAGAAGCTGTTGGCGGCAATAATGGCTGCTCTATATGAAGTTTTACTCCGCGGCTCATCAGAGTATCCTTGAGCTTGTTCACTTAAGGAAGCTTGTTGTTGAGATAATGGATTCTGCAGTTCTGACCTGCATTTAATCTCATAACATATTGCCGAAAATAAACCAAAGTTTATGACCCTTGGTTGCAATAAGTGAGTAGAGATAAAATGCAAATTAGAGCAGCTAAGTGGAGAGATTTATGACAACGGTGAATTGCTTTCTTTAAAATATTTGGCTCTTAAAATTACTTGTTACACAAATATGTTGGTTCTAAATTGACAATAAGGATCGTTATGTGAAGGAAGGATTGACCCGGAGCGTGTAGTTAAGTTTTGCTAACCGAAATAAAATAGATTCTGAGAATACAGGGAATATTTCGAGAAAAAAACTCATACGATAAACAAAATAATTGTGATACGGTTTACTCCAGTTTACAGCTAGCCTATGCTGACAAAATTGAAATTTCGAGGGAATTACGAATTACAGACAACGAAATTAATACTCTTTTGATTCCAAATCTTGAACGATATCAGTAGTAGGACATTAAAAAACATCCTGACTAAATTTGCATCCAGGGAAACTGCTCTATGTACATCTATCAAAAACAAAATACGATGGTTATACAATAGATTAGTTAGATTTTCCCTAAAATTGACAAAAATGTCGATATATATCAAAAATAAAAAACTAATATCCTAGTGTTTTGGGTAAATCTCCCATCTCCAGAGAACTAAATTTTGTTTACCTATCAGTTACCTTTATCTTGGTGAATAAAAATGTTCTTTATGTCAATCGCAGTTGAAGGAGAGCACAGATATTATCAGGAGAAATCTCAAACGCGAATGAACAAAGCTACTTGGAGGAGCCGGATGCCAGTGCCTGTAGAGTCAGAGGATGTGGGATTAGTTGTGGAATGTGTGAAGCGCTGCAGCCGAGGTCATAGTTTTAGCTTGGTTTTGGTCCATGGTTTTGTTCTATGGATGTAGAGGGACTCTGATGTTGTGAGCTCGATTTGGTTAAAAAATTCTATGATGGAGAAGTCATTCTTACTGAATGAATGATTGTTTTACTTTGCATGGAGGCGGGCAGCTGAATGTGTGGGTTTCGTGAAAGGTAAACCGGTTCTACTGGATATACCTAAATGTATGTTGGTTGATAGGATCTTTGTAATGTTGTCCAATGCTATCCATATACGAAACATTGCAGCTTCTGCATTGAAATGTCTGCCGCACAAACCAGTGAGTGTGGGTTTTCCAATGAGGGGTGTCGTCAAAGTTGACCTTACATTTACCTTCAGTATTCAAATCAGAAAAGAGAAAATCTAAACGAGGTCAAACATGAAAATTAGATTTTTAGAGATATTTGGCAATAAACCTTTCCGCCAAGTAGTCAGGCTTCCTCGTAATCGTAATTAAATCAATTTATTCCAATCGTAAATGGTGCACTCTATACGCCCTAAGGTGTATCACAGGTTAGGTTCACCGCTCCTTGTGTTCTTCAGTTTAAGTAATTACAAGGTGCAGAGGACACTGACGAATGCTTTAAGCGAGCAGTACAGTTATAACTTCATATCGTCAATATCACTTTTTTTGTACTGCTCATACCACTGCTGCCAATGTGAGAAAGTTGTTTCACTAGAGTGTATTGTGTTAATAATATATTTTGTATTACGACTATTACAATTATTACCTCTGTGATCTCAGCTTTTTCATATCTCATGAAAACTGAAATGTTTCATGTTACTGAGTTTGTCAGGCATAAGATGGGCCAAAGGATTAAACGTTGGGTTCACCCATTCTACCGCTTGAGGAGTGCCCCATGCATGCAGCAGGACCCTATTCCGAGCAAGCCTCAGTAATAGTTCAACTATTGTTCGAAATAATACTATTTAAGTATATTATTGCCCATGCAATGCTTGCATGATGTTGATACAAAGTGTTTGATAATCTTCCAATACTACGAGGGTCGTTCCAGAAGTAATTCATCCTGTTTCTTAAGCAAAAAGTTAAAGAGCTACGAAAACGGAAAAAACAAGCGACCTTTTGTGTTCCAGACTTCAATATTGTAAGTAGTCACCACTTTCTCAATGCACTGTTGCCTGCGATGAACGAGAGCCTTGATGCCTCGGTCGCAAAAGTTAGCACCTACCGCAGCGGTCGATTTTTCACAGCTGTGATTGCGGCAGTGTTGTCGGGGAAACGTTGCCCTCGTCATCCATCATTCAGAAGCCCGAACAAGTGGAAGTACGACGGTGCAAGGTCGGACTGTACGGTGGGTGAGACAGCCCCATTTAGCCGAACATTGGCTCGCATTCCGTGGTCTTCAGACATGTGACTCATGAGTGGCTTGGCGTTTTCGTGTTGAAACGGAATATTTCCTGCGTGAGCACTCGTGGAACCCACCAAGCACACACTTTGTTTTATCCAAGAGATGACTATTTTGTTTCCAGTGCACTGACTCGCGCATCCAGTTCTACACGTATTTAATTCACAGTTATCTGCCTATCGGTTCGGATGAGTTGATAGAGGCGCACTTTGTTTTCTGTTGGTGGCTGTGCATGGGCGTCCGGAGAGCACTTTGTAATTTCACTTGTTCACATTGCTTGAATGCGGCACATCACCGGCTAGGGTATTAGCGGCCGCTGTATCACTTCTGTTACCTTTCTGAAATCGACGAACCCATCTGCTAGCTGAGCTACCATCGGCTCGGTAAACATTCTCAAGACGCCAGTGAATGTTGATTGGTTCAATTTTTTTCTGCGTGGAGGAATTCAATGGCGCATCTCTGCTTCTGACGATCGCCCATGGCGGTGATTACTTTCTTCGAGTGCCACACCGTCAATATCTGCAACAGAGAGATTAAGGGGATCATTTACAAATTTTGGAATTTTCTTTATTAGTGGTCCGATCTTACTGAAATTTTCACATAATATGTAAAATTAAAAAAAAAACACTTTTAATTCGTGCAACTTTTTCCATTTAGGCCTTAGTTTTTCATATATACGCATATATATAATATATTTATATATTTTTTAAAAGAATAGAACTGCCTCAATTTTTATGCTAGAATAAAAACAAAGACAGTTTTGGAATCCTTGAAAGATTCCCTACAACAATTACGTTTCGAAATTTTTGTTTTCTTTTTC
>LQNS02278100.1:11248385-11259695 GCA_001587735.2 Parhyale hawaiensis
TCTAGTGCCGCTAGCCCCCTAAAAATTTGGGACGTAATGCCCCCATACCTGAAGACACTTTTTGAGCAAAAAACAGAAAATTGATAATTTTGACCATTTTCGCCTAAATGATCCCCTTAAGCTCTCAGGTCATGAGTGATTGGCTCATTGTTCAGTCGTTAGAGCAATAAAATATGCTATTCTCTCGGATTCCTTTGGATAAAATAAAAGAAAATAGGAGACATTACTTTTGGAACAACCTCGTGCCTGGGTTGAGAAAAAATCCTGCTACTCGCTTATTCTGAGGGATTAACTGAACCACGATACTAGTCTCAACAGTTAGAAACAAAAATAAATTCAAGGAAAAAAGTGTATCTAATTGAACAATTTTGATTTAGCTTTACTAGTCCGTAACGAGAATAAATTTATGAAGAAATTTATTCAACTACGACGAAACGAATTTTGCTGTTAAATGCAACTGCAGTTATATAAGATGACGGCAAAAATGCGCTCATTCACAAACTGAGTCAATTTTTTAATTATTGCAGTATATACAACATAGACTCAGTTCGCACAGTATGCATAAATCCTGTTTTGAAGTGAATTATTCACTGTCTGAGTAGATCTTCCTCTTGATGACCCAGAAAATTTTAAAAGGATTCTAATCTACAGAATTGAGCGACCACACCATCAACCTTTCATCCTTCAATTCTAGAAAAGCCAGATGCTCCATTGCTCGTCCTACAGAATGAGCAGGTGCATTATCATGCATGGACACAGCTTTTTATGAATATGCAAGCTTTTCTTATTAAGCTATAGAGAAAGAGTTTCACTCAAAAGCTAACAGTGACCACCGGAATCGGATTTTTGTCCTCCTGAAACCATGATTGGTCCAACAATTTCGTTATGAATGATGGAGGGCGAACAACATTACTTCACCTCCACCTTTGTGGCGACGTAAACGGTGAGACACTTTCCCCGTAACCCCAACCCATACATTTGCTCACCAATCAGGGCCATCCAAGGTGCTCTGGACTCATCTGCATACAAGGCAATTTGCATATCGCGTTTCATCAATTTACGAGCCCAGTCAACCTTCAGCTGATTATGCATTTTTGTTAATGGAGTTTTTTTAACTGCTGATATGGAACCCTAGCGTACTGTTTCAAGTGGTTTTGACCCATTAGGAAAGCCTCGATTGTCGTTAATTGCTTTACTTTTGTTCTCTAGCACACTTATTCATTTAACGCTTAACTTTCATTGTATGCCGTAAGGTCATGACTTTCAGTTTCCATTATCAGACCTTTATTTTTGGCTAGGGAGATCATTTTAAGAATCGTTGGATCGTCAACACATCGACCTAACATTCTTGCAATGACAGCACATGATGATCCTTCCACAGTTTCTTTCATAATAAACAGCATCCGTAAAATCTTTAACGCGTCCCAGCTAAAATTTTAATTTAATGGACCAATGGCGTGTCTCAACTTCATTCATTAAAAATCAGGGCAAATGAATGTAATGGCCCGAACTTCGCTAAGAGAGATAAACCATGTTGCCAGTCAGCCTATGAACCGTGTTACTCATTGCATTACCTCCGCCAAGGAGGTTAGGTTTTCGTCGGGTTTGTCTGTCTGTATTTTTATCTCTTTGTCTGTTGTTCTCTTTGTCTCTATGTCTTTCCGTTTGTCTGTCTGTCATCAAGATAATTCAAAAAGTTATGGACAGATCTGGACGAAATTTAGACTACAGGGATTGTTAAGTATGTTAGAAGGAACGGATGATTAACTTTTTGGTAAAGATCCATCTATCCCATTGTTTGTTTGTCTGCCTCACTTTTCTCAATACCACTACTCAAAAAGTTATGGACTAATTTTTATGAAATTCAGATAAGTTTTTAGTATATCACAATGAGTAAAAGACCAAATTCGGTCATTTTTCTCAAAAAACAGCCCAATCAAATTCAATATTGTTGATGGCATATTTACGTAGAGTAAGGCATTCTAAGACTTTTTCATGAAAAACTTTTCTGTCGCAAATGCTTACTTTTCGTGTTATTAGACTTTAAAGTTCCCATTGTTTTTGTATGAGAGAAAATTGGATCCACCATTACGGCTAGAGCATTATCGCTGTACACTGTTTTTTTTATATTTCTCGTAGGATATTAGCAAAACCAGACTTTGTTTTCCTAACCTTAATGAATAAGAGCCACGTTGTAGCCAAATAACAATTAGGGAGATTCTTCTAAGTGGTACGACATGACCGTAAGGACAGATCTCATGCAAAAAGCAACGGGAATTTTAAAGTAAACTATCTCGAGAAGTAAACATTTCCAGCGAAAAATAACTAATGTAAAGTCTTGGAATGCATTATTCTACTTAAATATGTCAACAAAAAATCATTATTGCGTTTAAAACCACCACAACTGGTAAAATTAATGTCTAACACAAAATCGAAAGGCACGCTGCCGGCAGTGGAAGACTGCATAATGCGCGTTCCAGTAATGTGGCCGCCAGCTGGTCGTGTTCCAAAAACGTACATAAACAAAAGTTCAAAGTTTGCGATGAAAAAGTTATTCGTGAAAAACTTCTTAAAATGCATTATTCTAAGCTCATATTTCTATAAAATAAGCGCGCGATTGCACAATTAACTCGTGATTGCGCGATTAGTTAAAAGACTTAATAGGACTTGTTCGAACACGCGTACGGTCATCGCGACTCTGTTTACCAACAAAAGCAGAAGTCAACATGGCTATGCTGGCAAACGTGACAAAGAAACAAAGGAAATTTTAAAGTTAATATATCTCAAAAACTAAGTAATTGCGACGAAAATGTTACTCCTAAAAATCGTCTTAGAATGCTTTGTTCTACCTAAATATGTTGATAAAAATGGTGAGTTTTATTGGGGTGTATTAGTAAAAAATACCATAAAATCTTTTGATGATCTGTATGCTTGTTTTTTCGTTCGTTAGTTTGTCACTGTTTTTTAATTTTATGATTGTTTGCACAATAATTGAAAAAATTGTGAATGGATTTTTATGAAAATTAAAGGAATTGTTAGCAATGTTAAAACACATAAATGATTGAATCTTGATGATCATGATCGGTCAGTTCCTTTGTGAGCTTGACTAGTGTTTGTCAGAATGTTTGTTAGTAGCGTAACTCAAAAAAATTGAACGGCTCTTCAAAATAATTATTGGAGCTGTTAACACTGTTGAAGGGCACAAATGATTAGATTTGGTGTTGATAGAAAAAAGAATGGTCTGAGAACCAATTTTAATTTTTCGTAACCGTTGCCCTGCTTGGCGGAGGTATGTGCTCTCAGAGTGCTCTAGTTCCAATACGAGACTAGCACTTTCGTTTAAACGTACCTCAAACTTAAATATTTAGTTGTAACTATTACCGTGGGTGCAGAGTATATAACCTACGGTTGCTTAGCTCTAGGCATCCAGTCATAATTCTTCCTGTGTCAACTTGGTTTCATTGTATTTCTCCCTATCGCTAGAGATAATTTTTTATTCTGCTTTGACTAATTTTTTCCCCGTTAAGCATTTGCGTACACTGTATGTCGTAACGCCTGAGCTCCTTAGTTTACTTAGTTTACTTTATTCATTTATTTTTTTTTTGTTTGTAGACCATGTTCTGACCCTTTTGCTCCTGTAAGACCGCTGCATTTCCTAGGGAGGCATAAATAGTCACTATGTGCCGGTATCACTGCCTGTAAGTTAGGTTAGGCACCTATTCTAACGGAACCGAATTCTTATCTAACCTACCAAATTAAGGTAGGCCACGACTCCACCGCCACCGATCAAACTCTATTTCATTCACAAAAATTTTTAAACAAAAAACTTCCGACGCGTTGCAGCCTGCACGTCTCAATTTCTGTAGCAGTCGGAGGGGCCGGACAATGCTGCCCTGTCACTGCTCTTTGACGGCAACATTTTCGTGGCCACAGAACAGTCGACATGAATGATCCCTGTATAAATATATGCTGAGTTCATGCTAGCTGTTGTGTTCCCTTGAAAAGAGGATCCTGCAGACAAATTAAACGACATGACTTGGATGTTTATTCTTTGGTTGGTTGGAAGCCCCTGGGCACCGGCTAGAGGGCTCTGGTGGGTGAAGCGTATCCAGCTCTTCACCCACCTTGGATAGTTTTTGGTGTGGAGATTTGGAAGTTGACACACATTCAGTAGTGATTTCGATGATTCAAGCAATACCATTCCTACGATGAGCCAACTTTTGGTTCGACGTACCCTACGTGTTGGTAGATATGTGTACTACGAGGTATAACATTTGATGACGCGCTGGGGTGTACGTGTTGTTATGTACAGTACCTATATGAACTGCTGCACGAATTTCACCACTTTTTTATTAAGTAATTTTGGAGTACCTATGGTGAGAGTATAATGAAATATTTGTTTCTAGTCTGCCGAAAAGGAAAAAAAGATAATGAAAAATTATATAAGAATGTCGACTTTTATTCCATAAGGCGACATAAAATTAAAATAAAACGGGAATCGGCGAATTGATGCTGTAATTTAAAACTAGGTAAACGGTTGTGGTGAAACACCGACATTTATGCAACCATAGCAAACACGTTAAGCTTATCTTGCTGCTGCAACCTGCGCTACCTTTCTTTTAGGGTTCTGGGGCCAGAGGCACAAACGCCTTGTAAAGTTACTGTATAGTAAACTGTACAGTTCTTTGATGATGTACCTGTATCTCGGCTCAAATTCTGGTACTTTCTTCTAATGGTTTTCACAAAGTTATGATCAAAAGGGTTTGAACCTCCAAGTGATGCATACCTAGATAATGGACAGACTCTGATGTTAATTTGAAGAGTAAAAATATAAAACTTCAGCAGTTACATGGTTGCTTTCGCGCCTGAAGCTGTACAGTTACGATACTTGTAACTTTAGAAGGCGTATGAGCATCCGACTCCTGTAGTAGTGAAGCAGTACAGCCTCATTATGATAAGATATTGAGTAAATCCGATAAAGCACGAACGTTTTATTCCAGCCTTTCTCGCGGGATTAAAGATATTCGAAATTTATCTTACATACATTAAGCATTATGAATTGGGCTAAGCCACTTCCTGGCAAGTGACTATGTATGGTTATTTTCATAATGCTATTCCTACGGAAGACGCCAGGTGAATATGGCGCCTAGAACATTTTACATCCCCACTACCATGACTAACTGATACCATTACATATAGTGCCATTCCTATGAAAATTACGAGCCATCTTTCTCTCGTCCCCATGTGGTTTCTCTCGTTTTCCATACTGTTAGTGATAACCCTAGACAGGAAAATTTTAATTATTTCTTTGTCGTCCACTAGGCTATTCATTTCTCTAAAATTGGTAAAATTGATTCACTATCGACAAACTCAATTATTTTGCTAACACGTCGGATTTTTATATACTCATCGAGGGCATTCTCTTTGGAAGAGTACTACACCCAACATAATTTTTTTGTCTCCCATACTCTATAACGGCAAACCGGCTGCTAGGGCGGCGGCTTACAGTTTTGTTAGGGTAGTAAAATCAAAATGCGAAATACAGTGCATTTATTTTTCTCATATGGATGCAGTGCCCCACATATTAGGGCTAGAGCTCCCCGAGGTATTCTTTCTTATAGATAAAATTTCAAAATCTAAACCCACAATATGATGTAATAATAATACTTTTTAAAGCTAACACATGGGTGCAGATTTACAGTATGCATGTAGATTTAAGCTAGTGAGCTGTCTGTGTCCACAAGTTAGATATGATACAAGTAGCACAATTTTGCACAGATATGGTGGTCTTAACAATTTTTATACCCTTAATAACAAAAATCAAGAATTTTAGAGTTAAGAAACATATTACAGTTAGCGATTTGGTATGCATTACGAAATTAACTCAACTCTTTGACTATGACTCAGCTACACGTGATCTACAATTATTTATCTGAGTATCGTGGTCCTTTGGGACCATCAAAAGTCATACTTGGTTTTTGATTATTGAATATTCAAAGCAAATAAACAAAACCAAATGCACTGCCTCATCAGGATACTGTGAACAAGATATTAAGGTGACAGCACCCTGTGGTATCCTGTCCTAATAACAACTTAAGGAGAAAACTGACAGTTGGCATGAAGATTTACTCCAATGGATAGCAAGTGTTCACGCGTTAGGCCGACTTCACACGTCCTTCATCGTAACGCGTTCAATCATGAAAATGAGCACGAGCTGTGAGTTAACTTTTCTGCCTCTGTCTACACGCGAAGTGTCCTTCATTCAAGTGAATGACGCCGCGCGTTCAGTTACGATATCGTTTGTTTACATTTGCGCTTATATTTCGCGTTGGTTTGTAGTCACATTCGTGTCCTATAATGTAATAGCCTTATTTTGATAGAAACAGCCTATTTTCAAAATATTTATAGCTTGATAAACCGATAGAAGGGAAATCAGCACAGACCAATGTACCGGACTTCCAAATCAAAGATGGCTTCTGTGCTCTTAACATTTTCAGGTTTTCTTGTCTTGAAGGGGAGTACAGTGATTCTGATAGTTAAAGTGACGATATGATCGCATTTTTGTTGAATAGTTCAAGATTTGAAACAGGTATACAGGATAAATTCAGTGCTTATTGGCTCTGTTTACTGAACTTGAATGACGCCGTAGGTTCAATAAAGAGACATGCTCCATCCTTCAGTCTCCCTCGTTTCCTGCAGCTTCTCCTATCAAGTCAACGCGCTGCGTCCATCAGTTTGACGGAGCGCGTTACAACAAGGGACGTGTGAACACGGCCTTACACAGGTAACATAATTTTGCGTAGGTAGACGGCGGTTTGTTTTCGTCCTACACGTGTGAAAAATATTAGCATAAAATTACTAGTATTAAAAAATACTGTGCGTCGCATTATAAATTCGATGCAAGCACTATTGATAAGTGTGAAATATTATCTAGTGTAGATTTATATTTTTATATGAGAAAAATACTGTCAGCTGAAATTTTCACCCAGAGCGCCCCAGGGAGTTTGTACAGGTGGTCTTAACCATTACAAAGCCTTCGGGACGTCTGTCTTCTGTGCCCACTTTGCTTTCTTCCGATTTCATACTCTTATTAATATTACTTTCTTCTGATAATATTACTTTCTGATCTGATGAGGGATCACCTCCGTGCATGGGTTGTGAAAGCGGAGGCTTAAACTATTCAATAATCTAATCTCCGTAGCCTCCAACCAATACTTCGGAAAGTTTCCTTAACAGATGTCACCGCGGCCGTCTCAGAAGCTAATAGCGTACAACGTCTTCAGGGGCAGCCAAAATTTCTGTTAGAGTTACACTTCCATCGTAGTGTAACTATTGCAGGTGCATTATCCTATGTCCCCACTATATCCTCCAGACACTGCAACCTCATTTATGCAGTGCTGATGTAAGCCCCTTAGCTCCGCCGTACTACATTTGGCAGCAGCAATACACTATTTAGGTCGCTCTCCGGACAGCTTCCCTCGGGTATCAAGCCACTTTAAACACATTAACTATTCAATTTCTAAAAGCTGTCTCCTGACATTATTGAATTCTGCAACCGCCAGTGTCAGAAGGTACTTCTAGAGTTCATCTTTCCTTGTATCAGAGCCGATAGAGGCACTTCAGTATGTCCATAAGGTATTGATGCCTCTTATCATATAGTCTGGGTGATGGTCAAAAAAAGCGGATGCCTATAAATTATAATAGGTCGAGTGAAGGAATAAAATCAACCTGGCTGTATCATAGCCGATGATGGCACTAAAGTCCGCTAAAAAGTTACCAAATATTTGCATATTACAACCTATAAATTGGGTGACTGTCAGAAGCGATTGCAGAATTCAACTTTCGAAGAAACTCACTAATGAGAAAAAAACGGTCAAACTAATTGTCGAGATGCCACTTGGTCACCAATTACAGCGTTGACTTCCCCCACTAGCAACGGCTGGTATCAGCAACGAATAGCCACACGCCGGCTGTTTTGCACCTCGCCTTGAGCGACTTTTCATTTCAAGTTCGGAACTTTCCGATACGAGTGAAATCTATCGCTTTGTTTTGCTGGGTCGGGTTCACAGCAAACATGGGGTTACATTTGTCCATCCCATATTATTGGGAGCTTTACCGAGGATTCCTTAGCTTTAATTAGGTTTTTCGGATGGATATTACTTTTTTTTATGAAGTGCAAGTTTCGATCATAAATGGTGATGATGCAGTAACTACAAACTACGTATTCTAATCGCTTCGCTGTACGGGGTGCGAGGTTATTTGAAAAAAAAAAATGCTCGTCACAATCGATGCGCCACCGGTATTAAAACTCTGAAGTTTCAATGTACTAGACGCATCGTACTGAATGTGTGCGACAAAACCAGATGTAAGCGCTTGCGTTTAATGTGAGGGAAGCCGCTACCAGCTTTCGTGTAGGTCACAGAATGCTGCACCCGATGGACGGCGTGTATAACGCCACTTGGACTTAAGGTATGCGTTTATTATTTTCTTCATTTTTTTCTCTGTCCCTACAGAGAATTACCCATTCATCGCTTGAGCCCAGTTCACACGTCATTCATAAGAATGCGTTCACTCATCCGCATGTTTTGCCGGGTGTTGTCAGAACAACTTTGTGTACAGCACAAAAAATTATTGAATGTTGACCGTCAGTTCAGTTTTTCTTCAAGTGTCTCTAGGCAAGTTATGGACATCTCTTCAAATTTGGAGTAAAATAACACTGAGAAAGCAGTGCGCTATTCTTCCCTTTATAGAGAGCAGTAACTCATTCGGACAAGTGGTTGAGCGAACGCGTTCATGTGACAGACGTGTGAACTCGTCCTAAGGTTCTCTTCGATTTTGAGGATCTCCCGTGCAGTAATTCACCGACGATGAGATCCCGTTTTCTCTGCTATTCACTGCCTTTCCATTATTTCTACCCATGTTACCTCCACATAGTACTGTTCATGTACATATACGCTAACATCTAAAGTGATGTCTTTCTTCATTTTCATCACGTACAGTGAATACTAACAAAGTTTTCAATTTGTTTTATAACTCGAATTCTGATGACCTGGTAGGGTGAAGAACAGGAGAAGTAGCCAGAACTGATCATAGAATGGCGTACACCCAAAGTACTCAAGAAATATTCAAGTACTGACGGGTGTAGAGGTTCATTATTTTCGCATTAATGCATGTCTGGCGGTCTTACTTTGCACATAGAAGATCTTTAAACAATAGTCTGCTTACGACAAAGTTCCTTGACCTCTCAGGGGGCATAGGATGGGCTCTATTATAGACCGTAAAGTTTATGTATGTAGCGCAGGTTCGCTCATTTTATGGTATGAGGAGCAGCGACCCCAGGAGGTTGGTATAGGTTACTTTGGCCATTGGCTAGGCTTTCGGGACGTCATTCTTTCGTGCCCACTTTGCTTCCTTCGATCCGATTTCATACTCTAATGATATTACTTTCGTCTGTTCTTCCTCTTCTTTGCCCGCCTGCTGTTCCCATGCGCGTTGATCCTGTGTGATAACACATCCGTGCATAGGTTCCCTGTTTCTGTCGTCATTCTCAATGTCCCTTATTTCTTCCTCTGTTAGATCACCTTAGTTGTGACGACGGAGGCTTAAACTATTCAATAGTCTAATCTCAAAGCTAACCTACCAGAAATAGCGATGATAGACTATTAATTGTTCATTTACTTGAATTGGGTACTGATACTAGAGCAGAAAAATTGCGCTTCCAGACCGTAATGGCAAAGTACTTTCGGTTTTGTACAAAATAAAGCCAAGGCTATTAAACAAAATTAAGTTCAAGCCTCCAAAACATTAATGTCCTACGTGCGTGCATAAGGTGCATGTTACATGAAAAAACTGCATGATCAAGTAAGAAAGTTGCCTAGCTAAGAACTAAACATTACTTGGCCAGATTGAAAAACTTACATGGTGAAGCGACAAGAGTTGTGCTGTCATGCATAGAAGTTTTCACGGCCAAGCAGAGAAATTCAAAGCCGCCGCCTAGATTGGGCTAAAGAAGCGCACTGATTGTGCTTCATAGTTCATGTGTTGACTTTGTGTAGACTCTGTCGGCCGTGCGCACACGAGCGACATCGTAGGTGGTTTGGACGGGACAGGGTTGTGGGTAGACCAGGTTTGCCGCGACATGTTAAATGGGGATTGGTTTGTTAGGCTCAGGAGGTCCCCATACATACGAGGATCGTTCCAAAAGTAATGCCTCCTATTTTCTAACTCAAAAAGTTGAAGAGCTACAAAGGCAGAAGTGGAACCATTTCAACGAGCGATCTGTTGTGCTCCAGAATTGATTTCTCTATGTAGTCACCCCAATTCTTAATGCACTTTTGCCAGCCATCAATGAAAGCCTTGCCTCCATCGTTGGAGTCAGCGCCTGCAGAGGCGGTTATGGTGTTGTCGGGGAAACGCTACCCACCTAATGCGTCCGTTAGAGACCTGAACAATAGGTAGTTGGACGGTGCCAGGTCGGGACTATATGGTGGGTGAGACAGCAAAGCCCAGCCGAACTTTGTCACACATTCAGTGGACTTCAAGCTTGTATGTAGCCTGGCGTTGTCGTGTTGGTTGCAAGCGAAATGTTTCCTTTCCTCTAACCTTACACTGGCAATCCGAGCCTCCAGCTTGGTTAGCTTTTCAACGCAGCGAGCAGAGATGACAGTCGCTCTTGGTTAAAAAAAAACACGAATTTCATTCATGGTTATCCGTCGATAAGCGTTGCAGATTTGATCAAAACGCACATTGTTTTAAAGATTGGTAGCCGCCCATGGGATTCCGGAGCATACTCTGTCACACACATTTCTGTCTTTACTAGAAATCGACGAACCCATTTCCTGACTGCTGACATCAACTGCATCGACTTCGTAATCGTTCATCAGGCGCCGACGAATGTTGATAAGTTCTGACGCAAGTCAGAAGTGTGCTGACTAAACTGTCGAAAGTACATCATCTTTCCCTCCATAGGCCATAGGATGAGGCCATAGGGTGAGACCATAGGGTGAGACCATAGGGTGAGACCATAGGGTGAGACCATAGGGTGAGACCCTAGGGTGAGACCCTAGGGTGAGGCCCTAGGGTGAGGCCCTAGGGTGAGGCCCTAGGGTGAGGCCCTAGGATGAGGCCCTAGGATGAGGCCCTAGGATGAGGCCCTAGGATGAGGCCCTAGGATGAGGCCCTAGGATGAGGCGTGGTCTGCGCGTTATCAGGCCGCCCCCATTGTCCGGCCACCGGACGCCACTTTGTTTGTATGAGCTGGCTTTGGGTTCGGGGCTCTGGGTAGCCCCTGAGTTGGAGGAAATGCCACTC
>LQNS02278100.1:11263418-11282887 GCA_001587735.2 Parhyale hawaiensis
GGTTGCGTGGGGGTTTGTTAACCTCATGGAGTTTCTCCGTTCCTACGTCGCCAGCCTGGTGTGATTTAATAATAATAATAATAATAATGAGGCCCCAGGATGAGGCCCCAGGATGAGGCCCTAGGATGAGGCCCCAGGATGAGGCCCCAGGATGAGGCCCCAGGATGAGGCCCCAGGATGAGGCCCCAGGATGAGGCCCCAGGATGAGGCCCCAGGATGAGGCCCCAGGATGAGGCCCCAGGGTGAGGCCCCAGGGTGAGGCCCCAGGGTGAGGCCCCAGGGTGAGGCCCCAGGGTGAGGCCCCAGGGTGAGGCCCCAGGGTGAGGCCCCAGGGTGAGGCCCCAGGGTGAGGCCCCAGGGTGAAGCCCTAAGGTGAGGTCAGTTAGGTAGGTATACCCATCCTATGTTATGAGGAGCAGCGCCCTCAGAGAGGAGGCAGTAGGATTCTTCAGCAGTTAGCTAGGCCTTCGGGACGTCTGTCTTTCGTGCCCACTTTGCTTCCTTCCTGTTTTCATACTCATACTGATCTCACTTTCGGCTGTTCTTCCTCTACTTTCTTGACTTGCTGTTCCCATGCGCGTTGATCCTGTGTGGGGACACCCTCGATAATGGGTTCCACGTGTCTATCGTCATACTATATGTCCCTTCTTTCTTCCTCTGTGATATCGCCTTTGTTGTGGAAACTTAGTAGTAAACTTCTGAATTTAATGATAATAGTGCATCGTCATTAATGCGCAGTAGAGTTTGTTAGGGAGCCTAAGACTGAACTAGCGTTATTTAACGAAATGGCGTCCCCCACCTAATTGATGACTGTATATTGAACGTTTGTTTAATTATTTCTTTAAATAATGTTCAGTTATGAAAAGAAATGCAAAGTGTCTGTTAGTTAAGAAGGACAAAGGCAAGACACTTGTCTTCGGTTGGGCCGTGTGGGCTTGCCTTAAATCCACTTTGAAAAGCCAACAAAACGAGCCCTAATACCAAAGTTTTCTATCTTAAAGTGCCTGTTTGTGATTTACTCAGGTGAACGTCACAGTAACACCGACACCACTTGTTGAACATTGGTTCTATGGTGTAATGGTTAGCACTTTGGACTCTGAATCCAACAATCCGAGTTCGAGTCTCGGTAGAACCTTAGGCTTTTGTTTAAAACGCACAGCTCTGAACTAGAAGTAAAGTAGGTTTTACTCACAAGTTTATTAGGGAAAATTTGTACATATCAGCTCAGGGAGAGAAAAAAAACTGGCGCCTACAATATGCAGATAATTGTTTAAAAATTAAATGGAGCTGCGGGGTATCGATCCCCTTACCTCTCGCATGCTAAGCGAGCGCTCTACCATTTGAGCTACAGCCCCGACTATAAACATCAAATGTTTTTATTACTATTTAGGATACCAGTTCAATTCAAAAATTTTACTGTATATACTCAAAATCTATAGAAGAGAATTGTTCTTACAGATACATTGAGATGTTGCAATGAATTTCTCAGAGTTCTTTTTTTAAAGACTTTGTGTTCGCATATCTCGCTTGTTCTCTATACTCATCATCAGTTATGGTAACGTACGTACATTGAATAACTTCGGAGGAGCTACAGCTTCAACTTTCGTAGTTGGAAGTAGCATTGTTAGTTAAATTTGACGTTATTCTCTATTACCAATACATGTACCTTGCAGCCTATTTGTGATTAAGCCGCTTCCACACTACCAATCCAACTTGAAGCACGAACCCGAAAATCATAGATCAAAAACACAGGATGGTCTGCTTTGCTCCCACTTGCAGAGCAAACACGACAGTCAAACATCTCACCTGATGTTGATGACATGGTCCTTGCCTCTCCCCATTCCAGTGTGCTGCAAAAACTGCTCTCAATTTGCTAGAACGAAGCTAGTAAACATTGTATTGGATATAATATAGTTAAAACTGTCTGCACGTACATCAAGCCTAGAAGCTATAACCTGCCCACCGATCAAGTCACTCGTCTCATTAATGTCTATCTCACCTATGTTAACAGCTTCTCTTACCTGGGTCATATGAAAAACACCAGTGATTTTCGTCATAACCCGGATACATAAAGGAACACGGAAGGTCCACGCAATGGGTAACATGCTAATCAGAAAGTTTGGTCTCTGTTCGGAAGCAGTCAAATACCAGCGATTTCGAAGCTGTTGCAATTCCCTGTACTGTAACTCACTTTGGTGAAACTGTAAGCGGAAGTCTATTGAACCTACGTGAAGCCAATAATAACATATTTCACCGTCTGATATCGTGCCGAGGTCAACCAGGGCAAGTATGATATTTGTTCAAAAGTATACCGATTGTCTCAAAGTTACAATCAAGAAAATTCACTTATAGTCTCCGGATCAAGAGAGAAAAAGCTCATGACACTCTACCCAAAGGTGATCCGTAACGGTTGGCTACAAACTATCAAGCATGTACAGCCGATATATCAGCGCATACCATTACCAAACAGGGGCCAAACAATGGTCCGCAGAGCAGTGTAGTGTATACCGATTGTATAACCCAATCTTTGTATATAATGTGACGCTAGTGATGAGCTGTGGCTTGCGTACCATGCCTCAATGAGTACCTAATAGAATATATATATTTATTTTATTTATACCGTAGCGGGCATTATTCATACGACGTATGTTCTCCGTATTTATTTTAGAGCGCAAAAACCAGCGATATTATACCACGCAACGGTGGTCAACGTCTGACAGCGCTCGCAAAGTAAAGTGCGATTTTCAAAGAAATAATTAAATTTCCCTCACATTATATGGCGTAAATAGTAACAGGCGTAATTTAACTATAGCTTCACACATATGGTAGTACGTATGAAGCAGCCGTCGTTATTTGAAAGAAATACTCCTTGTGGGTTAGTTTAGTTTATATCAGCAAAGGTTCGTCTTCAAATAACAGTTTTATTTTTCTGCCATTCCGATAACTTGGTAAGTTTCCCATTTTAAAGTGCGCTCGCGTTGATTATACAGTTAATTATATTAGTAAAAACTTTATAAGCATTTGGCAAGTTTATTATTGTGTGCAGTTTCCCGAAAGTGGGACTTGAATAGGATAGGAAAAATATTCTAATATCCACAAAGTAAATCCTTGTTATTCAATACTAGTGGCCCGTTCCGTCATTATAAATGACTTCAAAAAATTAACACTTCACCAAAACCCCCGCCTTCTTTTGGGCTTCCTCATTTTTCCCCTATCTAATACTGAAGAAAAAGATTCCAAGGTACCCAACTTTTTTTTTGCCTTTTCAAATCTGAATTTTCTCCTATCTTATTAGTTCTACTTTTCCCCTATCTAATACTGGAGAAAAAGATTCCAAGGTACCCCACTTTTTTTTTTTTTTTGCATTTTGAAATCTGAATTTTCTCCTATGTTATTAGTTCTATATTTCCCCTATCTAATACTGGAGAAAAAGATTCCAAGGTACCCAACTTTTTTTGCCTTTTGAAATCTGAATTTTCTCAGCTTGATGACCGTACAATCAACTTGATGACTGTACACTCAACTTGATGACTGTACACTCAACTTGATGACTGTACACTCAACTTGATGACTGTACACTCAACTTGATGACTGTACACTCAACTTGATGACTGTACACTCAACTTGATCACTGTACACTCAACTTGATGACTGTACACTCAACTTGATGACTGTACACTTCACTTGATGACTGTACACTTCACTTGATGACTGTACACTTCACTTGATTACTGTACACTCAACTATTCCAAGGTATCAAATTTTTTTTTCCATTTGAAATCTGAATTTTCTCCTATCTTATTCCCATAGAGCGTGACAGGAAAGATATAAATAAATAAATAAATAAATAAATAAATAAATAAATTAAAACACGACGTGAATTATTATATAGTAGATTACAAACAGGATATATCATTACCATTCACCCTAATAATCAATGCTCAACAGAATTATTTGAAGACTTTTAAAATGGAGGATAGCGTTACATTACTTCTTTAAGAATAATTTGAAGCCGTGGGCTTCATATGCTGAATGGTGTTGTGCCTTGTGATCTGACGCATAGTCGCAGAGTTGGTGGGGTCTGCTTTCTCTACAATAGATTTAATGGCCCCAGTCATCCACTAGCAGCTTTTCTTCCGGAGCCATTGGCTCGGGTAAGGTATACTCGGCGTATTGGTACACTTCATGAATTTGCCTTGGAACCGGAACGCTACCATACAAACAAGTATTCTCGTTCGTTTTTTCCATCATATGTTAGAAGTTTGGAATTTTATTGATGGCTCTGCCTTTGCTGGTGCGAGTATCGGCAGCTTTAAGTAGTTAATCTGCAACCGAGCCATTCGGTGATCTCTCATTTATCTTTTTTCTCTTTCGCTTGCTGGGCTGGTTGCCCTGGGGTTTGCCAACCTTATGGAGTTTACTCCGTTCCCACATCGCCAGTCTAGTGTAATTAACATACTTGCTTCTTTAGTTCATAATCAATAAAGCAGAGAGGAGGCAAATTTTCACGCTACAGTGGACGCAGAGTTGTTTCGTTAACTTTCTTTTTTTCCTTTGACGAAGCAATTTTTGCTTGGTCACAACAATTTCGAGGCACTGAAGGAGAATCATACAGTTGATATGGCACAGAGCGGGGTATTTAAATAAATTCAGTGACGTTTCACAGCTTGCTAACATAAATTTGTAAATATTTTCGCATGCTTTCTCAGGGAAGGGAGGCGTGCGCTGCTTAGATGGTTTCAAACAGGGGTCACGCATCTCCTATGACAATCTGAGTAGGCCGTTGCTGCTTCTTCTTCGGAAACATTTAGTAACGAAAGTTCGATCAATGAGGAAGGGTCATCACAAATTCCTCGTCTTTTTTAACATCGCCTGCACTTGTAGTATAATAATATTCTTTCTCTTTATTTTGTCACTGAAACATTGACTTTAATAATCAAGACACACGCAGTGAATATGTATATGCTGTCAGACTACGTTAGTACGATAAAAGAATGAACAGTTTGTAGTTTATATAGCTTTCGCCGAACTCTAGAGCACCAAATTTAAAATCAATATTCCATGGGAATCGCATTTGTGCGGCTGTTACCTGAAAGCAGCATAGTATAACATATCGTTAAACGCATTAACCTTTTCATCTGTTCAGCAAATTTTGTATTCATGTAGTTACGTGCTCATCAAATGGCACATAGCTACTATGAATTATTTTTATCATAGACCTCACCATACATTGACGGGATACTGAAATTGGGCCTCGCAATTGGGCCTGGAGGCCGATTTACGTAAGTGTTAATAAAATGAGTTCTAATAATCACAGAGACCTCAAACAAAGATTAATTTCTTCGTCGTACCATAAGCAATGCGTTGCGGAGCAGCGAATCTAAATTAACAATCATATATTTTCAGTAGGCGTCGTATATCATGCCTTCGGATACCAAGAATATCAAAATTTATGGAAAAAAATGGGCTTAAAGATGCTACACGTAATCTACTTTAATATCACATTCAATTGAGTGTTTTTTTCAATGACTGATTTGAAGCAATAACCTCTGAAATTGATGTATGTAGAGCTTTCGATAGACCTCATCCCAATAGCTGCAACAAAAAAAGGTTAAGAAAACCCTGTAATGTTGAAAAAACAAATAAAACCAGATCAATGCTACATTGGTAGCAATGAACTAAAAATATATACTGAACTATGAGATAAAGATTCCCAAACAGCCGGTAAATGATAGTAAAACAACAATTTAAGTTTGATGAAACCCTTCATTACTGCAACCATATACAGCTGCACATCATAATTATCAATATCATTTCAGATAACTGGCTAGGTATGTATGTTACACAATTTCAGGGTTGCCTATATTAAATCACTTCATGGTTTCCTATGTTGCAGCACTTTTTGGTTGCCTGAGTTAAATCACTTCATGGCTGCCTAGATTATACCACTTTGTGGGTGCCTAGATTACACCACTTCATGGATGCTCACGTTATATCACTTCATGGGTGCCTACGTTACATCACTTCGTGATTGCCAACATAATATCATTTAACAGATGACTAAGTTTTATCACTTTGTGGTCGCTTAAGTTAAATCACACCGCAGTCAACCCACCTGATTACCTAGAAAATTGATATTATCTATATTATAATTCTGCTTGAGGCTCTATCCGTCCGTTAGTCCGTCCGCGTCTCTGCACGTTACGCTTTCCAATATAAGATGGGGAAATTCAACTCATAAGAAGCTCTGATTTCCGCGGGAACGAAGTTAAACCATATTGCTATCTTCTTTAGCGCTTCTTGAAAAAATTTCGGTCACTTTCAAAGCAGACATGAAAACCATTTAACTCGTACCCTATCTACCACTTTTCATTTCATTATGTTAGCTTTTGGCGCTCGGCGTTTTTAATAGGCCAGCCAGATATGTAGTTAGATGGCGCTGCAGGAGAATAGTAGAAGGAGTCATGTTCAACTTTTAGCTGCTACTACTAGGCGGGTCTTTGTCAGAAGATTCACTGCCTGACTAGAGGGCATTCTCAATCTTTCTATGCATGATACGGTTCCGAATGCATCATAATGCATTCAGTATTAGATAGGGTTAATTAGGATGATCGGATCTGAGATATTACTGGAGAACTTTGTTCGAGTTCTGTGGAATTTGAACATAATATTTCCGCTGCATCCGTAGCAACGTCATAGGATGGTTACGGACAAACGTACTCATGGTCCGTCAGACGGGATTCGTCTCAGGCAATACCTTTGATAGAGTTTTTGATCCTGTCGGGCATAAGCTTAGTCGTGTATATTTGTAAGATGGATTTCTTCTTAGCAGTAAGACTCAGTCTTGGTTGGGTTTTTGTTCCTTTCTAGCGTAATGCGTTTCACTCATACTTTATTTCGCTGAATCTTTTAAACGCACTAGAAACTTTACGCGGAGCTGACGCCTTTTCATACTGAATTTACTTTGCAGCCAAATTGCGATGTTTGAGGTTCAACTAATGATTACTTAGTATCCAGCATACGGAAGAATCCAGAGCATGTCCTGTGGATTGTGTTGACTGAACTATATTTTCTTAGCGCTGCTCAACGTTTATCCAATTCCAAGATGAAATTCACGCATTATCTCGTACGGGAGATATTTAGCTCTCGCATAACTCATGACTGTACAACTTGCGTTTCACCAACGGAAGGTCAGGCCTGCAGGTATGAGACCTATTTTACAGCAAAACCCATACTAGGAACCAGAACAATAAAAAGCTTAAGCACAAAATTAGGGCAATCATTTTTCACCGCATGGTCCTCAGGCGTTATTTACGGGGTAGGTTAGGTAAGAAGAGCTTCGTAAGGTCCAGCCAAAATGAGTCAGGATAGCGAAGCTTAAGATTCTGATAGAATTGAGAACGTTAACTAATCGTGGAATTCTCACGGTTCACCCACGGGTCAAATTGGCGTAAAATACAATTATTCTAATAGGGTAGACAGACATTATTGAGTTAAAAAGAGTTCGTCTGGGTTAAGTGAAGGGCGTTAGCTTAGACTGGGTGTGTTACTTTGAAAGAGCTGCATTAGGTTAAACTCGGGTAAATTGCAGTAGAGTAACGTGGTCCCGTTCATTTTGGAAGGTACAGACTTTATTCAAACGTGGAATTTCCACGGGTCCTACTAGTTACCTCCGCCAAGGAGGTTGTTTTCCTCGGGTTTTTCTGTCTCTGTCACCAATAGAACTCAAAAAGTTATGGACGGATTTTGACGAAAATTACAAGGATTGTTAGGCATGTTAGGAGGAACAGACGAAACTTTTGGTGAAGATCCGCCCATCCGTTAGTTTGACTGTCTGTCTCATTTATCTCAATGCCATAACTCAAAAAGTTAAGAGCGGATTTTTATGAAATTCATACGAGTTATTAGGTATATCACAAAGAAAAAATGACCAAATTTTTGTGATGATCCGTTTGTTCGTTCGTTTGTTTGTCACTGTTTTTAATTTTATGCTTGTTAGCACAATAAATCAGAAAATAATGAATTGATCTTTATGAAATTTATAGGAGTTGCTATTAACGTAATAAATTAGGGTGCAGATCGGTTTGTTCGTTTGTATGTTTGACTCATGTTTGTCATGACATTTGTCAGCAGCATAATTCAAAAAGTTATGAACGGATCTTGAAGAAAATTGTAAAAGCCGTTATTACCATCAAAATGCACAAATGATTAAATTTTGGAGTTGATACAAAGGAAATTATGGTTTCAGAGCCAATTTGACTTTTTTGCTACCGTTGCCTCGCTTGGCGGAGGTATACGCTCTCAGAGTCCCCTAGTTACTATTATTATGACTCAACTCCTTCTGCTTCTTATTTGGTGCAGAAGCAACAAAAGTAATCACCGTCGTTTTTTATGGACAGCTATATATAGTTTTTTGGCTTTGGTCACATCTAGGTTAACCCACCAGAGTCTCTGCAAAATATTAATAGCATTGCTCAAGTCTTTTTACTACTTTTTGGGTTACTGCTAAGCGCGTAGCTATGCCTAATAAGTTTAGTTAACAACATCTCGATTAGAAGTTTATTTGGAACTTCATTATAAATCTTGCATACCATGAATTTTAGAAGCTTTTGTTTTACAACATGAGATTGTTTGTTTCACTAATATTTGGGAAATAATTTTGCTCTTCTGCAAATATCAACGGATGTCATATACAGTTATTTTATGTAATTACCCTTCAAGCCTTAATATTTTTGTGAATGTGTTGCGAATAGAAGTTGTAGAAGTATGTACAGGTTTGCTAGTCATTAATGAATGTAAAAGAATTGAGTTAAATAGCCTAAACAAAGAATGAAAAAGTAATGGGGAACCCATAAAAATGCGTCTGCAGCACAGTGCAGTCAGGCCCAATTGCGGGACGGAAATCAGCCTGAGGGGGCAGCGTCTCATCAATGTATGGCGTTGTCTGTTTTTATATTTTTCTTGTGCAAGCAGTAAATTTGCAACAAAATTGC
Organism: Parhyale hawaiensis; assembly: GCA_001587735.2. NCBI lineage: Eukaryota > Metazoa > Arthropoda > Malacostraca > Amphipoda > Hyalidae > Parhyale > Parhyale hawaiensis. The sequence continues at coordinate 11,272,412 of LQNS02278100.1, forward strand.
ATTTGGGTGCCTGTAACGCCTAGTGTACAATTTCAGACTATTAGGCATATTCATGTTCGAGAGCTTCGCCATAACTGTAAAATTAAAATATGTCCAGTTGGTTGCGGTGTACATCCACAGAGTTTGACACCTGTTTTCTTATTACATATTGGTAAAACAAATGCAGAAAAATAACATTCAGTTGCTTGCTGTCTATATGCCCCAAATGCTAAGCAATTTTCCCATTCTACACAGCGGTAGAATCACATCCACTCGCTATTTTCACTGTTTTACGTTGGTAGCAGAATCACACCCAGTTGCTTGCCGGCCATGTGTGGAAGCTCCAAGCTATTTTCACATTGGCAGTAGAATCACATTCAGCTGCTTGCGGGTCACACTGGGTAAATTCCACGCTATTTTCACTTTTTACATTGGCAGCAGAATCACATCCAGCTGCTTTCGGGTCATATCGCACCAACATCGAAAGTCTTTCACCTTTTTTCCCGTTCGGAGGGCCAGACGTGTTCTTTGGCCCCTGCAGGTCAGGATAATCACCAGTTTGCGCGAGACCGCCGCCCATAAGCGCAGATCCGAAGTAAAAAATTTCCAGTAGCGAAGTAAGATAATTCTAAGTGCCAGCTGCGGTGAGCTATGGCGACGGTAGCAGCTATGCATTCTCTTCCAACATTTTTTTGTATATAATCATAATAACCTTTCTCTGTGAGGTTGGAAGCTAAATTATTGCATAGCCAGACAACTTCTCCCTTCACCTTGGCTTTGTGGTGCTAGAACTTTACCGAGTCTTGGATAATGCATGGTGAAATGTCAAACCCTCAGGACCTTTTAGATACATCACTTAGTGGTATTGTATTTTACCTTTTAAATAACTATATTCCTAAGAGAAATTTCATTTGGGGCCATTGCTAATTTGACGTTTACCCTTTTACTATGAGTAAACAAACTAAGTCATGGACAGTAGAAGACCTAAATCATATCCAGGCATATTACCTCTGTTTCGAGAGCCGTCTCAGTTTGGAGGTGACTAGTCATACAGCATGCTTTTTCCCCTACTTTCGAGAAACATTTCCTTGGCCTAACACCATTTTAAACCGTGAAGTTGTATACTATATACTACCAGTTAAGTCTTAATGAACATATTTGTTCGTCATTCAATATGGTGTCGGTGGGCTGTTGGAACAATTATTGATAAGAGTTATGGCACAGTATAACTCCTCCCTTATATGAGTTATCTAAACTTTGGGGTCATGGAAGTGTCTGAGGAATTCAACTGTATCTGGATACAACTTCAAAATAGCCTAGTAGCCCTCAATGGTATATTCTGGCGGGCCCTTCCCTGCTACATTGTATTTCGGCCTCACGAACCCAAGGGCCTATTCCGCAGGGGATATTGCAGCTGGCCGCAGTTCCTGCTGACGAGATTAGTTTTGTAAAGTTGGGTAGGTTCTCTATTTTGCCCTTTCTGTTCCTCGAGGAGGGCTGTCGATCGAGATAGCCGACCTAATCCGTATGACTTCTCTACTCTCTCTCGTGTGGAAGGACTCGAATGGGGCCGTCCACTTGAGTGTCTTTTTCTCTTCTTTGCGCCTTTTTCTCGCCAGTAGTAGCGCACTGAGCCAGCCGAGTTTTTCCGGCAGGAATGCTTAGATAAAATATTCCTACTGATGAAATGCGTAATATTTTTTTCAGTTGAGATTCCCGGTTAAATCGCTTCGCTGCATCTAGGGTGGTATAACACTGAATCTACTGAAAATAATTAAAATAATAAATTAATAATAATCTAATAATACTAGCCTAGTTGTGTTTGAACTTCACAGAGTCTTGAACTTTGATGATGGTTCCAATCTACTGAATCTCTTAACCTTACAGTCTTTTGTACAGCAACATTTTTTCACTTTGCAAATAGCGCCGTTATCACGAGAACATCCATTAAGTTCTTCGCCTGACGGTTAACGATTCACTACATGACTATCATTTATGATACACGCCGTTTTAGTATTATTCTTACAGGTAAGGCAAATTTATGAAAGACATTATATATGTAGATATACTTATCATATTGCGCCTATTTGAGGACGTTGCAAAGAATGGTGCTATTGCTACGAAAAGTGATGTTTAATTGAGGCGGTACAAGGTTTTAAGACTTTATAATTATGTTCAAGAAAGTTCTAATAAAGAGAACCTAGCCTCAGCTTTTCCTAACTGACCTAACATTAAGCTATTCTAACACGTACTCGTAGGTCGGCCACACATTATACCCGGACCGGCTTTTACAGCTATCTGGAGCAAAATCTGTAGGGACGCAAGTAGATCGATTTTGTTTACAAGATATAAGTCAACGATCTTTGCGAGCGCTCGACGTTTGCAAATTTTTATAGCCGAACAAACGATTTCCCTTCTAGCAATACGCGTAACTGCGTATAACAAAACTGTTAAGGCTCAAAATCTACTAAATAAATGCTTATTATTCGTTTGGACGAGCTCAAAGTAGCAGAGAGAGATAGACCGAGGCCTGTCTCCTCTCGCTAAAGCTACCGTCATGATATTCTTATCGCAGCGTGAGCTCGTAGCGGATGCTAGAGCAATAGTGCCAACCTATGAGTCCTGGGCTCACAGTGATTAATTAAGGAGAATCTGAAGTTAATGCAGTCGACCATATCGCAGAAAATTTGTGTACAGTTTTCTTCTACTTGTCAGGCCGGGGCCCCACAGAAAGCAATAAGCGACGCAATGCGCTTTTAACGGGAGTCGTGTTGCAGCAACGCACGGGTGTCGCGAGGCATCGCAGGTGCGGCGGTGGGGACAGCAGACTGCAGTACGCTCCGTTCCATTTTGTCGTGCAACAATTTTGTCGCGTTGCACGTCGCTTGGCTCGCAGGTATGACGGCGGCCTTAGGGTGTCAATGCATTGCACGAAACAATTTTTACGGTACCGGTGTTGCATGTGTCCTGTATCTACCTATGTGTTAGGTTTCAATAGGTTATCTTAGTTGAGATTAGGCAACCTTACCCCAATTTTGTGATTTGGCGAAGTTTAGTTAAAACAAACTATTAGGTCTACTAGGTTAAGTTAGGTATCATTAGTTAAACTTTTCCATTAGATGAAAAGCGAATTAGGTGCAGCAAAGACAGGTGCTCTATCAAAATGAAAATAAATTTCCTGATTACGAAATAAGAGAAAGGTCGAGTTTACTTAAGTTAGCTGAAAATAATTTATGTTACTTAATAAAAGGTTAGGTTAAGTTAAGAAGAGATTAGGTTACCTCTATGAATAGGGTAGGAAAGATTCGGCTCAGCTAGAATAGGTACCGAACCTTACTTATCGGCCCAAATGTACACCTGAAGCCCATGTAGGCCACATGTTTCACTATCACAGTTTTCCCTTAGCGCAGTAAGTGCAGTGCGAGACCTACCGCAGAAGCTGCTCATGTAAGGTGATCCCTGCATGCCCGTAGTCACAGGAAGTGACAGTCGAGCACCGCCTAATGACGCCCCAGGTCAAGGAGATCACTTCGGTCACGATGCGTGCGAATGTCGAATAGATTTCACTTCGAAAAGCTTAATCGTGGGCCTTAATGGGATCGCTTGTGTTACCTTAGTTCAGGCCTTTGGACGTGTTTTCTTCGTCTTTCCTTCGGGTCTCCTTTGTCTCTTCATCGTCCTTCCTTCGTGCGTCTTTTCCGTTTCCTTCATGACGTGGTTCCTTTTGTGCCAATCTTGTTGTTCTTTTCTTTGTACTTATCACCCTCGAGCGAAGAGGAAAGAGGTGATAATGTTTTCGTTGAAGATTTAAGTATATATTTATTTGTATCTCTATTTGTCGGTCCACCCAATAAGTGGTCGAAGGAGTTGAGCAATGTTCATATTTTTTTTTCAGGGAGAATGGCAGGTTGCCCACAAAGTGACCCATGCCAAGAAAAATGGGAATAGCTGACCATAAAAAATGACGGCGCTGGAATTTGTTCTCCACCCAAAAACAGGCAGGAGTTGCGCTATGTTCATGATTTTTTGCAGGGAGTCTGGTGGGCTGTCCTCGATGTGACCCATGTCAGTAAACCAGAATTAGCTGGCCATCAAAAATGACGGCGATGAGATTTGCTCAAACCGCGGTTGATGGTCTTTCGCCATGAGGCGTTCTAGTTGTATATATATTTTACTGTTTTTCTGTCCCCCCAAAAAGTGGTCGAAGGAGTTGAGCAATACTCGTAATTTTTTGCAGGGAGTCTGGTGGGCTGTCGTTGATGTGACCCACACAAAAAAAACTAGAATTAGCTGGCCAATGAAAATTACGGCGATGAAATTTGCTCCCACCGCAAGCGATGGTCCCACGCCACAAGGCGTTCCAGTTCTAGTACCATATTGCTGCTCCATCTCACCATTCCCGGTTTAGCGTATTCATGCTATATTTTTCTCTCTTCCTTGTTTCTTTGCATGGCAGCGTAATATACTGACTACCTATATATAGGCTCGGGAGGCTCATACTAGGAATGGGAGCAAATGGAGGGTAAATTTTGAAATGTAACGAGCAAGTAGGCAATGGGAGGCTAAAACTTGGATGGATGTTAAAAATAAAGTTTTCATCGTAAGGTATTTACAAATTAAGACAACTATCGTAAGTGGAACGAATTGAATTAATAACGAGCTCAGTTTAGGTGACGAAAGAACGGTTCGTCAATCCTTCACGCTCGCCTGGCTAAGGGATTACAGTAAAATTGCATTAAGAAACGTTAACAGTTAGCCCAATTCATACCCAGCTGTTATTTTACGATGTGGGTTCTTTGTCTTATTGTATACCTACGGGATTAATAACCTCTGTAGCGTGGCAACACAGCCTGGCGCAGATAGGGTTAGACATGCCTTCAGAGTAGACATTGGGCAGCTCTGATTAAATCAATTTTTTTTCGGAAATTAGGCCTAATTCCCAGAAAAAGTGTGCTCATCCTTGTGTTTGATGCTTCGTTGCTTCCTTCGCATCTCATACTCGTACTGATCTTTCTAACATCTGTTCCTTTTCTTTCCCTACATGCCGTTCCCATGCGCGTTGATCCTGTGCTGGAACACCCACGTGCACGAGTTCCACGTGTCTCTCATCATACTATATGCCTCTTTTTTCTTCCACTGCGATATTGCCTTTGTTGTGGAAACGGAGACTTAAACTTCTGAATATCATAATAAAGTATGCATTGCTACTTTTACAGGCCATCGAAATCGGCACTTTAGCGTATGCAACGAGACACGTGCCCTCTTAGCGGGCGGGACTTGCCCCCAAACGTCCCTGCTGACCTCTCTTGGTGACACTACTACACTCTTAAAGGCCCCAACATGGACCAACTAGACATGATCACTTGTGTAATAACCTCAGGAAGTGAAGCCTCGATCACAGTTGCGAGACATAAGGCCTACCTATTTGCAGAAGAAGAGAAGGCAACAATGGCCTAGCAACGGTATCATGGTTGAATCCTCACTGCTGCTACCCTCACAAACTCTTTGGCTGCCTAGAACCTCCAATCGTAAAACAGCTTTTGGGGTAACGATAGATTCTGTTAGGGCAGGGGCTCTTGGCTTCAATCCTACTGCAAGAACCAATATTTTTATTCGAGCTGCGGCTAGATGGTCCTTCCTTGGGATGTCAGCACCCGATGGGGCACTGGAATAAAAAACCTATTCTCAGGCTGGGGTTTCTCCCGGTGTGACTGCCAAATGCCGTAGCAGACCGTTCATAAATTCCAGTTGCCTGGGCACGTAGTAACGTGGATACTGTAACCTTCTGTTGCTAACGATTTTACTGAAAGTTGTTGTACTTCAAGTAGACTATGTGGCGTGTCCATTCGCTGAAATATATTCAATGTTACCGGTGGAAAACTATTAGGGGTACACTTGGATGAGTGAGGAGTCTTAATTTGAGATAGGGCTTGATAGTCATCAAAACTTTCTATCCTTTATACGTTACCAGCCTCTCTCACCCATGAGTAGGTCTAGAATCGGCTAGCTAAGGCCACGGGAGTAGTGACGTCAGCAAGGGAGGCCAGTAGTGACGTTAGGGCGCAAGACATTCCGAGCATGACTTTGACTTTGATTTGGAGTCTAACCTTAGCTAGGGCTTTTAATTCAGCAAATAGGCCCTGTTCCGAGCTTGCTCAGCAGCCCCGGCGCTGCGGTCACTCCAGTCGTGTGTGAAGGTCAAAGTTCGGCTCCCTGCCGCCGATACCTGAAGCTCGCGCACCCGAAATGGATCCCTAATTACCAGAGAAACACACACGGGGTTGAAGAGCACCTCGGCGCATCCCGGATACGAATTTCCATCAGCTGTACACTACTACTAGGTGAGTGTGTACGTGCAGTAATTTACTGTGTTATTTTTCTAGAGATATCTTTCTCAGATTTTGTATAGTACACTTTGCGTCTAACTTACATATTAACCTCGGCCGTTTTAGTAATTTTTCAAAGCAACATTGATAAGAATATGAAATTAGCTTTAAAAAATTCGCTCATGCAAGAAGTATGCGATATTTTATGTGAATTTCATTTGTTGATATTATTTAAACGGTGATAGCTTTAACGCCAAGAGTTACCAAAACAAGATTGTACATTCAGATACGGCGAAGTGAGTAAACATCGGTAACACAAGACGCTATACTATGTTCCATTTCATTAGTTCATTTATGTTTGCTAGCTAGTTGTACCGAATAGTTCAAGCCTCTGTTTCTACTACAACGGCAATCTCACAGCGGAAGAAAGTACGTACGGCAGATAAAGGGTAAGCGGACATAGAAGCATGGAACCAATGCACGAGGGTGTTCTCATACATGATGAACGCGAATGGGAAGAGCAAGTCCGGATAAATGAACAGAATAAAGTATCGGTGCGAGTAATTAAGTACCGTACGACACTTTAACTGTTCATCATTAGCTCCGCTAACAAGACTCGGAGTGGAAGCTATTCAAAAGGAAATGAATTTGCAGGAACTTAAAAGTTAAATTTTCGTACTAGGAATGATCCGAGAGCACGAATGTAGTTGCAATCGTCGTTGTTGCAAATTTTCTAACTCGATTATAACGTTAGTCAAATACAAAATTTAGTAATTCAGCATTACTACAAAATATATTTCCCCTGAGTATAAAAACCTGAGTCACTGACGAAACGTCGATAGAAGATTTAAGCTCAGCTTCTGAATAGGTTTCCCTTTGTTTGTCAACTCCATGGAATAAAAATGAGACGCTGATAGCTTAATTTAATATGACCTGCCGATCTCTTGCCTTTGCTTGGAAAATCCACTGAATTCATGTAAAACACTGATAGAGTAATTCAGGATAACCTAATGTTTTATTCAGGCTTTATTTGGTCCATATGAGACATTGATAAAACAGTTACTGTTTAGCATAACCTCTAGATAGTTTTCTCTGATTTTGCGTGAGCTACAGATTCTAAATGAAACTCTATTCGACTACTTCAACATAACCCACAGATATTTTCCTCTATACTTGGAGAAGTCAGAGTCTAAAAGGAAACACTGATAAACTAATGCAGCATAACCACCAGATATTTTCCTCTATACTTGGAGAAGTCAGAGTCTAAAAGGAAACACTGATAAACTAATGCAGCATAACCACCAGATATTTTCCTCTATACTTGGAGAAGTTAGAGTCTAAAAGGAAACACTGATAAACTAATGCAGCATAACTTCCAGATATTTTCCCTTTATTTGCAAGAGCCGCAGAATCCAAATGAAACACTGAAGTGGCTCAATGTTCTACTATGAAAACTTTTGTGGTCGAGCCTCAACATTTCAGGAAGATTGCGGCTGGCGGGGCTGCGGCTGCACTTCTGCCGATGAGGTGTGATCTTTTTTTCCCTTGAGACTTTCCAATATTTTGGACTATGGATTGGAACGTAAAATCTGCGACGACCGACGCATAAATATAAAGCGTCGCACAACTGCAGATATTGTTGAAATGTGTACAGTAGAAACAAATAAATACTGATCTATTCTTGCATCAGAAATATATACATGTTCTGAGTATGAGCAAATAAACATGCACACTCATACGCAGAATAAATGAGCGAAGCATTGACAGAGATGAAATAGTAAGATAATTTTCCTAATATATTGTTTGTCCATAATCTTCTGTTTTCTTCCAAAATATTAACAGGATTAGATATAATTTATTTTATTTAAAATTCCTAAAACACGAAAAAGAAGCAAACAAGACACAGAGTCACAGGTTCAAGATAAGCAGTTTACACTGACTAAGAAATAATTATGCTTATGAAGAAAGAAAAGTAAAAGGTGACATCTTTTCTGCCAGCTGTTAAGCGAATTCGGTTTAAGATAGACTTGTGAAGGGGATATGTTGCGAGAAAATCAGGTTTTGGCTGCCCAGAACCACCACTTTCAAGGAGAATCGCAGGCTGGAAATGGCTGATTTGAAAAATCAGAAGAATATTTTTGTTGAGGATTCAAAGCAATTCGAAACTTTCATAGGGACAGTAATTTCCAGATCTACATCATCTAGAAGGCTCAAAGGACTGTGATTTGCTGATTTGCTTGAAAAAAAAAAAAAATACTGAAAAGCCTTTGCTGCCAGTAGCCTAACTGAGATTCAGGTATAATATGAGTTAGGTCAGGCACCTGTTCTATATAGCTGAACAAAACTTATTCTAAGCTAGCTTAACCTAGTTTCAAAGAACCTAACCTATTCTAACTTAACTTTAACGTAACACATGTTTGAGGTAGGTCGCATCCTATACTGGTACTGAGGTACCTCTGCTATTGAACGCAATTGTTGATTCGACAAATTAATCACATTAGGCGCTCATTTCTTGAGGGACTGAACTGTTGTGCAAATCATTGAACTTTTTATATCGGCATAGCTCATAAGAAGACAGGGATGCGCCACATGTTACGTTAGTTAGGTTTGCCCATCGTATGTTATGGGGAGTAGCGCCTGAGAACGTTGGCCTATGGCTGTGTTCACTATAATTTGATTAGAATGCACTCGCAGTTGTAATGTGCACTCAGATACGCTGTACATACGGTAGAGCTGTATGAGATACAGAATCGTACAGCAGCAGCAATCCTGTATTGCTATCAACGATACGACTCGGTCAGTATGGGTTCTTTTCGGGTACGGCACAGCACTGGCGATAGGGGTTTGGTTAGTAACCTCTCGTGATGCAGTTTTATGTAATTATATTTCATCCAGTAATGGATGGGCAGATGACTTGCTAGATTGTTTAATAAACAGGCTTAGAGAGAGCTCGAGACGAGGCTCAATCAGAGGCAAGCTCTGTACAGCGTATGAGACTCATGAAAAGGAAGGCTTCAGGATAGTATAATGCTGGTGATGACTCGTTGGTGCTGTTATTTATACGTGCCAGAAGAGCTTGCAAGACTCAACTAGCACACTTCCATTTTCATAAGTCACTAATGATGCTTTCTTCTCTGCTTCAATCCCGTGTTGTAGTTCCCATGCGCTTTGATCCTGTGACGGAACAGTCTGGTGCATGGATGGGCTCCACATCTCTTTCGACATCCTACATGTCATTTTTCCTCTCTTGAAAAATTGTAGCTTTGGCAAACAGCGTATAACTCACACTCACATTAAATTTTTCAGCATACTTTGGAGTGTTGCAATCTGGCCTTCGGTGTCAGCTGTGCAACACTGGCCTCCAATGCGACACAGGTTGGGTAACACCGAGTGACACCGACGACAACCCTCCGAATTCTAGGGTTATGAGCTGGGTAACACTGCCTTTGTTTACAAACATTGACTTTGATACTTAAGAACTTAATAACAAGTAGTATTATAAAATGTATGGCTGCCATATATTGCTTGAATTCTAGCATTTGAAGCACTTTTACGTAATTTTCTTAACTTTGTATCCTAAAATACAGCCAAAATAGGGCTCTGCCAGAAATGTTTGTGTACGAGCTTTCCGAAAATTCTGCAACACTTTGTTGGGGCGCTGAGATCGCACGTCGCAAAGACAGAGCTACACGGGTAACACTGCGCGGGGAACACCGGCGTCTCATTGCAACACGCCCCTGTTAGTGTCACTATGAATATATATTTTTTTCATACCTTCACATTTCAATATTCAACGTTGTCAAGATTCACTTTACGGTATCCCTGAACTGAACTCTTTCAGATTTTTTTTTTGCATACAAAACATAAAAACATTTCAGAAACAAGCTTTTTACCTTCCGGGAAAGTAATATTGGAACAAAAATCATTGAAAACCAACGATAAAATGAAAGAGAAACGCACCGGAGTCGGAGTGTTGACCGAGCGGTACCGGCGGAACACGGTGTTGTTGACGTCGTAGTGTGCCGATCGACGCGTAGTTAACTAACGAAAATACCTTGAGTTACCTTGAGAGTCTTCGGAAGAAGTCCAGGTGACGTTGTTCACGTCACCCCACGTGTGTGGAGTCACTCTGCTGGGTGTCTTCTGTGGTGCCGCAGTTTGCGACCAAAGA
>LQNS02278100.1:11284928-11297559 GCA_001587735.2 Parhyale hawaiensis
TCGTAGACTATTTATGTTATTTTGCCCATTATACTTTGGGTCACTTGATTCATAGCTACAGAACTGGGTTGTAATATCAATGAGTTTGTGATCAGACAAAGCTGTATCGTGGGTGATGATGTTCTGTAGCTGAAACTGTCCTAAACTTTCAACCTATCTTGGGGAAAGACATTGCTGAAGCTTGCCAATGATAAATCCGCAAGTTTTATATAAAACATGCTTGCTTTCTAAGGCTAGGAGCGTGGGACATGTTCTGCTAATGACGCCATGGAACTTAGAGGTAAATATTTTACAAACGAATTAACAGTGCGCGAGCAGAGAGTGTCTGCTAGTGGAAGAACGTAGTTAATAATTGAACATAAGACAATTTCATGAATAGTATTACTTTCCCACGGAACAAATGCGTCTATGCATCTTTCTTCATGGATATCTAATCAAACTTTTTCTTCAAACAGTTTACATCAGGCGTATCCGTAAAACTAATCTTATGTTCAACGTTAACAGTTACTATTTTCATTTTTCTCGTACTGATCAGGTAAAAAATCGTTCGGCTTGGGGTTTCAAACCAAATAATAAATTTTATCCCTCTTTTGAAAGTTACAATGTTTCACGTTTATAAGGCACTAAAAGCCGTTCTTTTTCTCATTGACAGTGAGTGCTACTTTTTGCTATTATTCGCCATTTCTTTCACGTATTTAAGTCAAGAAGAATCGTTCACTTGAACCTTGACACTGAATCCTCATTTTCTTGCGATTTTTTTCCGTAACATCGCCGCCATTGCGGAAGCACTCGACCGCCAGTGATCGCTCCCAGGACTCCGGAACGGTTTAGGTCGATTTGGTCTGATACGAGCTGTAGTTTTTACGGATTCTCTTTTAACTGCACGTAATCATCACACCATCAGCTGCGCGTAAAAGCTTTTAGTATCTTAATCTCTGTAGTATCCGGGGCAGGTAGCGTCGTCATCCTGAGATACGTTGTTGCTTCTTACTTGGAATATTCCTGAATAATTTCAATCACGGAATTCATTTAGTAATGGGTTAGTCACTTGACTTGCAGAGAAATCTCTAATTAGGACATGTCCTTCTGGGGCATACAAAGAAAGGCAACCTGTATCTCAAATGAATGCGGGGTACAAACATTTAAAAGAGGTAACCATTTGAAACGAATTAAAAAGAGGAACAGGTATGTCAAAGTGGAAGCTTTGCATTTGTCACTTTGAAACGCGCTGCAGGTGTTGAAAGTAACGCGATTACGTTGAGTTTGCGCAAGGCTCCATTGGGCGGAGCAAGGTTAAGTTTCTGAAAGTCGCAAGGGTAAACGATTGAGGGTTAACACCTGAAACTCAGTTCAGCATGTCGAACTCAGCTCAAATGCGTGACGTATCTAACAAGTCATGCCCCAAACGCTTAATATCAGCGATTTGTTCCGGCAGGTTCCATTTCTACATACGCGTCTCTCTCCTCAATTTGTTTCGGAAGGGTCCACTTTGACATACCTGTTCCTCTTTTTAATTTGTTTCAAATGGTTACCTCTTTTAAATGCTTGTACCCCGCATTTATTTGAGATGCAGGTTGCCTTTCTTTGTATGCCCTTCATCTAAATTATTGTTTTTTCTCTCAAATACCGCGATGTTTCTATATTAGGACTCTTACAGCTGACGCATCACCTACCTATCACTCAGAAATGTATGGTCTTATTGTACATCTTATAGCAAATACTACTATCGTTCAGTTGGTTTTGGTACAGGCATTAAAATATTGGGCGTTTTAACACAACATATTTTGAATAACTTGAACATAACAAAAAAGCTTATCTGGTTATGCATTGTAGAAATAGTCTTATTTTATTAGGAGGCTAACAGTTTAGGCATAATGACATGTACTGCTGGGCAACCCTTCTACGGCCTCTATATTTTCATTGCCTCTTTGACCTAAAGTTCTTTTTGGTTGCTTTTTTAGTTGGTGTCTTGGTTTTGGCCTTTTTATTGTAGCTTTATTGTTTGTGACCATGAGAGCTTCCGATTAATGCGACAGTGGTGTAACTTGGTTTCACAGCTGGGTCGCCGGGTCAAAAGTTGTTTCCTCTGATTTTCAATATTTGTGTATAAGCTTAGTTTTTTACTCAAAGAGTCTCAAGTCATGGCTGAAAATTTTTTCAGGCTCACAACGGCAGATGGGAATCTAGAAGTAGAATAAAAAAAAAATCAGAGCATGGTAACAAGACATGCAACGATACATAATTACCTCACTGCAAATGTCCTTCTACTCTGTAAGCGGTGGGACGATCTAGTAATTTAGATTTTTCGAAAATTTAACGAAAAACCTGCGAAGTACTCCTATTGAGTTTCATGGCGAAATCTGTAATACGTTTCAAATTTATTAGTATTACCTGCAGTTATAGTCCTTCCGATAGGTTGTAAATTTAATACCTATGCTGCGCATCTGTTTGGTATATGTACGTTTTAGTTGAAATTTACAACATCTGGAAGCAGGTAAAATTTTTGAGTAAATTGGCAAAATGTATTTCCATACCTAATGGCAGATGCCAACTAACGAAAAAGTTGCACCTCCACAAAATTACAAAATCGATTAGGTTACTGCGAACACGGTTTCGGTTTGCACGGGACTCTAAAACAAAGATGAATATCTGAAATATGAATCGTTTCTTGCTATGTGTATGATATGACAAGATTTCAGAATGTCTCCTATTTCTGAATAAGTTTAAAATTGCAATGACGTATAGTTTTAGCGTCACATTCAAACACCGTAAGTTGCACGTAGTCACGGCAACGTGAGAAGTTGAATGACTGGGCAATTTTTGCGTTGGTGTACATCCGCCATTATGAATATCTCCTTGTACTGGGAATCGAAAATTTCCCAACTTTCTTACTGGGTAAATTTTGGAAAGTATGGTACCCTCTATTTTTGAAAAATTTTCAACCATTTCCGGAAAACAACGAAGACTTATTTATAATAAGGGAACGCCTTTTCTGTTATAGTCGACTTCCCGACAATTTCAAAAGAAATACCTACAGATTAAAAATGAAAAATTTATAGGTATCATTTAGTGTACCGGTATATGTCGTAATGTCTATAATGTTTTACATAGAAAAATTGAATTCCCAGCATTATTCATGATAGCTTGATATTGTTGCCAAGGTTAAAAGTGTTTACAGACTATAAAAAGCCTCGTTCTAATCATATCATACAATATCTTTTTTAATATAACCATCAAAAATCCTAAGTGGGGATAGGACAGGCCATGGGGTTATGTTAGTTTGCCCATCCTGTGTTCTGGGGAGCAGCGCCCCCGCGAACCATCAAACGCTACCCTAGGTAGGGCTTTTCTTTCTTGTCCATATTGCTTCCCTCTCGTTCCACGCTCCTAGTTATCACTCATTATTCTGTTCTTCCTCGTTTTATCCGACATGCTAATGTTTTTTCGCTGATGCTGTGTGGGAATCCCGTAGCTCGTGCTCGGATCCACGTCTGTATCAACATGCTGCATGTCCCTTATTTTTCCTCTGTCACTCGTCTCTGCAGTGGATAAAGAGCTTTTCACTGCAATAATGTTGGGATAAAAATAATCAATTTTCTGTCATCTATTGTTTGTTGCATCATTATGTGATACTCAGAGCGCAATAGAAATGAATACGTCGATAGTACAAATTTCTGCAATATCACTTAAAGAATTAGGCTAGTTTTTAAATCATGATATGCATAAAAAGCACTGGAACTATATGAACTATGAGCATTTATCTGTGTTGTTAGTATTAGTTGAAATAATTTTTTAAAACAGTAGGATGGCGGCAGTGATTTGTCCTTGTTTAAGAGTATTTGATGAATTATACGTAGTTTTAAAGAAGGCTGTCAAATGTATTTTGGTAGTGCGGCTGCTGGAACAGCATTGGTAATAGGTTATTGCTGCCGCAATTGTGGATGTGTATCATCGTTTAATTTCACAGCTAATTATTTCTCGTACCTCGGCTGAATCACTCCACAAACCCTTCTTTTCCCTCATGGAGGTATATGTTGTAATAGCTAGGATATTTCTTTTTTAAATCTAGAATTTTATAAAATGACTTCTTGATGTCTTTCAAATTTACATCTCTGCGTTAGGAAATAATTTATTATCTATCTTTTTTTAACAGCTGATGTTTTTAACTTCGATGATAGATAGCCTCACAAATGATACCCTCGCTTTTAGTAGGCTTGTTCTCATTTTAATTTGTCTGTTTTTAGCTATGAGTGCAAAGTTGTAATGAGAGAACAATAAAGGAGTTAAAGTTAACTACACATTAATTGTCGGAAATCTGATCAGACAGTTTTTTTCTTGTTGTTGTTGTGTGGTGTTAGCAAAATGTGAAGGGTCCGAAATTTGATGAAATAGTCGGGTGCCAACTCACGCATAATGCGCAACACAGTCAAGCACACATTCCAATATTTTTGCCAAAATATCAAGTTTCTGTAAACTTTTAACTAAAAGAAAATCACAATATAATCTTCTTGACAAAAAGCATCAAATGCTCCTAAAACTGACCTGAACAAACTTGATAAAGTCTCACGCTAAAATTCTTTTAGTTGTAGTCAAGCAAATAATGTATTATTTTGGGGAAAATATCAAGTGTCAAAAACTGATAAGAAAACACTTGGTCAGCAAATACCGAGGACCCTCTGCACACCCTGGTGAAGAGCTCCTGCCGCTGTGAAGAGGCTCTTCAGCTCGATTCACAAGCGTCCTTCCTCTTCAGGTTAGCTTTTACCGTTTTTTTTTTTTTTTTTTTTTGTTTTGCATGCCTTGCACAAAGTGTGGGTCTCTAATAATATTTTGGTGGCCATAAAATATTTGCTACGGAATAGTATTGAATTCTTCTGGTAAACATTTTCCCAGGTCGTGCGATATTTTTCTTCAATCGCAAAATATTTTCTGTATAAGATGATGCAGCACTTTTGCGAATTATTTTTTTAGTCCTTGGAAATAACTTTTATCGGAAAATATGTAGGCCTACAGGCCACAAATGGAGCCTAATTTTGGAGAAGAATTTTCTGTATGTCACTTGAACATAAAGTCTACGTCCAATGATAGTTTGAACCATTATGTACAATTTGCAATAGCTATTCGTTTGAAATTTTTACTAAATAGTTTCCCAAGCCTTTGATAAAACTCTAATCCTTTTATATTTTTCCTATTAATGCAAGTTTTTAAACAAAATTGTAATTTTCAGTTATATACTCTATAATGCTATTACTTAAACAATTACTTCATAACCCCATTATATTTTTCGAATACTATAAGTTTTAATTGCAAACTTGTATTCTGCAACTACAATATAATCGTATGATATATAGAAAAACTAATATCCTGTTCTATTTTTCAAAAGACTATTGGAAGTTTCTTTCGCAAAATTCTGTTCAAAATGCAAAGTTCATTTCGATCGGCCCGCCTCAGAGTTAAACTTCAATTTTAGTTTAACCTTCATAAAAAATCAATAGTATTACATGTACGAGAACCTATGAAAACAAGGAGAAATAAATCAATTTTGTTCTCCTCGTCTTTACTCATTTTTGCTCAATTAAACGCATAAACATTAGATACCTCCCAAACACAATGCTTGCCACGGCGTGCATTTCACCCTATCTTTAGCTTGCGAAGGGACCCACTGACGTGATATAATAGTAATCAGTTAAATTGGGTAAACCACAAAATTTTCTGGACCACTACTGCAAATTGTTCCTGGACAAACTGCTCTATCCCGACATTAGCAAAACCCTCTGTCCGTATAGTAGACTAGTTTCATTCGCTTCCATACTACAACAAAGCCTCTGAAAAAGTTTCTCTCTCATCCCTTCCAACATGTAAATTGCTAATTCTCTTACAAAAACACGCTTATCATAAGGCCCTACTTTAAATTTAAAGACAAACCTCCCACACCACTTAAGTCCAGTGTTATATACCTTTTCCGGTGCAGAGGAGGCAGCGCCTCGTACATCGGTAGCACTGGACAACACTTCAAATACCGTGTTGATAAACATTTGGGTGTATTTAGTCGAACCGGTTTACCTCTTGCAAAACCCTCACCTTCAGCTCCCCGCCTACATGCTAAGCAAAATAACTATCCCATCAGCAAGAATAACTACCACATCATAGACTCTTCTAATCGAATCGAGCTCACAACATTGGAGTCCCTCCACATCCACAGAACAAGACCTAACCTTAACATAATGACGTCAGCTGTACCTCTTCGCACTGTCCACAATTAGCCCCACATCAGCTGACTGTATAGGAGCTGACATAACCGGCCTCTTCACACAGCTTTATTCATACGCTCTTTAGACTTCCCCCAGAAAACATCTAGGCTCCCCTCTCTACACTCTACAGTTGAAATAAAAGAAATTTTCATTTTTCTGAACAGGTTAGAATTTTAAATTTTTGATAATGGGAGGTATCATTCCCGAAAACGTAAATTTTATTGATTAGTCGAAATTATATTTATTAGGCCTACCCACTTCCTTCGAGCTCCCTGCGCCAATACAAAAGCGACTGTATATGAGCAACAGTGCCGTGCGAGTCAGCTCTGTCTGTCCGAGGCTCAGGTAAGGCCTCCTAAGCACCGAGTCGTTGCCTCGTCTCAGAACCGTCGGCGGGTGGTGCCTCACCTCTCCCCTAAAAATCACGTGTACCCAATGACCGCTCTCTTTAGGCCCTACTGTCGCAAAACCCGAACTAATTTCGGGTAAGTTAGAAAAGATTCTTTCATAACTTCGGGTAGGTTAGGTGAGGGTAGGTCTGGTTTGTCTAACCACCATTTATTTCAATTTCGGTCACTTTGAAATTGGGCTTACGGTGACATACGGTTAGCTAATGTTATGCTGTGGGAGGTGTATGTCCGTGAGGATTATAGTTCACGACTTCTGATGGCGTTGCGCCGCCAAGTAGCTGTTCTTTTAATGTTCACCTTCTCGTTTTTTTGCCGTACTGCATTTTCCTTCTTTTTCCTCTCTTTAAATATTATCGTAGTGTCCACGGAGAAGATTCAATTACAGTATGTAATAATCAGAAAATATGCATAGAGTGAATGTCTATTTCTATTTGCAAATATAAACTTAGATCTGCTTAATACGCCGTGTTGAAAGATGTTCTCCAGATTATTTAAGAGTATAAAAAACATTGACCGCGACGTTCCACTGCTTCAAGGATCAGTTTCTTCCCCCGTACAAAAAATTCGGTCCAGGTGGTAAATAGATGTAGTTTTCAGCCAGTACCTATGTGCTATGTTAGGTAAGCATAGGTTAGTTACCTCCACCAAGGAGGTTATGTTTTCGTCGTGTTTGTCTGTCTGCCTGTCACCAAGATAACTCAAAAAGTTATGAACTGATTTGAATGGAATTTACAGGGATTGTTAGGTATGTTAGGAGGAACAGATGATTAACTTTTGGTAATGATATGTCCATCCGTTTGTTTGTCTGCCTCAATTTTCTCGATGCCATAACTCAAAAAGTTATGGATGGATTTTGATGAAATTAACATGAGTTGTTGAGTATTAAACAAAGCGTATGTGACCAAATTTTGGTAATGATCCGTTTGTTCGTTTGTCACTGTTTTTAATTTTATGCTTGTTAGCACAATAACTCAAATAATAATGAATGGATCTTGATGAAATTCATATGGTTTGTTAGAAATGTTAAAACACATAAATGATAAAATTTTGGTGCAGATCGGTGTGTTCGTTTGTATGTTTAACTTATGTTTGTCATAACGTTTGTTAACAGTATAACTCAAAATGTTATGAACTGATCTTCAAGAATATTGAACAAGCTGTTAATAATATAAAAAGGCACAAATGAGAAAATTTTGGAGTTCATACAAAGAAAATTGTTTCAGAACCAATTTGAATTTTTTGCTACCGTTGCCTCACTTGCCGGAGGTATGAGCTCTCAGAGTGCTCTAGTTAAGAATAGGATAGTAAGAAATAGGTTAGTTTGAAGAAGGTTCGTTTGGAAAAGGCTAGTTTGAAAAGGTCCGTTGGGAAAAGGTTCATTTGAAGAAGGTTCGTTTGAAAAAGGTTCGTTTGGAAAAGGCTCGTTTGGAAATTTCCGTTGGGAAAAGGTTCGTTTGAAGAAGGTTCGTTTGGAAAAGGTTCGTTTGGAAAAGGTTCGTTTGGAAAAGGTTCGTTTGGAAAAGGCTCGTTTGGAAAAGACTCGTTTGGAAAAGTCCGTTGGGAAAAGGTCCGTTGGGAAAAGGTTCGTTTGGATTAGGCTAGTTTGGATTAGGCTAGAGTGGAACAGATTAGTTTGGAGCAGGTTAGTTTAGTTTGATTTGTTTGGGACAGGTTAGTTTGGGACAGGTTAGTTTGGGACAGGTTAGTTTGGGATAGGTTAGTTTGGGACCTTTATAAAAGGACCTTATAAAGGGGCTGTTCTGCAATGGGCTATTTTGAAGGTGGTTAGAATAGTTTCGGTCCAGCTGGAATAAGTGCATAACCTAAAATAGAGCCTCTGAATTTGAGCTGGGTCATATATACTATGCAGTCACCAAAAATATAAACTCTGTAGTGTGGCGGACATTGACGCTGCGAGAGTTAACTGAAAATTCGCGACTCGCAGTCAGAGAAGCCCGTAAGTCACAGGTCACTGCCCCCGCTCGCCGTAACATCCATCAGGGGCGCCGCACCTCTCGTACAAGGCCATTTTGTTGCTCAAAGCTCCTTTGTTTCTGTGTTTTAAAATTTAGAAAACTTAATGAGATTTTGTCAGAGCATTGCGTGCGCTTAGAACTTTACTCTAAGCAGCTTTCATCCTTCTCTCTACCCATTACGTATAAAATGTACCTTTATTTTTAGTATGAATAACACCATTGATGCCGCCAGCCAAAGTGGTAGTAAGCGTCTATGAGTTACAATGTAATCTTTAACTTTTTCGTCATTAAATTGAACGTTCGTTCAAATAAAGTAGAGTTCACAACGTGAAACTTTTGTCAGTGCTATTGGCATAGAATCAACTAGACTTGTCTGGTTACATTGCTGTGACTCCCGCCTGAAGTGATTCAACAACCCGCAAAAATTGCCAAAATATAAAATTTTGTAAACTGAAACTGGATCAGAATTAAGAGAGTTCGTTGAAACTTGACCTATGGTATTTCTCATAGTGTGAAAGTTGTAGCGGCGCCTGAATTTTTTCTTTTTTTTAGAAAAGTTTAATTATGCGCAAGTTGAGGATGGGGCTGCACGCAGTAGCGAAATCGTATTACTTGAGTTGGCTCTAAACAGGTAACACCGACGAAAGTTGCACGATAGCTCAATAGCAGTATACGCTGAACTTTCAAGTGCTGTAGAATTTTCTAAGTGATCCATAAATCAGGCCCATCTTATCTTCTGAATGATGTGTGAAGGATTCTTTATAACAAACGGCTATGATGCTGATTCTCTATCGGATATCAATTGCAAGAGTGTAGTAACTCCGGTACAAATCCTTTTGGACGTCTATTGCCTAACATCAACTTTTCCTGATTTTTTGAACTTTGTAATTCCTACAAGGCTACAAAGTTAGCT
This sequence comes from Parhyale hawaiensis, assembly GCA_001587735.2. Taxonomy (NCBI): domain Eukaryota; kingdom Metazoa; phylum Arthropoda; class Malacostraca; order Amphipoda; family Hyalidae; genus Parhyale; species Parhyale hawaiensis. The sequence continues at coordinate 11,294,479 of LQNS02278100.1, forward strand.
TCAGTGTGTCAAAGCTAACTCGGGGGAGCAGGGAACACTCCACAGAACAGAATTTTTCAGTTTTTTTTCGTTAAAGCGCGGACACAATTTTTTTCATATGTAAGAGAAAAGTAAATAATTTTTGCCCTTCCTAAGTCAGATGTTACGACTTTGAATTTCGATGAGTAGTTTAAAACAAACTCATGCTTGAGCACGATCATAGATACTCTGTTTTCCCTTATGTAATATGAAGAATGTAAGGTGCGGACGCACAAATAGATAGACGGGACCACAAATAAAATTATATTACTCAACGTGAATGGCATTTAGTGGTAGGTGCATTTATCTAATATATCTTCAAACTGTATATGTGAGAGATTGCTGTCGCATTTTAGCAAAAGCTTTGAGTTTCGTCCAGTTTAAATTTTCTAAAAGATGAAACTCGTTTTTGGTACTTTTTTTACATATGTCATAGACAAATAAAAGTACATTTAGTTTATCTGTACAGAGATATGTATTTGTATCTACAAATTTTCATTTAACTTCAATTTGATTGTTCTAATTTTCAAGTTAGCCTTTGACAGCCTAAACGAATGTCATTTTACTGTATACGTTACTTTTTGCCAGATTTACTCATGTGTGCGTTTATTTACGTAATTCTGCACTTAAGGATGTATTTATTTACATATTCGCACCTCTTTTGTCTCCGTTTCATATGGGGACTCGCTTGCTCCCAGCATTAGCTAGGCATTTAGAACATTGGTTTGGTCCTGTCGGCTTACTTCCTTCGTTTTTCCTATTTCTATTAATGTTGCTTTATTATGTTCTTCTTTTTTCCCGACTTACTGTTACCGTAAGCACTGTGTGTGAGTTTACCCTCGTGCATGTTTTCCTCGTCTTTTTCGACATACGTACGACATGCCTTTTTTATTCCTCTCTTTGTATCACGCGCTGCGTAGCGAAGCATAATCCAATAATTTAATAATAGTATAAGAACGATAATAACTGTAAAATTACTTTGCTTTTGCAAAGCACAGCAGTGTTAACGAAAAATTCAAATTGGTTTTGAGCCGAGATTTTTATTTTTTCTTGTCATCACCAAAATTAGTAATTTGTACCTTTCAATATTTCTAACTTATCCTTTAATTTCATGAAGATCCGTTCATAACTATTTGAGTTGATGGTACATCAGCAAAAAAAAAAAAAAAAAACAGGCAGCAGACATATATATGGTGGAGCGGATCTTCTCTAAAAGTTAATCATCCGCTCCTCTAACATACCTAACAATCCCTGCAATTGTAGGAAGATCCGTCCATTATTTTTTGAGTTATTTTGGTGACATAAAACATATTCATAAAAAAATTATTTTCTGGGTGGAGGTAATAATAAAAGCAATAATCACTGCTTCATGCAGCATGCCGTCATTGTTTGGTTTGGTACACCGGGAGTATAATAAGAACCAACTAATCATAACCTGTTAACTGAAGCAAAACTGTCGGCTTACTGACACGCTTTGATAAACTACTGACGGGAATTTCGACTATCAGTTGAGAGGTCAGCGGTCGTGGAACCAGTCATGTAGTCATGGGCTAGGGGGGAAATTGCTTACAATTAAGTGATAACCGAAAGATATGTTCTATAATTACACACAATTTTTTGATACCTCGTCTATTAAACTGTCACTACTCAACGGTTTTGAGCAGCAGTGATTCGAAAAATAGTGCTATATAAGTGAAATACATCTAACCTAAACGATTGAGTGTCATGTTACTGATGTGAAAATGCAATTGGGATGCGAACACGTGTGTTGAAAATTGGACTTCTGCCAATTACATGGCAAGCGATGAGAAGAAAAAGTGGGATTTCCGGAATTGGGACTAGTACCAAAAGTGAGGTAGCTCCCATTACGTTTGTGAAGGTACGAGGAAATGTGTAAGTATACTTGGTTTGGTGTAGGATATGGTCCTTTGTACTCGTAAAAAGGGCTAAACTAACGGTCTAAAAAAATGTGTTTGAAAATAATAGAATGTAGTGAAATTCTGAACAAATCAGCGAGTTTTGCATGATTTCTAGCTGATAACATCACAAATTTAAAGAATTAATTAGCTCTACGCTTTTAAAAAATGGCCGATGCCAATTTCTTTGAGTAGTGCCAGAACGTTTCGTAATATATACACTTTAAGATACGCAATTTCCTTGACCGTATGTTCATAAAACTGAATTGTTTTCGCTGGAACTTGTCGCTCTTAGATTAAATGGTAATTATATTAAAGATTTCTAATCAGGGCGGCCAATTTTGTCGCAATGAGCCTTATTTTTTTAGCGTCGAGTCTCCAAAGTAAGACACCAGTCGATCCTGAGAGTCGGAGTCCGATAAAATTACTATTTTTATCATCAGTAAAATGCGTTAAAATTGTGTAAAACAATTCACTAAAAGTTGCCGGTCTAACCGACAATTGCCCTCTGGGCGGAGTATGGGCCATAGACTCTAGTGAGTTAGGTTCGCCTGCCCTACGTTATTCAGAGCAACGACACCAGGGCCCAGGGAGACGCAGTTACTTTAGCCTTAGCTAGACCTTCGGAACGTGCTTCGCTCGAGCCCACTTTACATCCATCCACTTTTTTCTCCTACTGATTATACTTCATCCTGTTCTTCCTCTTCTTTCCCGACTTGCTGTTCCCAAGGGCATTGATCGTGTGTGGGGGCACCCTCGGGCATTTGCTCCACGTTTCTAACGATATATTATATATCCTTTCTCTCTGAAAATGGAAACTTAAACTCAATATGACAATAGCCAGCCGTTTCGCCTAGAATACTGCTATCAAAAGGTCTGAAAAATCTCGCTGATCATTAGATATATATTTTCCAGAGTCTGCAGTGTTATGGTGGTAGTGTATGAAAATTGTTACTTGTTTCCTTTTTAGCTTATGCTTGCCTTAAATTAATAGAAGAAGTCAAGTACATTGAAACTCAAGTCTCAGATGTTCCTCTAGTTTATTGTAAACTTTTCAAAAATCTGGGTAGCGTGGCACCGAGGGCTTTTATTGGTTGCTGCTCAATACACGAAAATGGAAGGGAAAAGGAAAGATAATAAAGTCATG
>LQNS02278100.1:11316015-11336897 GCA_001587735.2 Parhyale hawaiensis
CTCTTTGGTCGCAAACTGCGGCACCACAGAAGACACCCAGCAGAGTGACTCCACACACGTGGGGTGACGTGAGCAACGTCACCTGGACTTCTTCCGAAGACTCTCAAGGTAACTCCAGGTAAGGCAAGTTAAGGATCTTTTCAAATTTGGAGTGAACTAAATCTGAAAAGAGCATTTTTCTGCTATTTCCAGGGTACGGTACCTCAACCAGGTAAGTGGATAAGTGAACGCATTGGGATAAATGACGTGTGAACCTCGTCCAAACATGAGAAAACGGCACAAACAACTTCGCATTTACGAAGGTTGTCGTAGCAATTCGGTGTGGGAATGAACTAGCTTGACTGACACATGACAAATAATGTTATTCCTCCGAGAAATAACTGGTTGCATATTGCAGTGAAAATAAAGGTATCGTGTACTGACCTTGTACCTGTTCATCTTTCCGGCAAACGGGTCCCGCTTGTACCTGTTCATCTGTCCAGCAAACGGGTCCCGCTTGTACCTGTTCATCTGTCCAGCAAACGTGTCCCGCTTGTACCTGTTCATCTTTCCGGCAAACGGGTCCCGCTTGTACCTGTTCATCTTTCCGGCAAACGGGTCCCGCTTGTACCTGTTCATCTTTCCGGCAAACGGGTCCCGCTTGTACCTGTTCATCTTTCCGGCAAACGGGTCCCGCTTGGAAATATGAATTTTCGCCTGTCTTCTGATCTAGCGAAAAATGTCGTGTTCAAAATTTTTTGTGTGAATTCATCAAACGAGGCTGAAAAGTAGCAATTCCTTTACATGGGTAACCCCTCACAGCATTGCTTTAAACTTGTTTCCTAATAATAAAAAATATATACATTGGCGATCAAAATTTGAATAAGACAAAATTGCCAGGCGTGTGTGTTCGGGCGGTAAACATTTTACCTTACGCAATATCGATCCAATTTTTCAGTACAGTACTCCACAGCAAAATTGTGGCTGTATTGATGATGACACCGTCGATGATAAGGATATTTGGTTAACTGCAGGCAGATCTAATTTAAAATCAGCAGTACTCTGAAAGTACCATGATGACATGACAAACTTTAATACGTATATGTCTCTATTATTTATCTAATCATATACTTACTTATCCGTCCAGTTCTTCCACGACCGATTATTTGATTTTTTTAACCTCACTTCTACAGCCAGTCCATCCGTATCTCATATACCGCTGAAGTGTAAAGCATTTATTAACGCAATTCTTATTCAACTCGAAGGCTTCATATTTGTAAACGAATCATTTTTCTCGGACCTGGCAGCAAGTTAGTAAGGTTTTGCGTAGGTAAATTAGACAGTCCCCCCACCTCTTCTACTATAGGTTGAAGATAAAACAAGAAGGTACAATACATCATCGTATATAGGAACAATATTTCGGGTAGTGTCCCCATTGGGTGCCGTATATATAGGAGTAGGCATTCGTGACGTCTGTCTCTCGTGCCCACTTTGCTTCCTTCCAGTTGAATTCTCTTATTATGTCATGTTATAGCTGTTTTTCGTTTTTCCAACTTACTGCATCCATGCGCTTTGATTTATGTGTGTCCACATTCTCATACATGAGCTCCATGTTTCTATCGACAAACAACATGCCCCGTCCTTTTCCTGTGTACCTTTGCTGTCGCTAAAGAGACTTAAACTTATCGATATAGTATCCATATTAATAAAAATTTCGATGAAGAGAGAGGGAGAGTGACTATCTATAAGGGGTTTTAATGCAGACATGTTGCTATCGCATTTTACTATCTTATACCAAGTAACAACAATAATTTTAGTGCTGAGAACTCCTCACATAAGAACGTAACAGATGAAGTCTTCTTCGAAGTCCTGCAGTAACCTTTATAGCGAGTTATTTATTATTTCACTGTCAACATAAACAACGACTCGACGAGTGTGTGGCGCCCTCAAGCAGAGGCAGAGCTCTCATTCTTTTTCTGCACCCATTGACCGCAATAAACTACGACAGTTGTATAAGATCGTGATGGCTCTATTAACTTGGTCGTACTGGTGCCTGACCAGCTGATGCACAGTGTGAGAGACGAGGTTCTGTACAATACTAATCCTAAATTGTGTTCAGAAATAGTTTGTCTATTTTGAGAAGTGTCTAGTTTTAAAATGATAAGTTCAACAGTGTAGTTGTTTCATCCTACCATCATGAAACCTTTTTCTTTAGCAGCAATTCGCGAACTCTTGCAGAAGTAGAGACCAATTAAGTTTTACTGTACCATTCTGCTATGATCAGTAAATACTGTGTCGGCTATTGCTGCAGTTGCCGACTGGCAGCGCTGTATATTGTCGAAGTTTCTTTTTTTTTTTCGTTTCAGTAAGTCTCCGTTTCAGAAAAGTTCTGTTTGCGGAGTTATGCTGTGCATAGGCGGCTTCAAACTACAGTCATTTCCTCGCCGTACACAGTACAACGTGTTCAAACGCCTTGTTGTATCCGCGTGACACTGCAGTGTGTCTAACAATTTTTTTTTATATTAAAATATTAGCCTCGAAGTCGGTTAACTTAACGAGTGTTGCCAGTAATATTAGGAATATCTCTTCCAATTTGCAGTGAATAATAACACGCAAACGAATCGCTGTGCACTTTTCTGATGTTGATAGGAAGTAAGCATCACAGTCGGCCACTCTGCGTTGCGTACCGGCCACAAAGTACTATAGTGTATTCCCACCTTTATGCTGACAACAATTAAGTCGCTGTGTAAATTAATTAATTTACTAAAATGACTAAAAAGCTGCTGCCTAAAGCACTTTAATTGGTATTTGGTCCTCTTTGTGTTGTAGAGGCAGAAACTACGTTGCTTCTAAGTAGACGAAGTTACGGTAATTTGCAACAAATTTATTGCAATTAGAGTAATATTTGATGCATGCTTAGCTCTCGAACTCTGAACTGGACCGTAACACTCAGCTTGGATGGTAATTTACTATAAATTCGTTGTTTATTATTATTGTTTCATTGTTCTCACGTAGGAGGAAACAATAGTGGCGGAAGCAAAACTGCAAGGCATGGTAAGTAGCCTAATTAAATTGGTCAAAACCGTCGAAAAGCTGAAGAAAGTGAGCTGCCATTAGAATAGATAGCTGGCAGTATACGGAGCCAGTGGCCCATTCCCAGTTAGCGGCCGGGATATACGCATGGAATTTACTCCAAGGAAGAGAAGACGCAGCGCTGTAGCTAGTAAGTTTTTTGTCAGTCTCGTGCTGTGACAGAATAAACCTCACTGTAATTTACGCTGTAAACACTAATGATGAAAATAACGTAATAGAAATCAATTTTGTCGTCGTTTGGTACACAATGCTGGCGGAAATTTAGTTGTCGATGCCGGATGCCTCATCGAATTTATTCTCGTAACGAAGAAACTAACAAGTTCTCCACGGTTGTTCGAGTGGTTGAGCAGCAAAAGGCTCCCTTCTTTTCCCAATGACCATCAAACGTTGGAGGTTTCGGCGCCTTTTGACCTAATACTTCATTTTCAAATCGACTTGAGCAGTTTGGGATATGGTTATTTAGCTAACATTGCGACATTTTGGAAATGACTCCACCGACTTACGAGGATTGGCCTTGAATGATCTTTCTAAGCGAGCAAGAAGACGAGGAGCACGTTTTAAGTCCCTTCTTGGACTCTCAGTTTTTCGTTCGATTCTTTCTCCAGCATTAAAGGTTACGATAATGCAAGAAACGATGCTGCTTGCATGTCCTGTTACCTTAATATTCTCTGATATGCAGTTACCTGCGCGTTACTGTTAGGCCATTATATTTCTACCATTAAATTCCTTCCTTTTAACTATTTTGAACGGTTAAAAACTGTTGATTCATAAAATTATAATCCTAAGTTTATAATCAATTAAACAGAAAAAAATCACAGACATCACTTGGAAACAAGGAAAATTCTAATTTAAAAACGGCCTCAATTTATCGTTTACACTATTACTCAGTATACCGTAGTAACGACATTCTAGCTCCTATTGGCCCCACGTTTGTTTGGGCAAACTAGGTGTTTTTTCCTCTCTTGAAACAACTAATTTGTGCTGAAAAAAAAACACAGGTAGAGCCTCTTTTGAGGTTTTATTGAATACCGTAGATTTCGGTTAACAATTTTTTTTGCGTTTTTTTTTAATTTCCCTTTTCTTAGAGGAAGCACGCATCACTAATGCGATTTGATATTGAACGGCCCAACTTTCGTAAGCCAATTCTAGCTGGGCTCAAAACAACTCGCTGCAGTCTTTAGTTTTTTTTTATAAAAATAAATTAGCTTAATTAGCAATGAACGGAACCAAAAGCATATTCCCAGAGGCGATGCAAAGCCCAGGCTCCGGCCTGCTGTAAACTATTGCAGTTACGCCATTATACTTGGTGCTAAAATTAGTTTCCTTTTCAGGAGCATAAGATGGGCCCCATAGGTTTGTTAGGTACCCCCATCGTCTGTTATTGGGAGCAGCGACCCCTAAAGGCGCCCTATAAGATACCCTATAGCTTCATCCAGGTACGCCTTTCCTTCCTGCAAACGTTTCTTCATTCCGCTTTCATTCTTCTGCTGATAGTATTTCCCACTATTCTTCCTCTTTTTTCCAGACTTCCTATTCCCATGAGAATTGATCCTGTGTGGGACCACCCTCGTGCTTGAATTCTACCTCTCCACCTCTTATACATACTGTATGCCTCTTCTTTCTTTCTTTTTCTGTGAGATTGCATTTGTCTGGAAATGGAGCCTCAAACTACGTAATATAATAATTTTTTATCTGTAATAGAACACTCAGCATTTTTAGATTGCATTGAATATGCGTATTTTCCAGACCACCAATCTTGCAGATCTGTCTTTCTTAGGCATAAAAGAACACGCAACATTTCCATTCTACCAACCCTATATACAGAGCAGATGCCGTCTACGTGCAAAAAAAGGTATTTTCTAAACTTTTCTCATCGTTGAAAAGATTTCATTCAACCAACCCTGCAGATCAATGCCTTTTATGCGCAAAAGAACAGCAGCAATTTCAGGTTTCATTCAATTGCTTACAGCGAGCTGGACCAATTTCCATGTATCACAAGCCGGTCGCAAATATCCTACTTAACTCCAAAACTCGCCTCGTCTGAAGCACTGCAATGCGCTGGCCAACGCTTCCAATAAGCTCTGCCTTATCCTCTGCTCTGCTACACGATTAGCAACAAAGCTTGCCTTTTTATTCGACAAGTCTGTTGTAATTTTGCCAAAGTTTCCAAATCCGAATGTTGAGGCAGGAACTTTTAGGGAGTTTGCCTGTCGTCGAGTGGCAAAATATTGGATTGGTTGAGAGGCTTTCTGTTTGTGGCATTCTTGCTCCCCCTGGTGGCGCGCGTAAACAAAAGTGACCTTATTCTGGCAAGAATTAGTTATTGGATATTGGTTTATTGCTTCTGCTTTGTGGATTGCGTCGCGAATATTTGAAGCCTAGAGCCTGGGCGTATTTTACAGTAAAGGAACTGGTATCTTTCAAGGGAAATGCATCTCTTCTTATCAGAAGACTATTGGCAAGGCTTATCAATAACAAACAATGGCCGTTTCATTTTATAATTAGCGAATGAAAATACAACAGAGGAGGCAGCATTGTTGAGCAGTTTAAAGAGAAGAAAAGTACTCATGTTGCCTGGCTTTAATTTGCTGCAACATGAAAGAGATATTTTACCGTACTGGAAGTTTTGAAACTAAACTAAAGACACCTTGGCTTTTCACTACTACCTAAGGAATACTTCACGAGCACAAAAGTACCTAACCCTACCAACACGGAATAAACTATCGGTTTTGCATATAAATGAATATGGTTTTCTGAAACGTTGTTTATGACTCACGCTAGTGTTTAAGACGGGTCCATGCGATACTCAGTTGGTTTTGTTCTTACAATTAGTTTTCCAAACGCACTTCTGTGTCGTTTAAACAGCAGAAAACTATATACCTTTCGGAGTTATAATTTAAAGTAAATTTTAGGACTCTTGCTTAAATATAACTGGCCTGGCAGCTTACGCACGTGCAAATCTTACGGTAAACGCCCTGTTGTATTCACACAGAAAGAAAACTTTCAGACGAATAGTCGAGGGAACAAATTCAGATGGCCGTTGTGTGTCTGGCTTGTCATATGTTTCAATTATTTTAGATCGAGTTAGGTTAATTAGGTATGCCCATCCTATGTTATGGGGCGTGGCAACTCCAGGGGGCTTGGCAACCCCAGGGGGCTTGTGTAGGTTACCTTAGCAATTAGCTAGGACGTTGGGACGTCTGTCTTTCGTGTCCACTTGCTTCCTTCCATTTTCATACTCCTACTTGCTCATGTTTTATTCTGTTCTTTCTCGACTTGCTGTTCCCATGCGCGTTGATCCTGTGTGAGAACACCTTCGTGTATGAGTAACCCGTTTTGTATCAGTATACTATATATACTTTAACATTACTCTGTGACATCGTTCTGCTCGGAAACGGAGGTTTAAACTTTCTCACTATAACCAACTAACTTTTCGAAATCGACGTTATGATCAGTACAGCGTCTTGGTCACTCGCCGGACAACCAACGCCCGTCCATCTCCCCTGAAGACGAGCACCGGCTGCGCCGCACGGCGGTGGGTTACGTCGCACGGCGGTGGGTTACGTCGCACGGCGGTGGGTTACGTCGCACGGCGGTGGGTTACGTCGCACGGCGGTGGGTTACGTCGCACGGCGGTGGACTACGTCGCTCGGCGGTGGACTACGTCGCTCGGCGGTGGGTTACGTCGCTCGGCGGTGGACTACGTCGCACGGCGGCGGAGACAACACCGCACTACAACAGATTATACCATATTTGACTATCCACCCAAAGCTGGGCCTATGTAATGCAATATAAAATATTAACTTTCATATGTAAACTTTAGCGAAACTTTCTCAAATCAACATAGGGATCTCAAAAACCAAACAACAAATATTCACGGTAATTCTTAGAATGACTATTAGTAAAAACATGGTTTCATCAATAAAAAAAAGATGAGTATGTTATTAGTAAAAACATAGTCTCATCAATAAAAAAAAAGATGAGTACGTAGAGTACATTATGTATGGAATATATACCACATTGATGTGCAAAAGATCGAAGTCATTCAATCGCTTATAGTTGATACTTTGACAAAGTCATGTTTGTTTGCTAGCAAATTCATTCTTTAGTATCACCAAAACATTTTTGTATTTCTAGGTCCGATGTTAACTCAATAAAAACCAGTAGGCTTAATTAACGATTTTTCACATAATGCTAGTCCTAAGAGAATTCGAAATTTTACTTTTTCAGACATTCTGTCAGTGTAGATTCCTGAATGATACTTCCGAAGTGTCGACTGTCAACTATACATGGTGCAGTTTCGCACTGTTCTAAAACCCCACCCAGGGCGGTAACAAATTTACAAGGCTTATGCTGGCAGCATAATCATCTTCGAATAGTAAAAGTACTTCTGCTAGGCACTAACTTAAAAGTAATCCATTTCAGGCAGTTAACATTAGTAGTTATATGCGACAAGACAAATGTGCCATAATGGATGCATAAGGATTAAGATATCTTTCTTTCGCGCGAGCCACATCAAGTCAAATATCGCATGCACCTGCATGAGTGCTGTCAAGGTCTTGTTTACGATTCAAACAGCCATTGGCAATGCAGTACCAGTTCTTCAGAAGAGATGACCTTCACGGTGGATCCGGTCGTGAACAAGCGGAACGATCGCGTTGTTAGTTTCTGCCAAGATGTCTCAAAAGTCCGCTATGAGTCGACGAGCAGCATCCCACTCCCGTTATGCTTGGACTTCGTTATGACAGACTTTCGAAGTAGGACCTAATATTTTGTGACCCACGGGAAGGAGAACAGACTCGGTAGAATCTCTCGATTCAAGTATCGCAATTTTCACCACACCCAAATTACGTTATTTCACGCCTAATCGCTTCAAATTCAAACTTTTTAAGGGGCCCAATTCGGGGCTGCTAGGCAGTTCCACTGTACGGTATCGCAATTCGTATTGTTTCCAATGCCGCATGCATGCACCTTAAATATATTTAGGGCTAATGATAATTAAATTAAACTATAAATTTTAAGTTGGTCATAGGGATTTTTTTAATAGATAAAGTTGCTCAGAAACACGTTGAAATGAAGTGTAGTAGGACTTTTACCAGGCCCGATAGCTGATCAAGCAGCAGGAACGACCAAATATTCAATACAGTTAATACGTGCTCTCTGTGCATAATCCGCTTCACTACAGCCAGGCCTTAACTAAAAGACATAGAAGCTGAGCCAGTTCGAATTGTTTAAAAGTCTCTTTTTTTTACTTGCTCACTGTATGGCGAAGTGAAAGCGGTGCTGGATAGGCGACAGAGTGCCTTATTGACAGCGCCTATCAGACTGCCATCGAACCTCCTGCTACGAGCTGTAGGTTTCCGTAATTAATCTAGCATTATTTTTTTATCATTTTATTTTATGCTGCATGTTTACTCTTTCAAGAGTGTAAGATTAGTAGGCCGTAGGGTCAGGTTAGCTAGGTACAACTATCCTGTCTTATGGGGAGTCACGTCTCCCAAAAGGAGGCACCGCCTTAGCTTAATCTTCAAAATGCATTTCTTTTGTGAATACTTTATTTTTTTCTTACTTTCACTGATGATTTCTACATTTCTTTCTCTCCTTCCCTGGCTTGATACTCCAGCGCGCATTATTCCGCGTCTTCGTTACTCTCTTCTCGACTTGCTACTTGTCCCTTCCTTTTCTTTCACTTGATACACTGCGTCGTGCCCAGGGATCATTTAACTAGCTTGCTATCTGCAATGCTTAGCTTAGATTAGTAAAATTGTGCCTGCTTATTGTTGCATCTCCTTCTTACAATTTCCCTGGAGACTGGTGATGGATAATCATCGTTTACCTTCTATATGTATGTTTGAGAGTGTCGGTACATTGTATCTACATATGTTCCTAAGCAGCATATCAATTCTACATGAGAAGAGTTCAAAAATTATATCTTCAACACTCATCTCGGAAACAAAAGCCCAAGCGTTTTGGTATTTTTCGCCTGCTTCTCATTTGAAATGTATGTGAAACAACTTAAACCTTCCGTTACACCAGCGGTGAAAGCCAAAGTGTTTTGCCATTATTCCAGCTCATGCTCCTAATACCAGTTGCATATGAAAAGACATTAAGAAACCCGTATCTCATATTGGCAGGGTGATCTTAATAGCGTCGCTATTATTCTATTTTCTTGATCTGCCTTTCTAGAACTCTCCAATCCGTGCCCTCGGCTTCGTAGCATGTTCATAGCGAGTAAAGTAGACACCTAACATGTAGCCTACACGACGCTGGGCTTGTGGATTATCACATAGCCTTTTATCTAAGTTGACATCGGACGTACATCAGATGTGTATATTGTTGGAGCGATAACCAGTTTGTGTGTACGCTTGAGGAGACACAACCAGTCGAGGTGCCTGGGTAGAAGCAGGAGTTCAGCTGGCGCATATAATTGCCCATTGGAAGCCATGTCGCCGTAAATATGATCCTTGTGGTACCACAACTTCCATACAATAGCCATAACTTAAATAAAAGAAGCGTTGTGCAACAGCTAATGTAAATATGGCTGCAGGTTGCTTCCTTCCAGCTGCCAAGGCTGTGACTCTAGGACTGGGTTTGTGTTGGCCATAGGACGTAGATAATGTGGTTTGTTTCTCTGACTTAGACCTGCTGGAGAAAGTTAGAGCCTTGGACATTGCGATTACTCGTGTAATTTTCTCTTAAAACTATTGAACACTACCATTTGTTGTCGATATTTACGTTTAATAATTAATGATACAAAGAGCGGTTTTAGCACCTTAACGGAAAATTTGCGTCTATTAATACAAAGTCAAACTTTGTTATATTTGTTTGATGAAAAGATTAAAAAGCTTAGACAAGATATCCCTTGACAAACTAATATCATTCACCACTGCAGCACGAAAGATAACAGGAGCTATCATGTGGGAATTACCAGTATTAAGAAAGTAGGCTAGCAAAAACTAGTCTGGTTTACGTGCTAAATTAAGGGGTTCATATGTACGTCGCTTTTAGAGGAGAAATATAGTTTGTCCCAACTACAAGGGTAGGGTATAGATCGATTTATTTTTGTTTCTCTAATTTAGATATACTAAGAATAAGTTGACGTCCTGTACATAATGTTGGTTGATTCAATTTCTTTCACATCAACTTACGAATTGAAAATCACATGTATTCTGTTACTTCTAGGAAAGCTTCAGCTAACGTCGATATTATTAATTATATATACGTCTGTATTTTGTTTTCTCTAATTAATGATAGAGCTATATAATTTCCACCCACTGGCTTCGTACTTAGCAAGACATGCACAGTTAATTTCTCTAACCTATCCACCTTGTGGATAATGCTAATATTTCTCTCTTGAAATCCTCTAATGTCATGAAAGTCGCAGCTCCAGTATTATTATTTGATAATCAGAAGCACACTAACATAGCCTATCCAATCGGCTGGTACTGAAGACTTGAATGATCCTCTTCCTTATAACGTGTAGTGACGTGCCTTTTAAAACTTGCGTATCGAATATTACTATTTTTTTAATATTACTAGTTTATCCTTTATTTAAACTTTCTGATGAAGAAAGTAGGATCAAAGGTTAATTTATCATCGTGAGTAAAACAACGAAATGTGGCGATTGAGTTATCTGAAAATACCTCAATCCCCCAAACCATTGATTTAAATTACCTTCGACAAGGAGGATATGTTTTCGTCGTGTTTGTCGGTTTGTGTGTTTGACTGTATGTTTGTCTGTCACCAAGATAACTCAAAAAGTTATGGACGAATTGTTAGGTAAGTCAGGAGGAACAGATGATAAACTTTTGGTGAATTACCTTTCATCCGTTTGTTTGTTTTGCCTCGTTTTTCTTAATGCCATAACTCAAAATGTTATGGACGGATTTTCATGAAATTTACATGAGCTGTTAGGTATATCACGAAGAGTAAATGACCAGATTTTTACAACTATTTGTCTTTTCGTTTGTTTGTGTCCGTGTTTGATTTAATGCTTGCCAGCAAAATAACGCAAATAGCTATGAACGGATCTTCATGAAACTTACAAGAATTATTATTAACGTTGAACGACATAAATTATTAGGTTTTGGTGATGATCAGTTGGTTTGACTAATGTTTGTCAGAATATTTTTTAACAGCATAACTCGAAAGGTTATGAACATATTTTCAAGAAAATTACAGAAGCTGTTGTTCTGTCAAAAGGCACAAATGATTAGATTTTGGAGTTGATACAAAGGAAGTTATAGTTTCAGAACCAATTTGAAATTTTCATTAACTTGCGTTGCTCGGCGAAGGTATGCGCTCTCAGAGTGCTTTAGTTTCTCTTATTTTGATTTTGTAGATTAAGTTATTGTTTTAGATATTGATTATTAATTTATAATAAAGAATTACTGTGATAAGGAAGATGTAGTTACAGTGCTACCCATCGGTTACTCTGGTCTTAGTTATTCCTTCCGCACGTCTTTCCCCAATGTGTCCACTTTGGATTCTTTCATTTCCTTACTTTTGTTGTTGAGCTTTGCACTCTACTTGTTTTCTCGAGTTGTTTTTCTCCTGTTTGGCGCTGTTTCGTGCTTGATATCCCCGTTTTACTTAATAAACTACTTTTCTTCTTCCTTCTCTCTGGAAGCGCGGCTTAAGTTTCTAGAATCAACAAATAAAGTAAAGCTGCAATTTATCATGATATTGTGATCTTGCTAGGTGATGCAGGTCGAAGTATATTGTTCATCATGACTACTCCATACACTTATAATTTCCACCTTTTTCCGATGCAAGGAAATGCTGATAACTACTAGGCTGCTATTTGAATTTTTCTACAACATATTTTTGAAAAATATTACTTCTTTGGAAAATATAAAAACCTTCAAACTTTGAAAAGTTTATTCTTGCAATAAAGAAATGGCATAAAATGCGGGCTGCCTCACCGTCTCTTGTTAATGTTGCGTAGGGCATATTATGACGTGGTGTGCACTGGACATTGTCGTTTGTACTGCGTGTATGTAAACAGTTTTGTGTGTCAACACTTCTTATCATATTGAAGTAAAATTTATGCGTCTATTCTCGGCATTTTATCCTGAACAAAGCCAGACAAATTTCTCAGTAGGCCTGTAACAAGGTAGAAATTCACATTTCAGCTGCATGTCGGGTACATAGACAGTTTTGTATTCTATTTACAACCTGATACAATGATTTTGTTCTGTTGTACGGGGCGAATTCAGTGTTAGTTGGTAATGCGAGCGTGCTAACAATTTCACTTACGGTGCATTGTAGAAATTCGGTGTTAGTTAACAATTTGAACATACAAGCAAATTCACTTATGTTGCATTGTACAAATTCAATGTTCGTTAACAGTGCTGGCATGCAATCAATTGCACCAACTATTTACGCCTTAGTGCAGCAATAATTATTTACCTGATCTCGACATGTTGCCCTAAGCAAAGCAAAGGGGTTTTCTCATGAGTCCCTTCGCACCGTGCAAATTCAAATTTCGTTTGTACTGCGGGAATGTCAACGCTAAAAGCAAGGCTCCAGCTGTGCAGGATTGCCCATTCCCGGTGCTCTACACAAGGTGGAATGTCTGGAACACAGCCATGGGGCACGACTGTCATGCTCCAAAGGACCTGGCCGCTATATGTGCCGCGTCATACAGTCGCCGCACCATCTTGCGGGAAGAAACTTGCCTTTTGTGACTATTGAAGAAATAAAACATACTTAAGGCCACGACTGAATTTGGTGGTGATGTGGTTTGGTGAAGCGCAGCAATCCTTATTACTCGGAGCTCTAAGTAGGTGAAATTTTTGACATTGTGTTTGGGTGGCGAACGTGAGATCTGTGATATGGAGGCGTAACTATCTGAAATTTGGGGACATTCTGTTTGGGTAAAGGTAATAATAATAGTAGTATTAATAATGATAAACTTTATTAATACTCATGGAGACATTACAACTTTGAAATACTACAATGCGTAAACAAGAGGATGTATCGTATTTCTAGGTTAGAAACGAAGGACATGTCGCAGCGGTCTTATATTCTAGACATAATTACACCCCATAGGGCGCTAATACCTTTGAGGATGATGCGCCGCATCGTAAGAAAGTAAGTACATATTACGCCCCATTGTAATGTCGCTATCACCGCGATACCCACTTGCACTGCTCTGTGCTGCAACTATATCCTCAATGGCCAAGAGAAGTCTACGGTTGTACTTTATTATAGAACAATAGGGTATTGGTATGTTTTATGCGCATCCCAAATTTTGACCCTTTTTTTAATCGATGTATTTTTTTGTGCAGATTCCAAATCTGCAATCTGTTTTTGGCGCTCGGCACTATAAGTCAGATTTTTTCGACTTTCCGTATTTTCTCCCAAATAACACCAAATAAATAATATAGCATACGACAATGGGGGATCCGTGGGAAACCAGGGGTTTGGGTAGGGGGGAGGAGGGGTATCAGGTTAAGTTAGGTTATTTATGTCTCTTCCCCACCCAAAAACCCCGCTTTCCCGCATGTCCCCCATTGTCGTACGCTCTTGACTATACGGTATTATTTTGTAACTATAAAACGCTATAACTAAAAAATTAGAGCCGACTGCCAAAAACCGATTGCAGATTTGGAATCGGCACGAAAAAATACATCAATTAAATAAAAAACGGGTCAAACTTTGGGATGCGCATAAAACATACCTTTGCCAACAATAGTTCTGTTAAATGGAGCTTATGGAACGGTTTTACGTCACGATCTTCCGCAACTCCCAAGTAAGGATTACGGGTTTGGATGGTGCCTAGCTAATGCCAGGACATTTGCTGGAGCTTAGGCCATTTATTCACCGGATGCTCTTCCTGCCGTGAACCACTGACGCTTATAGTATTAGTACTCCGGGACCTGCTGATATAAAGGCGGGAACTTTACCATTACGCCACGGCGGCCTACGTGGAACTATAACTTATAGAAATTTGGTGACATTGTAGTTGGGTGGCGAACACCAATCCTGTCATGTAGAGATAAGTGTGAGTAGTTGAAATGAATGAACTGCAGTGTATTTAATGATCAACATGAGATCTTTATTGAACAGTGTGAGACTAAAATTGGTGATGTTGTGTTTGGTTGACAAATAACAGGTGTGTCGTGAAACTGGGATTGATTAATTAATTGGTGACAATGTGTGTTTTGGCTACATGCGCCATGATCCTGTGTCGGAAAACCGTGGCACATGGGTTCCGCGCTTCTATCAACGTACTAAATGTTCATTCTTCCTCTGCTCGATGGACTTTGTAGTGGAAACGGAGGAATAAACAACTCAATATAACTAAAGTTTTTCAATAGTACTTGTGAAATTTTGCCAGCTACTTAACAAAACACCCGCAAATTAAATTAGGGTAACATGTCTAGCACCCGTCCACCATGGTAGAAGCCGTCCACTTACCTTACCTTGAGTTACCTTGAGAGTCTTCGGAAGAAGTCCAGGTGACGTTGCTCACATCACCTCACGTGTGTGGAGTCACTCTGCTGGGTGTCTTCTCTGGTACCGCAGTTTGCAATAAAAAAAACTTCTTGTGTGAAAACTAACAGTGCTAGAAAGCCGTACATAGGCTTAAACTGTAGGCTAAGTAGTGCCGTACCATCCCTGAAAATGACGGGCAAAAAAATAGAACAATAAAAAATGGTGGTGGTTTTCACATTTTTCATGTTTTTAGCAAAAAAATATGAAAACCACCAACAATTTTTATTTTATTTTTTCGTCTGTCATTTTCAGGGATGGTGCGGCACTACTCAGCCTACAGTTTAAGTCCATGCACGGCTTTCTAGCACTGCTAGTTTTCACGCAAGTAGTTTTTTAGTGCCAAGTGGACGGCTTCTAGCATGGTGGACGGGTACTAGACATGTTACCCTAGCAGCATACCTGTGTTGTGGCAAACAATAGCCATGTGTTATTATTCTCTTCAGTAGGCATAGCTAGAGTGGGTCATAGGGTTATGTTAGTTTGGTTCGCACATCTTGTGTTACGGGAAGTAGCGTCCCTATAGGGGTACCCACCGGTTACCCGCCAATCCTATGTTTATGGGGAGAGCTCTCCCCAGGGTTACCACAAGTTACTTTACCCTCAGCTAGGCTTGAGGGACATCTGTCTTTCGTATTTTCGTTGCTTCCTCTCATTTTCATACTCCTGGTCAAGATGATTGTTCTGCTCTTCTTCTTTCCAAGCTTGCTGCTCCCATGGTAATAGTATCGTGTGTGAGGTGCACGATTCTCCTGGCATATTGTACGTCACTTCTTTCTTTCTCTCTTTGGGTCCCGGTGCAAGCTGTAGGTTGGAAGGCTCAGCCTAGGAATGTATTAATATTTTTCATAATTTCTCACATAACTTACTGTGCTGTTTCATCAAACCCATTCCCATATAGATCAATCAATCAGCTTTATTACGTACACACAAGACCTCCCATGGGACATAGGATGGGCCACAGGGTTAAGTTAGTTAGGTTTGCCAATCCTAATATCTTACCGGAAGCAGCGCCCCGGGGTGATAGTATAGATTACCTTAGTCAATAGCTAGGTCTTCGGGATGTCTGTCTTTCGTGCCAACTTTGCTTACTTCCATCTTCATACTCCTACTGATGATGCTTTGTTCTGTTCTTCCTCTTCAACGAATTTCAAATGACGTATATATTTAAATATTAATTTTAAAATAGTACAAGCGGATTGCATTTTTTCATTCCCGTGTGGTCTGGTGGCTCCCGTGTGGTCTAATGGCTTCCCGTGTGATCTAGTTGCTAGGATACGCCGCTCTCATCCGCGAGGCCCGGGTTCAATTCCCGGCTCGGGAACATTTCAGGGGGATAAGAAAAGCCCCAGCAACTATCGACCAATCAGTCTTACATCGGTCGTCAGCAAAACCATCGAACGCCTCTTGAAAAAGCGCATCACTGATCACCTGAGGATGCGTCTGCTCATATCCGACACTCAACATGGGTTCCGAAATGGGAAATGGAAGAAGCTGCTTAACAAACCTACTAGACTTTTTCTCAAAAGTTACAGACATTAAAGATGAAAAAAGGGTGTAGACATTGTGTATCTAGACAACCAAAAGGCTTTTGACAAAGTTCCCATCAACGGCTAATGAATAAAAATGGAAGCCCATGGCATCCTGGGAGACTATTTACGTTGGATCAGGGCTTGGCTTACGAGCAGCAGCGAGTGAAGCTTGAAGGAGAGACGAGCAACTGGACGAAGGTGTCATCAGGGGTTCCACAAGGTAACGTGCTTGATCCATTTCTGTTCTCAATTTACATCAATGATCTCGATCCATACATCCGTAGTAAAATCAGTAAATTTGCCTATGGCACTAAACTATGCCATCCTGCCACGAAAAGAGCCGAGCTCCACCAACACCTTGACCACCTCATGGAATGGAACACAACGTGGCAGATGAGCTTCAATGTCGACAAATGTTCAGTAATGCGCGTAGGGGACGGTATTGGCTGCTGTGACCCAGCAACGTGACTCGAGACTCACTATCACAAACACACTACAACACAGTCAGCAAGTTAACAAGAGTGTGAATATTGCAAGCAGAGTTCTCGGATTCATCACCAGAAATTTTGAATACAAGTCCAAAGACATCATCATTCCCTTGTACAAAGCATTAGTGCAGCCACACTTAGAATTTGCTGCTCAATTCTGGTCGCCACATCTGTGTAAAGATATCGATAACATGGAAAGAGTCCAACGCAGAGCAACGAAATTGAAACCTCAGCTGCGAAACAAGTCGTATGAATGTCGTCTAAAAGAACTAGGTCTGATCTTTCTCGAACAAAGACGACTCAGGGGGCAACTAATAGAACCATTCAAGTACTTGAATGGCTTCAACAACGTACCTATAATGAGACTCTTTGAAAGAGACCTCAATGATCTCTTGCAAAATAACGGTCAAAAACTCAAGCATAAAGCTCGAAGAACAACTTTAATTCATCAGTTCATTTCGTATTTTATAGTCAGCATTTGGTAAAAACTCTCTTCCAACATTGTTGGTGCGGAGTCGGTCAACGCGTTTAAAAATCCTCTTGACATACATTGGGAGAGATCCTCCACGGCTAAGAACTCTTCCAGGAGTCGTAAACTCTTAGCGGCCAAAGTTTCCAAGGCCACCTTCATCCGTCTTCTGCTCTCTTCCGCTCCAACTACACAGTTTGACATCTCTAAGCTCCTTATATCAACGGCTCTTCATCGTGCTTGCGTGCATTCATGATCATCTCATTGGCGGAGATTTACCCCCCCCCCTCTTTTTCTGTTTCCTCCAGCCCTCTGTATCCTACTAACATAATGGCAATAGCTCATAGAGGGCCGGGGCATAAGTTCCGGTGTCTTTTTGGGAATGGGCCTATTGGTTCGTCTACTGCCGCCCATCTAATCTAATCTGTTTGGTAACAGTGACACCGTGAAGTAGGTCTGAGAATAATACAAACAACTACCGATTGTTTATGAGCAAATTTTTACAGCTTCACATACCTATGCATTGTGTTGCCAAACTACGCACGATATTCCACAAGTATGCTGGAAAAACTTATTTGGCCAGTACAGATGAACTGTTCCATATAATCTTGGCACGAACTGAAAACTCTTTTTATCAGTAAGCGTTTTGAACGCCTAGTACTCCGTGCCCACTGCTTCCTTCGTTTTTCACACTCTTTTTCCTCTTCTTTCCCAGTTTTTGTTTCTATGCATTCGTTAGCTTTGCTCGGTGAATTTCTTAACTTGCCTGTCTTGGGATTGCTAATTGCGAAAACAAGTTTCGAGACTTTGACAAAGAATATAATAAAAATAATTGCAAATTTCTCTTTGCATACATAAAATGTTCACAGACCGACGAACTCATCGCACTCTCATCGGCATTTATCAGCGCATTTAAATGTTTAATTCTATTAGCCAGCGCCATTGTGTTATAATTAATTTAGCGATGTTATCACCAGAGGGAGCTGGGCCCGCCATGTTGGAGGCAGTGGAGCGTTGCGTGCGACTTTCAGTGGATTTATTTTTGCTGATTACGGGCTGTGTGCTCTTGCTATCGAATGAATATTGTCTGGGGGTTTGGGTGAACTGGTGACCACATGGTTAGGTTAGTTAGTTAGGTCGTCGGGCCTGTCGGACTACAGGACTGTTGGCCACCAGTAGTCCGCTCCATGATTGTCTGCAGCCCACGGACGCTTGTACTCTCTATTTAGTTCCTATAACTTTATTTTCTTCCGTTTGTAGCGTAAAACATGTGTAGCACCTCAAGCTCATTAAATGTCTTACCTATTTCGTTTTGCATGTGCCTCAGCTCTTATTGGTCCCTCGTGTCGCTTGTTTGCGAACAACAGTATCATAACTCTAAATTGACATTTTTCAGGAGAAGAGAAAACGGTTTCATTATTGTCGTATGTTCTTAACTATCCCTGGCATAATGACTTTTCTCTAGCGGCCACTTTTACAGACTCAGTTAGGACGTTATTGTCGCTAATAGAACTTGACGCGGGCTTCGTGCTGGTGGCGATACCCCAAAATACCCAATTTTCGAGTTATGTCGCTGTTGTCCCAAACGATCGATGTATCCGTTGACGGCTCTGTTACGTGGCCTGTAATGTCGTAGACGTTGGGCAGCCCTGAATAAGTAATCGCTAGAAATACATTGTTCTTTTTACTGAAGCCTCGAGTAACAGATCTGTCAGCCACTAAAGCGGCCAATCCACGTCGAGCAATATCCCATTCCTAGAGGAGGCCATCCACGTCGGGCTGCATTCCACTCCTTTATGCGATCACGTACTTCGGACAATGTTTTACTCTGGACGAAGCCATCCACGTCAGGGATCTCTTTCTGTTACAGGAGGTCATCCACATCAGGTAACGTTTTCCTCCTGAAGGAGGTGGTCCATATCAAGCTACAAATCAGTCTTAGAGAAGGCCTTCTATGTCGAGTACATTCTACTGCTGGAGGAGGCCATCCACATTGAGCGACAGTCTACTTTTGGCGGGGGCCATCCTCGTGAGGCCAAATTTTACCCCTGGGGGAGGCATCCACTTCGAGCAACGTGTTAGTCATATGTCATATCGAGCAACGTGCTACTCCTGGAAGAGGCAAGCCTCGTCGGGCAACATTCTACTCCTGGATGAGGCCACGCGAGTGGGGCATCGTTCTACTCGTGAAAGAGGCCATCCGTCGGCCAGTGATCTCTACGGAGGCGTCCACGTCGTACAACGCTTCCCTCCGTAAGTAACTGTTCGCTTGAATTTAGCCTTAGCTTTATAGTACATTAGCTTATCTGAAGCCACCGGAGCATCTGATCAACCAGCACTGGACATCGGCTGCATTTGCATTTTTACAGCTTTAGATAAGCGCGCTAGCAGAGCTGGTCTGATGAGCGGCCTGGTCTATCAAGCGGGCCGACACGCCGTGCTTATTTAGATACGAAATTGCTCCAAAATGAGACCATCGATAGCGAAATTTTTGTGAGCCGAAGGAGTGTAAGAAATGCATACGGGCGCCGAGTCATTGCACTGCAAATTGTAGTAATAAAACAAGGGAAAATGCAAGTGATGTATGGCATGACTTGAAGAAGCAGGGGCCGGCCACCGATAGCTCTTTAGTTGAAAGAAGGGAAGTCGAACACAGAAGGTGGCAAGTTGAAGGCGGAAAAATGCACGAGATCTGTAGCTGGAGTCGAAAAAGTTGTTACCCATGTTGTAATTTATAGAAAGTTTTTAGTACGGAAAGCGAAATTGAAATTGTAATTTAATTAATCAAAAAACTTGATTGAAAACGTCCCAGCGGGTGCTGATGACGTCAAAAAAAAATTCGTCAGCCCTAAACCAAAGTCAAACTTCACTGAGAACGTCCCAGCAGGTGCTGATGACGTCAAAAAAAAAAATTCGTCAGCGCTAAACCAAAGACAAAAGCCACTGAATTTTACACTTTTATAATTAAATTAGCATTAAATTAAAAAAAGAGTTGAGTGAGAGATAATGCGATAAGAAAATTGTCTCTTAATCTTACGAGCAGTGTACTTGACACGATTTACCGTGTTTCAAACACGGTTTTTTTTTATTGCAAACTGGAATAGATGTAATTCATTGGTTGAATTTTTATGTAAAATAAATGTAAATCATAAAATAGTCATCATACATCCGCTCTCCAAAGATTTTCGTTTCGTGGATATCTCAGAAATTATGTTACTACCTTTATTGTTTCAATTTACTAAAGATACACGAATATTGGCAGCTGTGCAATCTGTGGCAGCAATCCGTCCAGCGAGATTTGGAAAGAAAAGTCGATGGTCGGTAAATATAATATGGCTTTCAATGAAACGAAATTTGAGTTACTAAAATACGGAAAATATTCAATGCTCTTTGAATGCACGGAATATACTACCACTGATGGGTAAAAATTTGGAAGGAAGGCAGTTTTACCAGACCTTAAACTGAGAATGCAAGACAATGCNTCAATGAAACGAAATTTGAGTTACTAAAATACGGAAAATATTCAATGCTCTTTGAATGCACGGAATATACTACCACTGATGGGTAAAAATTTGGAAGGAAGGCAGTTTTACCAGACCTTAAACTGAGAATGCAAGACAATGCTTGTGTATAAAAATGCTATTTTTATACTATAGTATTTCTTATCTTATTCTGTTTTTTTTTAAAAAACGGGCAAGAATGTTCACGGAACTAACCTTTGGTCTGACGTTAACATAGCCGCAGTCTTGTTTCGAGAGTCAGGGGCACTGTAAACTGACGCGTCGGGCAAGCAAAATAGGGGCTTCGAGACATGTTAGATAA